>JALDNG010000224.1:0-30000 GCA_024349245.1 Neodontobutis hainanensis
GGTCACTGCAGGTCACACTGTATCAATAAATCCTCTCATTTACAATGTGAGCAGCAGATTATGGGATTTTCAATAAGTAAGGCAACAATAAAAGCAGCCAAAGCAAAGCGAGTGTATTCATTAAAACATTTACTGCTACGCTTTCAACATGAGGATAAAAGGAGCAAAACACAAACCCTGTCTATTATTTACAGGTTTATAAAGCTTTTAGTGCAGAGACCTTCGCCTCATGCAGCCAATACTATAACTGCACTAGATTTTTTGCTCAGTGTTCAATTACTGGCTCAAACTCTACGACTCATTCTTCTCAAGTCCTATTTTGATTATTAAAAGTAAAAAAATGTTGACAGTTTACAATCCTGGCAACAGTCATATAAGTCGTTTATACTGTCTAGCATTATACGTTAAACTTTAGAACCTAACAATAATGCTTGCTGACATAATAAAAAGTGAATAAGAAAATACATGTCTGTGAAGGTTCTCAGTCATCCAGGACATCTTGAAGCAAAAATTTGAATAAAAGCATCTGGACTTGTTTTTCAAGGTGAAGACGTTTTTTCTCTAATTCCAAGAGACTTTATCAATTCTGAGTTCCACTGGTGAGAGAACTGAGCTTATATCTCTAAACGGAGGAGTTTCCCCTGAAACCAAACCTGATGGACCAGGTTGTTCCGTTCTCGCCGTTATTGGTCACCGTTATTACCAGTTGAACTCAGAATTGATAAAGTCTCTTGGAATAGAGACAAAACGTCTTCACCTTGAAAACTAAGTCCAGATGCTTTTATTCAAACCTTTGTTCCATAAGAAAACACAGTATAAAAGGGGTAGAAGGCTCCGGACTAACTTCCACTCGTCAAAGCAGGAGCTAAATCAATACTAAAGACTGAACCGGGACTGACTCAGGACTAAACGGGTCTAAACTAGAACTAAGGGTAGAAAAGAACCTGGTCTAAACAAATATTTCAACTCAAAGTTTGATTGAAGGCTTTGGTAATTAAAAATGCATCCCACAATACCAAAATAAACAGAGGCAGAAAAACTTTTGCCAACAAAAACTTGCACTAAGTTCCTCTTCCATTCTAACGCAATAAAAACCACTCCAGTCTCTCAGAAAACAGCAAAACCTCTTTAACTTCTGTCTACGCCAATTGAGTAAAGCTTTATTACTGAACAACGTGAGCCTGACTAGAACTGTCACTGTGTTAAATTTGTTTTCATTATGGGTCAGTTGGGAAACTTCAAAAGAGCCCTAAGGTAATACCAAAAACTGTTATCTTCTTTACCTATTATATTGTTTGTAGTTGTTTTCACAACTACAAGCTCCTTGTCCTACAATTCTAATAAACCAAAAAGCAAAACAATTAAAAAGTAAGAATGTTTTGAAGTCAATCTGATCATTTTCAAAAACAGATTAAATATCAGATTAAGATTGATATTGATCTCAGGAAACCTGAGTTCAATTCCTGCTCAGGCCGTTTGCATGGTGTCATTTCCCCTTCTCTCACCGTGTTTCCTGTCTGTCTTCTGTCCTACCAAATAACGCTTATATAAATGAAAAAACTCATATAAACTTATTTTGCAAGATAACTCGGACATGACACAACACTCAAACATTCATGTTGCTTTTATTCTTAAACTCTAATTTAGATAATTTCTTTTAACATTTATTTTAAAAAAGATCTTACTTAAAAGATTAGTTAAAATCCATATTCCTTCTGGTCTTTAGCATAAAGACTTCATGTGCCACATATCATAAATATTTTATTTAATATCATCTAGTGATTAAAATTAAAACTCCATTTCTTCACCAGTGTTGATTTAACATGGCATGAATGTATTAGCTCAAGTGAGAAACACCAGATTAAACAATAACTTTCTAGACTTTTCTGTACCAAAAGTTTTATGATGTGTATGAATTCTTTAGATCTTTTCCTCAGCGAGCCACCGGAGCTTCAAAAAGGGGCCTCGATGTTAGCACTTAATCTTGGTCACCACAGGGGGCTTCGGAGCACGGCTACAGACCGAGTGGTTATTATTTTAAAACCTCAAGTTCACAATTATGACTCTCTCTCACCGGCTCATACCGACATGTTGAATCAAAGAGCTCCCTGCGAAGCCTTAAGCTCATGTTTAAAAACTCACTCAGCAAACCTCACGCAATCACAAGGCAAGAATAGTGATCTTATCAAACTTCAGAGACACTGTTAAGTATTGTTACTGCTCTCAGGGTGTGTGCATACCAGCATTTGTAGATTGTAAGTGAATCCTATATTAGTGATTGCCAAAAACACGCCTCTGTATTAGCAGTTCTACAGTGAACGTATGTCAGTGAGATGTTGAAACACGTTATTCCTGTCTACTACATGGAAAATAAGAAGGATGTGGTGAACATAAAGGTGTGTATGCCAAGAGTTCAATGTTTCAGAGTTGGCTCTGACATTCTGCACACCTTCTCCCTCAAGGCACACAAACATGATTATCGCCAAAATGGTGGTCACAAATATATCAGTTTGTACTAAAAATCTGCAATAACTTTCATTTACCTGATGCTCGATTACCTAGATATTATTAAATGTCCCGTGAGGGTCCTATACAGCATAAAACATTCCAATTTATTTTATACAACTGTACTCTTCTACTCTCCATTCCCATTGAACATAAACTCAGAGAGATTTTCCCCTGCTGACTGTGGTTCTCTACAAACAGCCAACAGTGTTGAAGTAACGGGACATTTACAAGTTATTTGTTTGATTGTGGCGTGCATCAGAGCAGTGGGTCAATCTGGAGACAAATCTGGCTATTTCTACTCAAACTAAACTTTAAAACCACTCCCTGAAGACATTAGAGAAAGTCTGCTTAGTCTTGATCATCTTGTTTTCATGCACAATACAATTCGTGATTGCAATTAATATTAGATCAAATGTCTCGCCCAAACATGCTTCAAAGCTAATCGTCACTGAAAGGTAATTGATTGATAATTTAAGGGAGCAACTGGACAAAACAAAACAAAAAATAAAACATATACATTTCATTCAGTCAACAAAAAGCTTGTGGACCTCATACATTGGGTTGAGGTAATAACTGCACCAAAGCTGGAAATGAGTGGTAAAACAAACTATGAATAAAAAAAGAGCCAAACCAAAGACTATTTTTGCTAAACATAAAGCTTAAAAGGCGAATGTCTTTGTCTCCTAAGACTTTATAGAAAGTTGTTGTGCAGTAGACTTTAGAAATAGTGCAGAGAAATAAAAAAATAGTGCAAGATTGGAACCAACTGGAAGTCTGCTGTAGCGAGTCTAGCGACCACTTCAGGCCGTGTACTTCAATATAGTGTACATTTTGTATACTTCTTTATTTTGGAGTTTTCAACCAGCAAATCTAAAAGCAAGTGGACTACATGAGAGTTTGGGAGTTGGTCTTTGTAATTTCGAAAGGTAAAGCTTTTAAGAAGGGGGGAATAGAGGGTGTGTTACAACTACAGAGGGAAAAAAAAAAAAAAATCACACTCCTCAGCTTCCCTGGGAAAGTCTATGTCAGGGTACCAGAGACGAGAATTTGGCTAATAGTCAAACCTCGGATTCAGGAGGACCAATGTGTTTTTCTAGGGTGTTGGAGGGTTCCTGGGAGTATAACCAACCAGTCCACATGTTCATTGTGGATTTGGAGAAGGCATTTGAGTGTCCCTTGTGGCATGCTGTGAGGGGTGCTCAGGGAGTTTGGGGTCCGGGGGCCCTCTGCTAAGGGCTGTCCGGTTCCTGTACAACCGGAGCAGGAGCTTGGTTCATTGCCGGCAGTAAGGCAGAACTGTTCCTGGTGCACGTTGGACTCCAGCAGGGCTGCCCTTTGTCACTGATCCTGTTCATTAGTTTTATGGACAGGATTTCTAGGCGCAGTCAGCGGCCGGAGGATGTCTGGTTTGGGGACCACAGGCTCTTGTCTCTGCTTTTTGCAGATGATGTTTCCTGTTGGCACCATCAAGCCAGGAACTTCAGTGTGCACTGGGACGGTTTGCAGATGAGTGTGAAGCGGCTGGGACGATAATCAGCACCTCCAAGTCTGAGCCAATGGTTCTCAGTCAGAAAAGGGTGGTTTGTCACCTTCAGGTTGGTGGAGAACTCCTGCCTCAAGTGGAGGAGTTCTCTGTCTTGGGGTCTTGTTCACGAGTGAAGGAAGGAGGGATGGGATTGACAGACAGATTGGTGCAGCTTCTGCAGTGATACAGTTGATGTACCGGTCTGTTGTGGCAAAATAGGTGCTGAGAGGCGATTTACCGGTCAATGTCGTTCCTACTCTCACTTATGGATACAGGCGGCTGAAATGCGCTTTCTCCGCAGGGTGGCTGAGCGCTCCCTTGGAGATAGGGTGGAGAGCTCAGAGTAGAGCTGCAGCTCCTCCACATCGAGAGGAGCCAGCTGAGGTGGCGCAGGAATCTGTCCTTGATGCCTCCTGGATGCCTTCCTGAAGAGGTGTTCCAGGCATGTCCCCCCGGATTGAGGCACACAGGAAGACCTAGGACATGCTGGAGGGACTATGTCTTTTGGCTGGCCTGGGAACAGGGTGTCCAGACTCCAGTTTTTTGTTTTATTAAAAAAAAAAAAAAAATAGTTTCTATGATTTTATTTATTCCTGGCTTAATCAAAGCTCTATTCAACTTGTACAAAGCCCCACTGACACAATCTTATCCCCAACACACTCTGAAGAAGCATATTCATTTCTTTATTCATTCATCATTTTTTTCCTTTTCTTTTTTTGTCCCGTTAGAGTCGCGGTGACTGGAGCCTATCCCAGCAGCTTTGGGCCTGAGGCGGGGTACACCCTGGACAGTGGCCAGTTAGTCGCAGGGCTGACATTTAGAGACAAACATAGACAGACAACCATTCACTCTCACATTCATTCACTAGGGACACTTTAGAGTTGCCAGTTAACCTAAACATGCATGTCTTTGGACGATGGGAGGAAGCCGAGTACCGGAGAGAACCCACGGTAACACGTGAAGTACATGCAGACTCCTCACAGAAAGACCGGAGACGGCCGAGAATGCTTGAGTCGGCCGGGTTTTGAATTAAGGACCTTCTTGCTGCAGGAGTGCTAACACCACACGTGAATTTCTTTATTCATTCATCAGCTCTCAATGGCACCACACTATATGTCCTAAGTGTCTAAACATTTAGCTCAGTAACTGTTGAATTAAAGTGCTTAAGTTAGAAAGCCACATTTTTATATTTTGTTTATCTTTTACCTGCCAATAAAGTGGATTGAATGCACATGATGTCCAAGTCTATTTAAAGGGAACTGCCTGAAGTGAAGACTGAAAACAGCATTACATTTTATAACCTATTCTACAGCTATGTGAATAAAATACTTTGTAAAATGTATTGTTGCTGTAAACGGTGTCCATTGGAGGTTTCTCTGCACAGTGGAGGACAATAGAACAATGGGATACTCCAAATTGCTGGTTCAGGAAAAAAATATAATCTCTGCCATGATATTTGCTCTAAAAAGCATGACATGGTTCAGAATGAATGAGAACAATTCTGTAAAAAGAAAAGAAAATAATAAATAAAAGTAAGAAAGAAAGAAAGAAAACAGAGAATGTAGCATCACTCTTTGAAATAAGCATGCATTGTAATGAAATCTTAGACTAGATCAAAATGTGAGTGCCTGGGGCCTTGCTTTAAAAAGAACAACAGTATGAACAAGAGTGATAATTGGAGTACTTTACAGTTCTTTATGGTTTAATGACATAATGCTGGGTCACTGCAGGTCACACTGTATCAATAAATCCTCTCATTTACAATGTGAGCAGCAGATTATGGGATTTTCAATAAGTAAGGCAACAATAAAAGCAGCCAAAGCAAAGCGAGTGTATTCATTAAAACATTTACTGCTACGCTTTCAACATGAGGATAAAAGGAGCAAAACACAAACCCTGTCTATTATTTACAGGTTTATAAAGCTTTTAGTGCAGAGACCTTCGCCTCATGCAGCCAATACTATAACTGCACTAGATTTTTTTGCTCAGTGTTCAATTACTGGCTCAAACTCTACGACTCATTCTTCTCAAGTCCTATTTTGATTATTAAAAGTAAAAAAATGTTGACAGTTTACAATCCTGGCAACAGTCATATAAGTCGTTTATACTGTCTAGCATTATACGTTAAACTTTAGAACCTAACAATAATGCTTGCTGACATAATAAAAAGTGAATAAGAAAATACATGTCTGTGAAGGTTCTCAGTCATCCAGGACATCTTGAAGCAAAAATTTGAATAAAAGCATCTGGACTTGTTTTTCAAGGTGAAGACGTTTTTTCTCTAATTCCAAGAGACTTTATCAATTCTGAGTTCCACTGGTGAGAGAACTGAGCTTATATCTCTAAACGGAGGAGTTTCCCCTGAAACCAAACCTGATGGACCAGGTTGTTCCGTTCTCGCCGTTATTGGTCACCGTTATTACCAGTTGAACTCAGAATTGATAAAGTCTCTTGGAATAGAGACAAAACGTCTTCACCTTGAAAACTAAGTCCAGATGCTTTTATTCAAACCTTTGTTCCATAAGAAAACACAGTATAAAAGGGGTAGAAGGCTCCGGACTAACTTCCACTCGTCAAAGCAGGAGCTAAATCAATACTAAAGACTGAACCGGGACTGACTCAGGACTAAACGGGTCTAAACTAGAACTAAGGGTAGAAAAGAACCTGGTCTAAACAAATATTTCAACTCAAAGTTTGATTGAAGGCTTTGGTAATTAAAAATGCATCCCACAATACCAAAATAAACAGAGGCAGAAAAACTTTTGCCAACAAAAACTTGCACTAAGTTCCTCTTCCATTCTAACGCAATAAAAACCACTCCAGTCTCTCAGAAAACAGCAAAACCTCTTTAACTTCTGTCTACGCCAATTGAGTAAAGCTTTATTACTGAACAACGTGAGCCTGACTAGAACTGTCACTGTGTTAAATTTGTTTTCATTATGGGTCAGTTGGGAAACTTCAAAAGAGCCCTAAGGTAATACCAAAAACTGTTATCTTCTTTACCTATTATATTGTTTGTAGTTGTTTTCACAACTACAAGCTCCTTGTCCTACAATTCTAATAAACCAAAAAGCAAAACAATTAAAAAGTAAGAATGTTTTGAAGTCAATCTGATCATTTTCAAAAACAGATTAAATATCAGATTAAGATTGATATTGATCTCAGGAAACCTGAGTTCAATTCCTGCTCAGGCCGTTTGCATGGTGTCATTTCCCCTTCTCTCACCGTGTTTCCTGTCTGTCTTCTGTCCTACCAAATAACGCTTATATAAATGAAAAAACTCATATAAACTTATTTTGCAAGATAACTCGGACATGACACAACACTCAAACATTCATGTTGCTTTTATTCTTAAACTCTAATTTAGATAATTTCTTTTAACATTTATTTTAAAAAAGATCTTACTTAAAAGATTAGTTAAAATCCATATTCCTTCTGGTCTTTAGCATAAAGACTTCATGTGCCACATATCATAAATATTTTATTTAATATCATCTAGTGATTAAAATTAAAACTCCATTTCTTCACCAGTGTTGATTTAACATGGCATGAATGTATTAGCTCAAGTGAGAAACACCAGATTAAACAATAACTTTCTAGACTTTTCTGTACCAAAAGTTTTATGATGTGTATGAATTCTTTAGATCTTTTCCTCAGCGAGCCACCGGAGCTTCAAAAAGGGGCCTCGATGTTAGCACTTAATCTTGGTCACCACAGGGGGCTTCGGAGCACGGCTACAGACCGAGTGGTTATTATTTTAAAACCTCAAGTTCACAATTATGACTCTCTCTCACCGGCTCATACCGACATGTTGAATCAAAGAGCTCCCTGCGAAGCCTTAAGCTCATGTTTAAAAACTCACTCAGCAAACCTCACGCAATCACAAGGCAAGAATAGTGATCTTATCAAACTTCAGAGACACTGTTAAGTATTGTTACTGCTCTCAGGGTGTGTGCATACCAGCATTTGTAGATTGTAAGTGAATCCTATATTAGTGATTGCCAAAAACACGCCTCTGTATTAGCAGTTCTACAGTGAACGTATGTCAGTGAGATGTTGAAACACGTTATTCCTGTCTACTACATGGAAAATAAGAAGGATGTGGTGAACATAAAGGTGTGTATGCCAAGAGTTCAATGTTTCAGAGTTGGCTCTGACATTCTGCACACCTTCTCCCTCAAGGCACACAAACATGATTATCGCCAAAATGGTGGTCACAAATATATCAGTTTGTACTAAAAATCTGCAATAACTTTCATTTACCTGATGCTCGATTACCTAGATATTATTAAATGTCCCGTGAGGGTCCTATACAGCATAAAACATTCCAATTTATTTTATACAACTGTACTCTTCTACTCTCCATTCCCATTGAACATAAACTCAGAGAGATTTTCCCCTGCTGACTGTGGTTCTCTACAAACAGCCAACAGTGTTGAAGTAACGGGACATTTACAAGTTATTTGTTTGATTGTGGCGTGCATCAGAGCAGTGGGTCAATCTGGAGACAAATCTGGCTATTTCTACTCAAACTAAACTTTAAAACCACTCCCTGAAGACATTAGAGAAAGTCTGCTTAGTCTTGATCATCTTGTTTTCATGCACAATACAATTCGTGATTGCAATTAATATTAGATCAAATGTCTCGCCCAAACATGCTTCAAAGCTAATCGTCACTGAAAGGTAATTGATTGATAATTTAAGGAGCAACTGGACAAAACAAAACAAAAAATAAAACATATACATTTCATTCAGTCAACAAAAAGCTTGTGGACCTCATACATTGGGTTGAGGTAATAACTGCACCAAAGCTGGAAATGAGTGGTAAAACAAACTATGAATAAAAAACAAAAATGCTACTTCCTGCAAAAATTAGGTGCAGCATGCCCTTTTGCATCTGTGCAACATTTCAAAACCATAAAGTGAAAGCTGTAGCTTATTAAATAGTTCCTCCTTTTTACTTCTATCTAAAAAAATAAAAATAAAAAGTGTAAATTGTCTTTTATTCCTGTAAAGCACTTTGAGTTACCCAGTGTATGAATTGTGCAATATAAATAAAATTGCCTTGCCTTTAACTTTTTTATGAGTAAGATTTTGTTCATGTTCAAAATACAGTATAATTCTCTAGTTTCTAAAAAAGGTGTGCGTCTTTGAATATTGCTTAATAAATTAATAATACTTACCGACACACACACTGTCCATGTAATCTGATCTAGCAGCCACCCCTAGCTAGTTCAGAGGTGGTGCCGAACTCAAGAGAACAGTACAAGCCGTTACCAGCTGGCTTGTTGAGCTCTCTGAAGGTGGTATGAAATATGGCAGCGGCTCATTTTAGCTGCTCATTTATTTGGTACAGTTAATACAGCCTAAGCCATTAAATACACAATAGACATGAGTGCTGTTCTCTGAAAGCTGAACTTAAAATAAAAAACCCTAAAATATCATTGAATTAAAGGAGAAATGTAAACCATGGCAGAATATTTACATCACAAAAGGCCACTTGTATGAAGACTGGCTGGAAAATTTTATTCTGCAGTATTGATTAAAAAAGAAATCACTATATTTACATTTTACATTTAATCATTTAGCTGACGCTTTTATCCAAAGCGACTTACATTGTTTTAGAGTAATTACCAGTGTTACAGTCACTGGAGGCAAGGTGGGTTAAGTGTCTTGCCCAAGGACACAACGACAGTATGAACTTTGGGGAGAGTGGGAATCGAACCGCCTACCTTCCGGTTGAAAGACGACTGATCTACCCACTGAGCTACTGAGTTTTTTTTTTAATGTAAAGTTTTTAAGCTAGGAATATAATTTAAACAAGCAACTGTCTCAGATTTGTAGGGCACAACTACTACTGCTAGTCATTGTCACATCCGACTAAAATTCATGCAAACAACATGGTCACAATTGTTGCTTTTTGGATTTCTTACAGTATTATGCTACTGTACAAAGTGAATGCACCACAGCTCAAGTTCTGAATGAACTCACCGGTGTCCATTACTGACTGCACCTATTTAACTAAGAGGCTGTCTACACAACCACAACTTTTGAACAAGCTCACAATTATCTGAAGGGAGAAAAGTTTATTAAAGTGTATACAGCTCGTTTAAGTAGGTCTGGTCCACAATCAAAAAATATTCACAGGCCTTCAGTTAGATGTTTTAGGGAGCAGTCAATTGTAGAAGAGCAGCTCAGAAGAAGAGCAAGTCAAGAGAAAGAAAAGCCTGTGTGGCTCAGCGTTCTCACTTTTCTGTCATCTCAGCGTCAGTGAGCCGACATCCAATGTTTTTTTTCCTATTATGGGACATTTTTCAACTGACATTCAAGGCTCCACATGAATATGAAAGACTCCCACATGAATATGAAAGACTCCTTGCCTTCAAATCTCACAAGAGGCCAAATGAACCGCTGAAATCACTGTTTGTGTCTTTTACATACGAACTCACCTGCAGTTTGGTGGCGGATCCAACGTAATGTCAGCCAATTCCTTCTGAATTCTGCAAAAGCAAATAAAAGAAAAGGATTTAAGTAACACCAAAAATGTAGAAAAGACAGAGCAGGATGTTTTGGGGCTGATTTGCAAACTTTAAATGAAATAAAAAGACCTTTCCACCAGTGACATCTTCAGGAAGAGGCATGTCTAGCACAGCAAGAAAAGCAGGATTTCCATTTTATTTAGAAGATTACACCAAGTTAGACTCTAACAAAGGAACCAAAACTGGGGACTAAAGTTCTTGTGAAGTATGTTGGCCGCTATATTGTTTAAAATCAGCCGATGTACCAAGAATGCCGGCCGAACACATTTCTAAGCATTCAATGACTTGCCTAATGGATTGTGTATAGAGCAACTGAACATTGAGCCATTTATGAAGATGTTCTCTATCCCCTCACTGAAACATTTGGAAAAATCATTTTGTTTATACAGAATTTCCAACTTAAGAAACTTCTACTGGTAAAAACTGGTGCTAAATCAATTCAACAGATTAATAAGTCTCTGATTGGACAAAAGTACTAAAGTAAATGTCCTATGAAATTCTGTAACAGTATGGGAATTTAATTTGTTTTTTTTGTGACATTTTCCCATGAGTTGAGCAACCCTAGCAACAATTTGCCCTTAGCGTGTTTGTCACCTTTTTGCGCTGGTGGACAGCAGTTTGGAGGTCTTGCTCATGCTGCCTTTGCTGTCTCGTTTCTTGGGGGTATTGGCCTCCTGCTGTTGGTGCTGCTGCTGCTGCTGATGTGTCGAGGATGAAGACGAAGAAGAGCTGGTGCTGGCACGAGAATCTTCATCCGACATACCGAGCCTGGAGACAAAACCCTGGGACTAGAAATACACATTCTCTTCCAACAATTCCAGCTGGCTTGCTGGGTGTAACAGGACAGCATGGAGATTCATAAAGCAAAGAGTAAACCATGTGTAGTAATTTCAAACAAGCCAAGTGTCAGGTTTCATTAAGGACCACACTGGTAAATGGTAAAAACCCTGATAAAATATTGTGGTTTACCAATTCAACAAAACTAGTATCTTACAGCGATGATTGACAAGCATAGAAAAAAAACAGACTGATATCAATATAGTTCACCTGTGCCAAGTTTACTTTAATTTCAATTAATTACTCTTCAATATCAGCTCAAACCAAAGCCTTTTATATGGCACATGTTAATACTGTCCCAAGGGACACAAGCTGGGTATATTTGTGACAGTCCCAAGCCCGGATAAATGGAGAGGGTTGTTGTGGTGACCCCTGAAGGGAGCAGCAGAACAATACTGTTGCTCCTGGCTACGAGGTCAAATATTATTAACAAAAATATATGATTTGGCAACAGGGCTTTAAGTTTGACATGTCTGAACCTTTTAAAAGTGAGGCTTCAGATTTTGTAAATGGGGTTCTATTGGCTACCGAGAGAACCCCAAGATGTAGAATAGTTGTCAGCACACTCAGTCTGGAGGAGCCAACAGGAGAGATTAAATAGAGATTAAACCATGTGCAGCAATAAACACGTAATACGCAATAAAACCAATAAACTTCAATATCCATTTATAAATTTATACCTTTCCACAATACATTTTGCTGAGAAATGTCTCAATTTTAGTTCCATGTGGAAACCTTCAAGAAGGAGGCCTGTCTTACACTGGACAACCGGATGAAAACATAGGTGATACAGTAGCTACGATTTAAATATTGTCTTTTAAGTCAACCTTCTGTTGTGATGCATTAGCTGAGACAGAAGTTATTTGAAATGATAAGAAGGCACTGGTTGGTTTTATGACACTACGCTTTGATGAAGAGTATAGCCTACCGCACCACTAACAGCTAAATATAGTATCATAATTAAACAAATACTTTCTCACAGTGAGGTTTTTTTGAGAACTGGTGTTCAATACAGTCCACGGTGAAGATGTAGTCCACCGTCAGGCACCATAAAGCCTCCCTCGTTAAACGGCCAGGACTAGTCGAATCGGGTTAACTAGTTTCACCTGTTTAAATGGCTACACTCGTGTTGATTTTTTTGAGGAACTCACCGTTCTTTCATAACCCTTAATTTTGACCTCAGCTAATGTTTGCAGGCAGGCGTTATTTTTAGCTTTCTCGCCTACGACAAAGGAAATCATTAGGTGAAATAGTTCGGTTAAAGGCCTGCTTCTGGACGACACCAGGCAGCGGAGAGCGAGCTTTAAACGGGATCTATGCTTTCTACTGAGCCGAAAAAGGTTGAAGTGAAAAGCAGAAATAGATGGACGGGGCGATGTCGCAGTCGGCAGGGAAGCCCAATAACACCTCAACAGTCTCCCGGCGGAGAAACTTTGAGCTAAAGAAGTGCCGCGGTGTGTGTCCAAGTGTTTCTCACGCGACAAGGCGAAGGAATGTGACTGTAAAAACGCTGTCCGGTAAAAGGGGTTCTCGGCATTTTTTCTAAGCTCTATCCGTCGACATGCAGCTGATCTGAGTGCAGCCAGCCACAGGATGGACGGACTCCTCATGGCCCCCAGCTAACACGGAAACATTAGCGCTCGCCGAACCCTCTCGAGGGTACGCGCCACACGAACTATCAACGAATAAACAGCTGGAATAAGAATATAGATAATTTGGTACCTTTCTTTGTGTGTGCACAGCCTGTGTGTGTGCCTCCGCCGACTGGACGCACCAGTGTCAAAGCTCTCACCGTGAAACCGACGCTGCTTCCGGTCAACAGATACAAAATAAAAGCAGATGCGTAACTTTATGATGGGAAGTGATATGAATGAGGGTGAATAAACTATTATAACCTGTGTGTTTTCATTTAGGCTAAAGGTAACTCGTCTAAAATGTGTCAACCACTGTGAGAGGTCAACCACTAAAGTTACAGTACCTATAGGTTAATAAAGTGTCTGGTGAGCCCTGTAATTAACAAAAGCGGGGGTCTTCAACATTTTCATTTTAAACAATTTCAATGTTTAAGATGACACACAGCAAATTAGCATTAAACAACTGCAGATGAATAATTTGCTTCGGTTGTTATGGTGTTCTTTATGGAGCTGGTGGCCTGTAAATAATGTTAAACCCTCCTCCAGAGGCTTTTATGGTCTTTAAATCCATAATCTCCAGTCAATATTTTCTTCAACATGTGTAAGCCGGGCGGGTAAAATTCCTGCCACTTTCACAATTGCCTTATGTGTCAAGAAAATGTTTTTGGCCTGGTTGGAGCCTAAAGCGTTCTATTAAACAATGAACAAACACTCATTTCCGGGTATGTCGCGAGCAGCTTAACGAGCGCTTCACGAGACCACTGGACGCTCTCGCCGGAAGTGTTGGTCCAGCAGCAGACGTCTCCTCGCGTTCACCTACATTACATTTGGATTTGTTTTGTTTGCAGCGGGCTCCATAAAGTAATGAGAGATGTGTAATATATTTTTAAACAGGCTGAAGTTATGGTAACTTAATTAATAAGCACTTTTAAAGTGATATAGAAATTATAGTTTCTGTCGCCGATGTAAAATTAATCAAGTGCAACGGTAGAAAAGCCCACCGTTTATTTACAGCCTATTTTATATGCTCACTACGTACACTTCGTCATAATAGCTGGTTATAATTACTATAATTGTAAGGGAAATGCTAGCAGTTGAATAGTTATGTTTCCTCCCTCATCATTATGTCAAGTGCCTTCACTAGAGTTTCAAAGAACCTTTACGCTATTAACTATTACTACATAACGACTCTTTATTTCGGGAAAAAAAATACGGAAATGTCATTATAAGTTATGATGAACAGTATTGAAAAACTCTATTGTAATAGTTCCTCTGGTGCTACCTCGTGTATTTAACTCATTACTAGCTCAACTCATTGCCTGGAAGCAATAAATTAATGCTGCTGTTAGTTAGCCATTAGCTTGAGTTACTACCCAACAGTGAAACACAGCAACCCAGAGTGACAGTTTTAAAAGAGCATTATTGGCTTGATAAAGTGGCCTGACATTTCAAATGTGTTGCAGGTTAAATAAACATTAAACAAAGTGGTGGCCATAAAGTGTCTGTCGAATTATTAAGTGGCATATTTATTGGAATTACATAGCATGCAGCCAACTCTTCAGCAGTTTAACTACAGCTCGTACACACAGGGACTTGTGCAAAACACAGAGCTGGTTAATTACAGACTGCAAACCTCAACATTAACTAGTTTTTGTTACTTTAGCTTTAACTATCACTTACACTCACAGCTGGTGTCATGTTTCAGGCCTAAATCAGACAGACTTTGATGCTGGGACACAGACCTCTGTGACCTACTAACATTTCAATGGAAGACTTGTAATCCTAGCTTTCGGCTTACACTTTATTAAAAAGGCCTATGCGCATCATTTTCTACTAAAGTATGCATATTGTGAATATGTAGATACCAATTAACAGATAACAAATTGAAGTTATATTGTTAGTGTGCTGGATAACATACATTAGTCTGGAGTCATTTAAAGATACAGTGTAGAATGTTGACAGACAGCACACTGAATGAATGTAATTACTGTTCTTCTTGCATATACTGTATGTTGCTTTTATTAATACAGCCTAACCCTTACTAATACCTAAGTGCATTTATGATTCAAATTTACTAGTGGTGGCTCAACAGTTTCAGTTTGACACACCGCTGTTACCATATGCATGTCACATTACCTCACAGATAACCCTAGACAAACTGCAGTCTCTGCAAGACCACATTATTGCTTTATAATTCACATAATTATACAGAGAAGATGCTTGTTTATTCACAGACAAACTCTGGCCTTTTCACTAGTATTGATCACTTAACCCTGGTTACAAATGCTGCATTATAATCCATGCACGAGTGACTTCACCCGGTACGTCAGACTCCTGCAGCATGTGAAGGAGGAAGGCAGGCTGAGGACTTTCCCTCCCCCTCACAATGTGCCAACCGTAATTAACTCTTCCACTCTTGCTCCACTTGGCTGCTTTTGCAACACAGCGACTCACGGCAAAGGCTGGTCTGGACTGCAGAGCGAGGCAGACGCAGCTGCAGCAAAGAGGGCCCTCCAACAAGTATTGGTTTGTTCAGTGCTTTGTTCTGGATTCAACACATACAATACGGTGGTAATAACAGGTACATCCACCTTGTTACTGGGCTGTGAAGAATCTGTAGAGTGCAGAGACAGCTAAATCACAGTCATTTTAGATGCTATTAGTTATGTATCCTCCTATTGTTTGGTGCAAATGAAAGATAAGTGTCTGTACTCAAATCTCAGCTATCTGACACTGGTCTACACAAATAACCCAATGACATGCCCTCGATACATTCTGTAGGCAAAAGATAATCAATCTCATAAACTTTTAAGCTACAATGTCAGATCTTGTCCATATAAAATTATTACTTGAACATAATTTGATAATGTATGACAAAAGGCCCATATCTTTCTTAATCAAGATCATATTTCATTACTGAGCACATTATGGGACCATGTGACATTATTATGTGAATATTATCTTTTAGAACATCTGGGGCTTAAGGTGCAGCTTTAATATAAATTTTAATAATCCTATTTATTAGCACAGAAGGTTATGAACATTTTAAACTGAACTGAATGGGTTGTACCTTCGACAGAATAAAAAGAATGGGATTTTATTGTAGATTGGGAGAGGTTGTAAATGGCAAGGTTGAATCATGAAAAAAAATAAAACATTTTCTCAAAATGGTAATTTCCCAATTAAAGCCATATACGGTACTCACTGTACACCCATGACTGTGAGGCCACATTATCCTTATGTTTGCCGATGACTACGCTGTTGTGGGACTGAGCTCACAGAATGACGAGACAGCCTCGTCATTCTACCAGCAGCAGAGGGACTTCCATCCACTACGCATCTGTGACTCTGAGGTGGAAAGAGTGGACACGTTCAAATACCTGGGAGTGACCACCTCACAGGACCTGTCCTGGACTCGTTCACATACACCATTATTGTGGCTGGATAGTGTCTCTACCTCCTCAGACGTCTCAGAGACTCCAGAGCACCCTCTCCAGGTGCTCAGGAACCTCTCCACCTGGGTTATCGAGAGCATCTTGTGTGGGAGCATTGCCACCTGCATGGGAAACTGCACCAGGCAGGACTTCTAAAAAGGGTGATCCATTCAGAAATGAGTTGCATATCCATAAAATATAAAGGAAATTTGAATCTAAATTTGTTTTCACAAATGTCACAATTGTTTAAAATTTTAAATGTTGCTTTGACATTTACAAATTTAGAGTTTGTTCTTAACTTTTTAAAGTTACACCGTTTCCATAAAGAACCTAATATTTTAAGACAGAAATAAAATTTGTTTAATACTGTGCTAGTATATTAAACAAAGACTGTATAAAGTTTAGCTAATTTGAAGAAAAACTAAAACAAAACAAAATAAATAATTTTGCTCAAACTGATAATTAATTTACATTTATACAACCACACAATTCTTAGGGCTGAAACCTACAGAGTGTAGAAGTCTGTCTGAGGCTTCTTGATTAACTGTCTGCTGGGACAGCCTTTTGTATTTGCTGACGTCTCAGAACCACTTCTGAGTTTAATTAGGTGCATAACAGCAGCAGCCTGCACGTATAACTGTGGCCACTAGTACATTTGGCTAGAGTCGATTTGGGCTGACAATTTAGGGGGCTCCAATTGGAAATGCATTCATTTTGTATGAAGCATATAGCATTACATTTGGTGTTAATGAATTACATTAAATATGTATTGCAGGGAAAGACTAAAGGTAACTATATATTTTTACTTCTAAATCTACAAAGTTGCAGAAGCTGCAGCCTGGTGGAGCAGGAGGTCACAGATGAGAACAGATGAGACCTCACATGATTGGTCTGTTTAAAAATGCTTTACCAAAACAAAACTTTGGTGGAATCAGAGGCCTGTTGCTAGAAGCCGATTTAGGTTTAGGTCCAGGTCCAGGTAAGTTCAGGAGTTTTCCTTCTCCAGAAAGTGGTTAGGTTGTGTTCCATCGCTATGGTAACTTACACTAAATGGCCAACCTTTGTCTCTGGATGAGGTGTTTTGTTTCATTGCAGCTGCCGCTCCAATCCAATGATGCCACACATATTGTAACCGCTTCCTCAACAGAAGACAGGGTGACAGGGTCTCTCTATGTGGAGTTTGCATGTTCTCCCTGTATCTGTGTAGGTTTTATTCGGGTACTCGGATTCCCCTAACGCTAAAGAAATCCCTCCTCCCATGGGGCCAGGTCATTATTGTAAATGAGAACTGATTCTCAATTGACCTATCTGGTTAAATAAAGTATTCATTTTCTTTAAAGAATATCCTAAACATATTATGTGTCAGTTGTATAAAAATAAAATACAAATAATAACCATACTATATTTTGTGGGATTTGCATAATTATATAATGACATGTCTAATGACCTTATATAGGTTGCTGTATTTGTGAATAACCTTTTTCTTGGAATTACAGTAGTTTTACTTATTTTAGAAGAAGAGGGTGCACGTTCTTTTAGATTTTCTATCTTGATGGTAAATAAAAATGGTCCTCTGCTGCCTAATATACAGCCTAATGATCAGCTGGTCAGTCTTACATTAAACTGTGTAGCACTTATGGTTATTTCTGCTAATGGCAGAATCAATTTTAATTTTCTATTCCTTTGTGAAAACAGGACACAGGTAGAAAAAGATGGGAATTTGTTGGGCCAAATGACCCCATAAAACCTGAATCTGTGTGTAAAAGGTCCTTTAGATGAGGCAAGAAGCAGAAAGAGGGCGAGATAGCGTGTGGGTATCAAAGAGGCTTGTCGATCAAATCTCCTTTGTGTTACAGGAATCGGCTTATTTCATCTCAATGACGTGTGAAAATGTTATTCTGGCTGCAGAGACCCCCAGAATGTGAAAGGAGGGGGCAAGTCTGGGCTTTATCAAAGAGCATTCCTCACAGAGAGGACACAGGCTATCTGCGCTGGTCTTCACAATCAGCTGCCAGCTCATTCCACACCATTCACTCTTCAAATCACCTGCCTGTCGCCTGCGCTTACTTTATTCTGTCAGCGCAGCCTTCTCTGCCAGCAGCACTTCAGCAAAAATGGGGAAATAGTCAACCAAATGTGAGATTTTTACAACTCCTTTAACCGACTCTGTCTGCGCCGAGTAACACCAACAGACTTTAACGGAACTGGTGTTGGGTGAGCAGTCACAAAGCGGCTGTAATCGGATCATAAAAAGATACATAAAAGAATTCCCTGCTCCTCCGCTGTTGGTTTTAAGGCCATAATAGATCTAAGTTGCTTTGAGAATGTGCCTGTCTCCCTCACCAGACCTTTGTAGGATTGCATTAAGGCCACACAAACCAGGTTACAAAATTTGTAAATCATTTTTGATTCATCATTTTCATTTTTGAGGAATCTTTTCTATGGTTTTACATGTTTTAATGTAATTTTCTTCTACATTTGGTTTAAAATATTACTAAATATTTTTGTACCCATGAGATTTTAAGTTTGACTATAATCAGAATGAACCAAATACAAATAATGTCTTTAAACTTATACAAGCACCTTTTTCTCCTCCTGTTTTTGGCTGTGACATTAGTGCTTCCTGTTTCTCAGCAGAAATAGCCCCGCCACCTGTCCCTCCAGGTTAAATGCTATTGGCTGTTTACTGCACAGACACGTGCACTAATCATTGGTTTAGGGTTTAAACCTGAGTTGACAGAGAAAGTTCATAACCAGTGTCATGCAACAGATAAACCCAAAGTTACTCAGTTTGGATTTGTTTGCTTTTATCAAGTCAGAACTTACTCTGTAACTCTGAGTTTGTTCAACTGGCTTCTAGCAACAGCCCTCAAGGCCAGAGACTCTGGAGTAGACCATCGACAACAACAAATTTAAAGGGAGCTCCTAGTAGCCAATCAGGGAACACCAGCTTTGGACGAAAGGGCCTTAAAGGGACAGACACAAAAGTATTTAATAATTTTTTCATAACTTTGCATAGAGCTCATCCCATTTTAGAGAAATAGTTGCAATTGGTAAAAATGTTTGTAAAGGGAGAGGATTACAGGCGGCTTTCAACGAGACTGTCAAAGTTACCAAATACTATGCAAATACTTTGCAATGGATTTTACTCTACTTACCACACACTCAGTTCTGTTCTTTGTGGTAAACCCTTGTGATCTCATCTGAAACAGGAAGTGGTCAGAAAAATGCTTTGAAGCGACAAACTGAGACAGGTTCTTGTCACATTACAACCAGTGTTTAATTGTATCTCACAAGGCATTAAATGTACAGCAAACTAGCACTATCGTCATACATAGTGATGGGCTCGCTCTGTGCCCAAACCTGCCGAACAAAAATAATTACCGGGACGACATACCATTTGAACGCGTCTCTGGATGCCATGCACTAATATTGACCATGAAGAAAAAAGAACTTACTAAATGCACTCACTCTTGATCATCTTTACATGATACAATCACGTAAAACGGGAATAATACACGCACACTTCTCCGATAAAGAGGGTGGCGACAATGTTATAAACAATGCATGAACAATAAGAACAACAACATCGCGAGAACAATAACAGTATTAAAGCTTTTCATGACCATATCAACATTCAGTGTATTGGAAAATACAATCCCAATAGACTCTGTATAAAAAAGAAGCTTTTCAAGTCAGCATGGAAACAAATAACAGTTTTTTTTTTCAGAGGAAAGGGGAGCCGGTGGATGAAGAGGAGTGGGTGTGCTTCCAAAGATTTCGGAGAAAGGGGGTTTCAGAGGTGGAATCTGGAGTGTAGTGGGGGTCGTAGAGAAGGAGAAGTCGTAGTCTATGTGGCGTAGCGTTTGGTCCACTGTTTGGCTATCCTGTCGTGCTCGGCTCTGTTGGTCAGGTACTGTGTGGCGATGCTTCCGACCAGTGGGTCAGCTGTGGACAGAGAAACAAAGAAGGTAAAAATCTGAAAAATATTCAGCTATTATTTACTAATGTATGTTTCCTATTGCCCCATTGAGGTATGGCTGAGTTGGGTATTGCACTTTTAATAGTGAAAAGGGTACTAAAGGTGAACACTAAACACTGCAGTTTAGGTGACAGAGAATTCTCACCTCTGAAAAGGGAAAACACAAAAATGCTTCTTAAGAACATTGAGGAACTTACATCACATATTGCTGATGTTGGGTGCTACCTTTGTTTATCATTTCCACAATGGCAAATTTCAAGAAAATATACTTTAATATATTTATCATCAATAAGCTATTTTCTAAGCTTTTTTGGGAAAACCTTACGTTGAATGAGACACGAGAGCCAACATAATGGTAAAGGACATGCATTTATATAGTGCTTATTTTGTACCCTTCTCGAAGTGCTCTCTTGCCCGAGGACACAACAGTATGAACAGAGGAAGCGGGAATCAAACCGCCAACCTTCCAGTTGTTGGATGCCTTGCTCTACCATTTGAGCCACTGCTCCCGTTTTCCTTTCTTTGACATTAACAATTTACTAAAACAACTGAATGCGTTATGGCTCAAAAGCAGCACCACCAGTTCATTGGCGTTCAGTGTGGACAAAGGGATCAGCTGACAGCCTACAGAAATTCATCTGGTATGTAAATGAGCCAACATGGAAGGGAGCTCTGATTTTGGCACAATCCATTTATGCAGGACATCCTTAAAATATATGGTATTGATTATAAATTACAATCCACTCTGTAATTTTAGAAGAAGGAGAAATTTCTACCAATATAAAGAAAAAAAAGAGCCTATGGAATTGTGCAGGGTCCGTCCCCTGTTGAAATCTCAAAACTGTTTTTCACAATTTAAATTATCCAAAGAACTATTGATGTTTCAATGAATATTATTGTTTTATCTGCCCAAGGACTACAGTTGGAAATTAGTTGTAGCTAAATCAGGAGTAAAGCATCTTTTCATTTCAAAGATTAATGTATTTGCACATGGTCCCTGTAAAATAAATAATAAACTAAACTAAGTAGTGTCTGAATTTAACATCAACTGTACTCCACTTGTACTCTTAAAGCATCCCTCCAGCAAGGGCACATCAGACCTGACTTTGCTGAGGAATATTACCCGTTTCTTTGTGACATTTTGAAATGAAGCAGCTGTTTCAAACCAATGAATAACAACAGGTGACAAGAGACTAAGAGAACTGCCAAAAATGGAGAAGATGTAAAAATGTATTTAGTATATTGAAAATCAAAATTTATGCAAAGGTACCAATTCTTCTTTTAACATCTATGGTATATGTCCTTAAAAGCGAAGAATTTATAGAAAACATTATCCACATTAGTAATCTGTTGTGTTGTGTTTGTGTCCAGACAGTCCAATACCCTTACAGTCCCTGTTTCCACCGACACAGCCTTTAAAACCCACATTTGCCTTTATATTTTATTTATTAGGACAGCGTGTTTACACAAGCAGCCATGCATTGCTGCTGACATCCAATTACCTGCCCGAGTCTAAAACGCTCCACAAACCTCCAGCCGACTACCTTGCTCATCAGCATGCATGGGACTTTTATTGCAAGCGGCAGAAACCACAAAAAAGCCATAATTCAACCAAACGACGCTCTGAAGCTTGTATCAGGTGACGTATGGCATGGCGGACATTTTTATTGACAGCGCAGTAAAATTTGTTCCGTGGCTTTAAATCAGAGGTGATCATGATGGTGCTTGGTGACTGGCCCATCCTGACTGTAGTAACACCTCTATGGCTAGACGGTCAACGCGTCAGTTACAGTTCCTCGTCGGCTTGTCTATTGATTCTCATCTCACTTTGCCCAACGGACAATTTCTATGTAAGTCAACGGAGAAAGAAATTCCCTAAGCTTCACGTCTGTCTGGCTCGTACGCGTCTCCTTGGGGCTCTGGCTGCTGATGGAGCAGTGCGATGAGCTTGGATGAGCAAACATCACTAATCCATCAATGGGTTTCAATGATGGAGGTTTTACAGAGCTTATAGGCAGATTTCTGCCTGAATGGGTGCCCACATATCAAGACTTTGTCGCTTTAGGCGGCAAGAGCTGACTTCAGTGTCAACAAATGCCAACATGCCTGCTTTTCTGCTCCTCTATACAAAGCCAAAAGTGACAGCTTGGCCAAAGCCTTTTACATGAATTGGGGCTGGTCACTGTACAACAAAACAATGTACTTAGGTTCAAAATAGACAATGAAAAGGGTATAAAACTATATGAAAAGTGTAACAATGTAAAAATAAATTCACTAAGACTATATAATAATTAGAGCTCAAAAAATTAGCTTATTGCCTAAATGGTGCCTTTGTACATCAGAGAGTCATTAGAGAGAAAGTACAGCAGACTTTTGAGGATAAATTTTCCTGCAATTTGCAGCTAAAATATCGTCTTCATACTCCGGACTTGATTCCATGAGTTCCTCAATATGTGAATGCATACCACTGCAGTATCTTGCAACAGTCAACAGTTCGTATGACCTCCTGGTGGACATAATGTATGAACAATGCTGGAGGAGCACCAGGAGCGAGTGTGTTGTTGGTGTGGTAAAGTTTAGATTATGTGACTGGTGCTGTAAGGCGCAGTGCACACAAGGCAAAATAATTTTACTTGTTATTTTCCACTTGAAGAATATTGCATCTACATTTGAATACACCTATTATCAATGTCAATGCATTACCTGCCATTACGGCCTCCTTGGTCTGCCAGCTTTATGTTGTTCAGGCAGATTTCAGACGCTGCAGTTATGTCCAAAACTCAACTCCCACACACTTACCTATCTCATATCACACAGTAAAACCACTCAGACATCTTATATATGAATGCAAATCCTGGTGACATTTGAACAGCTGCTTGTATAACCAGTGGGGATGGGCATTTTACACAAATAAAATATTAAAATACTTAAGCAAAAATTTGAATAACATTCTAATATTTGTTTTTTTAAATGAAGTTTAATGAGAAAGGCGGTCATTTATGTAATGTATATATATATATACATACACGCACTGCATTACACGCACACTTTTTATTTTATTTTATTTATATAGCGCTTTTCTACCTAGTTGACCACTGGGGTCAAGGTGGGTTACGTGTCTTGCCCAAGGACACAACAACTGAACTGTGGGGAGAGCGGGATGTTATGATGTTTTGGGATGTTTCGGCGGGGCTGGAATCGCCCACTCCTGGTTCATTTCAAAACAAGCGTATTAGTGTATACTGTATATTCAAAAACAAAGTTACAGGCTATATACTGTGTTTTGTTGCTAAAAATGAAACAGTATTTGCTATTGTGATAACTTAGTTTCACCTGACAAATTTTGCACACAACGAGCTGATAACTTTGTTCAAAGTAATTCCAAACTTTGCTGCGTTTAAAAAGGAGAATGCCATAACGTTTACAAACAAAGCAAATCTATTGAATGTTCTTATTTTCACAAAGACCCGTTGCTGCTCCACTGAGTGAGTGGACAGGTCTGTGTTACCTCTGCCTCCTTCTCCTGCTCTGTGTGTTGCCGTTTTGTCACGTGCCTCAGCTGCAGAAGTGAACAGAGCAGGAACAGGACGAGCGAGCACCTTGTGGACTTATTTTACTGCAGTTAACCAAAACACTGTCAGTTGTGATTTGTGTAAAAAGGCTTGTTTGCTCATAATGGATTTATTTTATTTATGGCTAGCAAAAATTAAATAAAAAAACATATAATTTATTAAATAAATTGGCAAAATTTGAATAGTGTTTTTATTTTCTGAATATATATTGCAGATCAAATATTTGTGCCCATCCTAATATTCAGATGACATCCTTCATTGAATATGTCAAGGAAATGGTTTATTATTGCTAAATACTCTCACTCCCAGTCAAGTTAATAGGCTTATTCATAAACACTTATGACTTCAGCTGTATCTTCTGTTGGCGCCAGGCCAATCCAAACAAGACAAAGACATCACTTTGCACTGCATCTAATCACTGTCCAGGGACACTCTGTTCTGTACACTTAGTGGCATTCACGTAAACTCAGTCACATCTATGACTGACACGTCAGCTCATTACAGGTCAATCCACAACACTGAAGGTGAGAGGCGGGCATAATGTACACCTATAAAAACTTAATGCACTATATCCTTAAAAATTGCAAAAAAAATTTGAACTGGTCTTCTATTTTTAAATTTACCTTGTTTTTGTTGTCTTATTTGTGATCCAAACCAAACAATTTTTTTGGCGTACCAACGTGAGGCCACAATAATCTGCTTCCGTGTTTCCATTTTTCACCACAATATGTATAATAATGGTTTCATTCAGTAAGAGTTATTATTCTCATAAAATAGATAATGCCCTGCTTAGTTACTGACACTGAACAGAAAAGGTGGCATCAGATTCATGTTACCTAGTTTTTTTACAACAGTGTTTTTAAACTTAAATCAAAACAGTTTCACTCTGGAACAACACCTGACTTGAACAGTGACGCTAATAACTCACCTGAGCCTTTAACGACTCTCACATTGCTAACATAGCTAACAACTATGAGACCAGAACAGCCTGGTCCATCAGGTTTAGTTTCAGGGTAAACTCCTCCCTCTAGAGATATAAGCTCAGCTCTCTTACCATTTGATCTCAGAATTGATAAAGACTCTTGGAATTAGAGACAAACGTCTTCACCTTGAAAACTGAGTCCAGATGCTTTTGCTTTAACCTTTTCTTTAAGATGACCTGGATGACTGACCTTCACAGACCTCCTCAAATACAGCATTAATTACAATTGTGGCCAGGGGGCTCTTTGATGTGAGCCAGGAATCCATAAAATCCATAAAATATGCACACATTGTTTTTATGCTGTTTAAATTGACTAAATTGAGCAATTGATTTTCTAGATATGGACATAAAAAGACAAATGTCTGATTTGCTGCTAATGTTTAATCAATCTAAAATTGCTGAATTATTTATTTGCAGATTCCATCCTTTTTAGTGTTGCAGTACTCAAGACTGCTCTCATGTCAACTGTTTCAGGACTCAAACTCACTTCACTCATTAATCTGTTTCATTTCATTTTCAAACTTAAGAGGGTTTAACATTTTAAAAATCAACTCAATCCTATCATTTTACTCTTCATTTATAAAAATCTCTCCAACTCTTTTTCTTTCCCCAAACGCAAATCCTTTCAAGAGTTTGGACTTAATCTAAGACTTGTGGTCTTTCTTCCAATATGTCTTAGTGTCTCGATTCACGTTTGCGAGTGTGATCCTGGCTCTAACACTAATCTTTATGACAATTTAGCCTTGATATATGACTTAGACTCGCCATCAGTGGACATCCAAACATAAACTGCTTTCCTCTATCTTCTGATATCAATCCAAACTGTAAACTAGTGCTTTAAGGCTGACTGAGGCGGTGTGATTACACGCTTGACAAACTGATACCAGTGGAGGTGCAGATGGGGAATTTCAGCGCACATCGGCCTGATACAGTACAGAACTTGATATCCCCAGACAACAGGATTTCCCCTCGGCATCTAATCAAAAATTTAAGATGACTTTTTGGATGTCCACTGAGGATGAACACAAAGAGAAAACGTGATGATATGCGACACAGGCCTTGGGCTGCATTGGACGGCTGGATACGCACTGACACAGCGGTGTGACTCGGGCTTAAAGAGCCACCAGGATGCCTCCGGTGGAAATGTGCTAGTGGGATGTGGCATGACGGCCGTCCTGGGAGGGTTGATTAACTGTCATTCCATCCTCTTCCCCCACTTTAATGAGCTACGTGCCAATGGTCTCCGCCTGCGTAAGGAGAAAGTCTTCAGAGGGAAGAAGGCGGGCGGTGAGGGGTGGAAGGATATTTTTAGGGTATTCCACATCCAGGGCTGGAGGCTGGCTTTTAAAAAACTTAAGCAAGTGCAGAGTGCCAACGGATTTTGATGAGGCAAGATGCAGAAAGAGGAAGCAATACTGAGTGGGTAGAAAAGAGGAGGAGGCTGCACGTTTATTTTTTTGTTTTTTTTTCTGTCAATGTCTTTTGTGTTAAACGATATGAGCTCATTTTATTTCAGCAATAACTGAAAATGTTACATCTTAAAAAAGTGTGTTGATCAAGAGATCTTACTAGTGGTATTTAAAAAAAAAAAATTAAATAAGAGGGAAAATTGAAGCAATACCTTTGTCACAAAAAGAAAAATGTGAATTAGCTGGATTAACTTGAATTGCGTTTGAGTAACATGAGAGTGAAGAATGCGTCTGCTTCTCTGTTCTGACTGGTATGTAGTGTGACACATTATGTACTTCATGCCACACAAGCTCTTTATAGTGGAGCAGGGGTTATCAACAATTTGGAAAAAAAGCACTGGGTGAAATCAAACCAAAAAGCGCATGGCTAATTTACATAAATATATATAAATGCGTAATTAAATACAGTTCTTTTTGTATATCTACTGCGATTAATACATTTCCCTTAACAATGAGTTGTCCCATTCATGCTGGAGACAACATGACCTCTCACATCTGTGACTCCTGTTACTACAGGAACAAGAGTAGACTGCTTCACACCCCTAATGCATGTACTGTACTTTTTAGAGGCTGTTTACACGACAATGCGTTTGTTGGATTGGCCTCTCGTTTCCACAAAGACAACGCTCTTTGCTCATGAAAACGCAAACCTTTGTCTCTGGATGAGGTGTTTTTGTTTCATTGCAGCTGCCGCTCCAATCCAATGATGCCACACATATTGTAACCGCTTCCTCAACAGAAGACAGGGTGACAGGGTCTCTCTATGTGGAGTTTGCATGTTCTCCCTGTATCTGTGTAGGTTTTATTGGTACTTCGGATTCCCCTAACGCTAAAGAAATCCCTCCTCCCATGGGGCCAGGTCATTATTGTAAATGAGAACTGATTCTCAATTGACCTATCTGGTTAAATAAAGTATTCATTTTCTTTAAAGAATATCCTAAACATATTATGTGTCAGTTGTATAAAAATAAAATACAAATAATAACCATACTATATTTTGTGGGATTTGCATAATTATATAATGACATGTCTAATGACCTTATATAGGTTGCTGTATTTGTGAATAACCTTTTTCTTGGAATTACAGTAGTTTTACTTATTTTAGAAGAAGAGGGTGCACGTTCTTTTAGATTTTCTATCTTGATGGTAAATAAAAATGGTCCTCTGCTGCCTAATATACAGCCTAATGATCAGCTGGTCAGTCTTACATTAAACTGTGTAGCACTTATGGTTATTTCTGCTAATGGCAGAATCAATTTTAATTTTCTATTCCTTTGTGAAAACAGGACACAGGTAGAAAAAGATGGGAATTTGTTGGGCCAAATGACCCCATAAAACCTGAATCTGTGTGTAAAAGGTCCTTTAGATGAGGCAAGAAGCAGAAAGAGGGCGAGATAGCGTGTGGGTATCAAAGAGGCTTGTCGATCAAATCTCCTTTGTGTTACAGGAATCGGCTTATTTCATCTCAATGACGTGTGAAAATGTTATTCTGGCTGCAGAGACCCCCAGAATGTGAAAGGAGGGGCAAGTCTGGGCTTTATCAAAGAGCATTCCTCACAGAGAGGACACAGGCTATCTGCGCTGGTCTTCACAATCAGCTGCCAGCTCATTCCACACCATTCACTCTTCAAATCACCTGCCTGTCGCCTGCGCTTACTTTATTCTGTCAGCGCAGCCTTCTCTGCCAGCAGCACTTCAGCAAAAATGGGGAAATAGTCAACCAAATGTGAGATTTTTACAACTCCTTTAACCGACTCTGTCTGCGCCGAGTAACACCAACAGACTTTAACGGAACTGGTGTTGGGTGAGCAGTCACAAAGCGGCTGTAATCGGATCATAAAAAGATACATAAAAGAATTCCCTGCTCCTCCGCTGTTGGTTTTAAGGCCATAATAGATCTAAGTTGCTTTGAGAATGTGCCTGTCTCCCTCACCAGACCTTTGTAGGATTGCATTAAGGCCACACAAACCAGGTTACAAATTGTTTGTACTCCAAGGAAGGTTTACACTGTTGTCATTTTACGGAAATACTGGCATTCTTCTGATGCATTTTATAGTAGTATAATAGCATATTTGAGGCGAAGTAATTGCTAGAAGCCATGAGGCTACAGATTTGCTGCAAATGAACTCTGTGAGCCATTACGCTAAAATATGTACATTATTCACATTTCAATTGAAGATGACCTTGGCTGTCTTCTTTTGAATTATAATGAATAAATGTTGAGACATCTTCTCTGAGACTACGTAATTATTAATAGTGTTACAAATATTTTAAACAAGAAAAGAATTTTGGCATGTTTTTGCACATTGATGGGAACCACAGTTGGCCCATTCATAGGTTAACATTTATGAGTCTAAATGCATTACTAAAGCAACACAGAGACGCCCTAACTAAAATATGTCTAGACCAAGAAGAAATCTTTTTCTTTATGTGTTTATTTAGGGTGATTTTCACAGCCCACAGCTTCTAGTGATGGCAGCGGTCTGCTAACCTGACTGTCAGATAGAACAGGTCCTCAGAACCATCTGGATTGGATTGATCAACCTCAGCTTTATCCAAACAGAGCAGCGCCATGTTGTTTATGCCACATTATTGGACATATTGGCCAACTTTGGCCAGGGTTTGCAAATATTTAGCTGGGAGCAGTTCAAGATAGATTTTTGAGTTTGTAAAATCCAGCTGCAGCACAAGTTTCAAAACATACAAAATTGTAAACCTGTTATTTTTAGAGCAGTGCTGATAAAGTTCTCAGTATGGCTCTCTATATATAATCCTACAAATACTGTATCAGGACATGAATACAATACAAAAAATACAATGTGGTAAGTTGTTCTGCTCGATACATGTAGCCAAATAGGTTTTTGTAACCTGTCTGGAACCTATTGTTTTCGCTGTGTGAGTGCAAAACAGGTTTACATGACAGGGCAATATTTTCTTGTTTGGGGTTTTAGTGAAAAGGAGAATTGAAGCAAAACTTTGACATGCATTGTCATTATAGTATAGATTTCCTTTTAATCTCTGTTTCTAGTGTCTAACATAGTTTTTATTGTTTACTTGTTGCTTGTAGTCTTTTGCTGGTGTAGCCTAAACGCTTGTAAATTTAGGGCAACTAAATGTCAACCTACTTGCTAATGTTCTCTACCCACTAACTGACAGCAAACACACATGTAGGCAGTTGGTTGTTTAATATCTTAATATATGACAAACCAATGCTTTTCTTATTCAAATTTATTGTATTAGTCTGTAATAATTTTTTAATATAAGCCCAATCCACGCTTTTTCATTATACAACTGATTGTGAAAATAGATCATGGTGAAACAGGAGTTATTTATTCCACCTTTCACTTTTAGGACTGTGGTAACAAAATCACTATGATAAAGGACCACCGAGTCATATGAATAATCCCGACCGCACAAGAGATTCTTATCAGAGCTGTCTGAATGTGAGCCTTTTTATCATCATCTCCTTAAAAAGAAAAAAACATCAGGAGATTAGTCTGGAATAAGTTCACCTTATC
>JALDNG010000224.1:35000-425000 GCA_024349245.1 Neodontobutis hainanensis
CCTGTTGACTGCCTATAAGTGAGGGACAAATGCCAATAACATTCAGATTAAAAACTACATTAAAATGTATATTTTAATGACACATCTAAACTCGTTTTGTCAGTTTGTAACTTCTGTTGCAAATTAGCCGTGCCGCAATTACCTGTGATTTTTGTGTGAATTATAAGCTACATATAAGCGAGCGATACAAAACCTGGTTTGGGTTTTTCATGTGAATGGGACACAGCGCGCACTAAAGTCCAGCTTCAATCTGTTCACTCATTTCCCTCAGCTCCAGTGAGGCATGACACAACAGAAGCTTTGTGAAGGAACACGGAATAGCAGTTGTTTGCTTTGTTTAAGGATGTTTAAACAAAGACATTAGTTAACAAAGGACTAATGTCAGCTATTTAAATGAAGAATCAATACCTAAAAAACGTATCGATTTAAGCACCAAGGTATTGCAATACCTTTGAAATATTGATACACCGTGCAACACTATTATTAGTATTTATTTATCATTACTTAAGTATTTAAAATAAGTTGCTATTATCTATAAAATTTGATGTTTTTAAATTCACTGTACTACTCCCTTTACTTGCCCCTAGGGAATGTTTGGATTGGGAAGTTATTTGAATTAAATTGAAAACCAGGTCTTTTCTGGTACAGCCCAGACAATGTAAATGTCTTAATCTAGATTCTAACAGCAAACTATTACCAATCCTACTCACTGTGTATAGACATCTGTCAATACATTGTTTACACCATATTTACTGTTTACACAAGAGGGAGTGGTATTCTCAAACCGTATTTAAAAGGTTGGCATTTTTATGAGGTGAACCTCGAGAAAAAAGTGGCAGGTTGTCCAATAACTCAATAACTGGAAGGTTGGAGGATTAAACCCGGTTCCTCCCATTTACATTGTCAATGTGTCCTTGGGCCAGACGCTGAACAAATACCATGCCCCTGATAAGTTTGAGTCTGAGTGTCAGCTCTTACCGGGGTTGCAGTCGGTGAGCAGGGAGCAGATGGACAGTAGGACCTTGGAGATGGTGAGGGCAGGACTCCAGTTGTCCTTCAGGATGTCCAGACAGATCACCCCCTGACTGTTGATGTTGCAGTGGTAGATCCTGGTACGGAACGTCACCTGGGAAAACAAGGACAGCAAGACTGTTGGACCAAGATGTAACATGACTAAAGTCTTCTACATCCACAACTACTACAAAATACATATAGCAAAGAAAAGTAAAATGTAGCAAGGTTCTAGAAAACAGATTTATTTATTATTGCCTGTTCAAGTGAGTTGTGCTTGGTGACAGCAGTTCACATTATAAACTTGCAATTCAAGTCTAGTAATCCAATAACCAAGAGTAAATGTCTAAAACGTAATGCTCAGCTTAAACTTAACTGACAGAGTGTAAAAGTTTACTGCACACATCCAGACTAACTGACATTTAGTCTGAAACTGCTCAGCCTAGACAGCCGTTAGAAACCAGTAGAGCTTAACATGACCTAAAGCAAATCATTGAGGAGTGACCTCTGACCCCTGTGTTTCCTTAAATCCAATGGTGCTGAGTAGACAAAACTGTCCGGGTGCACTGCCTTTATACTTACTGCCTGCCCTCCTTTGTCCTGCTGTTATTCTATCATTAACACTACGTCCTCCTTTGGCTTCTGTCTCTTGAGACAAAAAACCAGCAGCCCCTAAGCACCGACACTCACTCCAGGGTTATCACTCATTTCCAAGACTTAAAGTCACATCCACAGTTATAATTCAAGAATTATAGCATTAAAGACTTATTAAGCTAGTCAAGATTACATTTTTAATATTTGTCTTAAAATGTGTATACATTTTGGATTACGTTTTTCCCTCTTTTCCAGAAAAGAGAAATCACTTCAATCAGTGTGAAGTCACTCAGTGTCATTCAACAGAGACTGCCCTGCTGAGGATATCAAATGACATTATGATGGCAGCTGACTCTGGGCAGTACTCAGTCTTGATCTTACTGGATTTATCGTCTGCTTTTGATACTCTGGACCATAATATATTGTTAAAGCGTCTGCAATATGAAAGGGGTTTCTCTGGATCAGTTCTAAAGTGGTTTTCCTCTTACCTGAGTGACAGATCATTTTGTGTCTGTATTAACAATATTCTCTCTGAAATGACCCCTCTGTCATATGGAGTTCCTCAGGGCTCAGTCTTAGGTCCTCTTTTGTTTTTATTGTACATATGCCCTCTTAGTGAAATATTTCATGGTTTTAAAAATGTGTCTTATCACTTTTATGCTGATGACATTCAGTTGTACTGTTCTTTTAAAGACTCTGAGTTTTATAAACTTACTGAATTGTTGAACTGCTTGACTTGCTTAAAGAACTGGTTATGCAATAACTACCTACAGCTAAATACAAAAAGACTGAAACTTTAATCTTTGCACCTGACCAAAAATACTTCAAATCAAACAACACCTTGGTTCCCTGGGTTCTTCCGTCCAGTCGAGCCTCAGAAACCTTGGTGTTCTGTTTGACCAATCTATGTCTCTGGACAGTCATTCTAGACAGTTGGTCAAAAACTGTTTTTATCATCTAAGAAACATTTCTAAATTGAGAGTGTTATTGTCTAAATCTAACTTGGAGATGATTATTCATGCTTTTATTTCTTCTCGTCTTGATTATTGTAATTCTCTTTTATTTGTTTCAACAAATTGTCTCTGGTCGGCTTCAAATGGTGCAAAATGCTGCAGCCAGGCTTTTAACTGGAACCAACAGAAGGGCTCACATTTCACCGGTTTTAGCTTCACTTCATTGGCTTCCAGTCAAATTCAGGATTGATTTTAAAATTTTAGTCTTGACTTTTAGAGCTCTACATGGACAGGCCCCCCAGTACATCACTGACCTGCTGACCCCTTACTCCTCCTCACGCACTCTTCGGTCTTCAGGTCAAAACCTTTTAATGGTCCCCAAAACACGTTTGAAAACCCGGGGTGACCGGTCTTTCCAAACAGTCGCCCCCAGACTCTGGAACACCCTGCCCCTGTCACTGCGAGTGGATATTTCTGTTGATTCTTTTAAAAAGCAGCTGAAGACACTTTTATTTAAACAAGCTTTTAGTTGATTGGGCTTTTTATGTTTCAATATTCTGTGGTTTTAATTTTTTTTTTTCTCTAAGTTTTATTGTTTTTTATTGCACTTTGTAAAGCACTTTGTGATTTATATCTGTGAAAGGTGCTATATAAATAAAATTTACTTACTTTACTTACAGTGTTATCTCAATGTCAAATCACTTATTATAATTACAATTATAATGAAAATGCTAACCGATATTAGCATTTCTTCGACACTGCCTTCAAAAGCTTAAATAAGTGGGTCATTTGACTTTTATTTTGCAGAAATGCAATGTTGATGAATAGAATATCAAAACTCAAAATTCCAATTCCTATTGGAAGTCATGGAACTAATTATTTATCTAAAGATTCATGATTCAATTTTCAAGAACTTTCAAAGCCTCTTAAAAAACAAAATCTACCAATGGTGTACGAAAAAAAAAAACTTTCCAGGACAATATATTTCCATGAAAAACGGAACCCAATTATTCAGCAATACAAATACTTAATGACAGACAACAGCAGCATTCCATTGTGAGAGAGGATGTTTTTGGAAGAAGAGCAAAGCACTGTCTCGTTAACAGACTGTAATCCCATCATGACTCATGCTAATAGATAATGATGCTGTCCTTATGTCACACAGGCCATAGCTCTAATCTTTATGTCTCTGTTGAATGGCGCCATCTAACAGACAATAAACACAATCTGGGTATCCACTCTGAACAACCCTCAAACATCCCCCAAAGGATTCTGACACTAACAAGGTCACTTTCAAGTTTTCAAGCAATTTTCAACAGAGATAAGATGGCTTCTTGTCAGTATAGTGGTGAACTAACCTGACTCAGGCAGATAGAACTGCTCACATGACATATTCTGTTTCACAGATTTTTCTGGGAATGCTCCCGTTGAAAGTGTTTGCAAAAGGGAGGTGCCTTCTGTCATTAGGTGATTGCATGAAGCACCGACTAGTATCCGCCTACCACAAGATTTGATTTGTTTCAGCCAATCATAGCAACAATTCATTTGACATAATCAAAGTACGGCAGATATGAAGAAACAACACACCGCTAACAGTAACAGTTTTGTAAAGTGAATCAGCAAATAAAAGGAACTTAAACTAACAAGGACATTGGCCAATAAAAAGAGTGGGTATGAATTTAGGATATGCCAAAACGAGTAGGATTAGATCACAAACATCTTTACTTTCCAGAAAATCCTTTAGCGTAAGCATTGATAATAACGTATTTTAGCGTAGCCATGTTCTCCTGTTTGTGCTGCCAAATCATTGGTCACACAAGGTCGATGAGCCCATTGTTTGACACAAACAGTTGGTTTTGCGCGATAAAAGAGGGATTTATCCAAGTTTGGAAACTCACAAACCTAGCAAAAATCCAGCTGCACCGCAAGGTTAGTGGTGAGCCCCCACGATTGTCAAACTCCAGCCACAAGGGATCAAAAGCCAGTGCACCTTTGCACCAGTCCCAAGCCTGGATAAATTGTGAGGGTTGCATCATGAAGAGCATCTGGTCTAAATAACTAAATATGCAAACCTTGAAAGAAGCAGCAGAATTGTAATCTTTAGGTTAAACTGTAGCCTTAGAAGAAATACTAATTTACTTCCTAAAAAGTCTCTCCATAAAATAGGTGTAGAATTAAATAGCTTTTTTGCCTTATGCAACATAATGTAACATTACAAACATTTTCAAAATAAGACTGATCATAGTGCTATGAAGATTAATGAATGAGGATTAAATGCTGTGGTGTAGCCTCATTTAAAAGACCATATCAAAGCAGTGTCCATGCTATGGTTGGTCTCTGTTGGAGCATCAGTGTCAGTCTCCTCCGGGTCTCATCAGGCTCACATTATCAGCTGGAGCGAGCATCTGCAGCTGTCAGATTGCTGTCCGTGAGCGCTCACAGTCAGACTAAAATAACAAGGCAGCAGGAGGCCACGGGCTCAGTTTCCTTTGAGTGTTGACTCACAGCACCAAGGTAGCTCTGAAGAGAGGGTTTAAGGGTAATCTTGAAGACGTTAATAATTATGTTTCACAAGGTTTAATATGTTATCTGCAAAATAGTAAAATTTTACTTAACTGTGAATTGGTAAAAAATGTAAATGGGGCAAATTACCTTAAATCAGTTAAAAAACAATATGTACATTCATAAAATATGTTGAGACCACTATAATTAAACTGTTTACGTTAATAGGAAATGACCTTTCCTATACCAGTAATAACTTTAAAATACTTGCAGTGTTAATTTTGTAATTGGCGTTTGGATTTCAATTCTTTATCTTTATTTATAAGGCTTGTTTTTTTTTTATTGTGCCATAAAATACCTGATATACATTTATATGAAATTAATGTACAGTTGCAATATATGTCTTTTGTAATGTACCCTTGCAACCAGCTAGTAAACTAGCAACCACAGCTGCCAGTTTTATCCTGTAATTTTGTCAAAAACATATATTTAAAGGTGGAAAGAGGCGTGAGGCAGGGCTACATCCTCTTTGCTCTAAGCATCGAGCCTCTTGCAGACGATATTTGCCAACATAATCAGATTCAAGGAGGAACATACAGTGGCAAATAAAAGTATGTCAATTTTGGGAATTTCATGGTTTTCTGAATAAATTTGTCTTAAAATGTGATCTGATTTTTATCTAAGTCAAGGTTATTGACAAACAATGTGTCTAAACTTAATTACATAAAATATTCTGCTAGGGAGTGCATTCGGATACAACCTAATTGGAGTCAGGTTTTAGCACACCTGGAGTCTCTTTTGGAGGTGTGGACAAGTACTTAAAAAAAAAAAAAAAACTCAAACCTTTCGAGTTTGCTCTGCACAAGAAGAACACACTTATGCGAGTATTGTCTCACCAAAAAGAGCTTTCAGAGGAGCTACTATCAAGAATTGTTGCTTTGCATAAAGCTGGAGTAGGTTACAAAGACTTTCAAGAAGTGGGTGCCCAGCCAGAATGACACCGAGAGCACAACAAAGACTCAATCAGAGTTTTTTTGTGAAATTATTTTTAGACACATTATGTTTGTCAATACCCTTGACTCAGACAAAGATCAGATCACATTTTAAGACATATTTATTCACAAAACATGTGTCATAGTAATTTTATATTATATTTTATGCTCTCACCCCTGCTTCAGTTTATATGCTTATATGTTTAAATCCACATACAAGTATGACTTAATGTCTATAGTTGTATCTTCTATTGGCGCCAGGCTAATCCAAACAAGACCAAGACATCACTTTGTATTACATCTAATCACTGTCCAGGGACACTCTGTCCTGTACACTTAGTGACATATACACTTAAACTTATTCACATCTATCACTGACACGTCAGTTCAATATACGTCCATCTACAACCCTGGAGCCGAGAGTTGGACATAATGTACACCTATAAAATCTTCATGTGCGGAAAACATGTTAAGCAACTCACCATGTACCACTGTATGTGTCTGATTTGTTTCATTCTTGCAAGAATTAAACCGGTCTTTCATTCCTAAATTTACCACGTACGGTCTCCTTCATCTCGTTTGTGATCCGAACCGAAGAAATTATTTTAACACCGTGAAATTCCAAAAGGTTCCCATTCTTAGCAATGCCACTGTATAATGGAGGGATGGTTCATTAAATTGCCTCTTTTGCAGATGACATTTTGGTCTTTGTAAAACATCCACTTTCGCTTCTAAAAGACAATGACTAGAAAAATACGGTGAGATCGCTGGATAAAAAAATTTATAAATATCAACTAAATCAAATCAGAGGCATTAAGGATACCGGGGAAGATCTTTTTAATTTGTTTAATTGGTAATAAAATGGAAAAAAAAAGAACAGAATACTAACTAAATTTAAAACATTGACCAAAAGGGTTTTAGGCTGGTTGTCAAGACTTATTGCGCCTTATTGGGCAGTGGGCTAGTGAACTAAATAAAACTGTCTTTCCATTGGTCTAATCAAGGATTTAGATACTTAGGAATTGTTTTTACACCCCACCCCATAAATTACTATTTTATGTCGATTACAATAATTTAATAAAAAAAACAAAGAACTGTCTGGTCCGCTGGGAAGTTCTCTCTCTACTAGGTAGAGAGAGATCATTAGAATGAACCTGCTTTCCTTGTCTTCTTTTTGTTTTAATCTCTCCTTAAAAGTTCCAATGTTTAATGTGTTAAATCAATTAATTTCTCAATTCATCTGGCAACATAAGAAACCAAGAATAAAATCTAAAACACCTTATTTGCCCAAAGACAAAAGAGGTCTAGCTTTGCCGAATTTAAAATTTTTCTGCTGGGCAGCTCAGTTAGCTGGAATAGTAACATGGATTAGGAGAGATGAGGAAGCAAGATGGACTCAAATAGAACAGAGTGACTCTTGGGGTATATTGCTGTCTACCCTGCCCTTTCTTGACTTAAAATGTATCAATAAATTGAAAATAGGAAATGAATGGCTAAAGCATACTCTAAAAGGTGTGGATAGAAGTTGAAAGGAGGTTAAAATATACTGAATCAATCACTCGAGGCCAGGCCAATAAGTGTTTCCACCTTCCATATGAGATCATGGATTTAAGAGATGGGCTACTATGGGCACTACACTTGTTTGAAGAAACAGAATTTAAGTCATAGCTCACGGGACTTTTTACAGTAAGTATCTTACTGTATTACAGTAAGTATCTCCAAAATAAGGCATAACATTATGAATCATAATGAAAGATAGTGAATTAACAAGAATACAAATGGGATAAAACAATGTTTGATAAACGATTGATGAAAAGAACTTTCAAACAAAACATTCCCTTCTTTGTAAGAGGCTCTCATAAGACACTTCCCAGAACACTTGGAACATTAAGAATAAATGGGAACTAGAGTTAAACATTATAATAGAAGATGAGTTATGGGACAATCTATGTAAAAGGTATTCATAAAAGGTATCAATAATCACCAGTGGAAAAAATTTGACTGGAAATAAAAAAACTAGATATTTTCATTCCCCTCTCATCTCTAATTATGTTAAATATCCTTCAGTGGCACTATGCTGAAAAAAATGAGGGAAAATAGGTGTCCATACACATATATTCTGGGACTGCCCAAAGATTCAAATGTACTGGAAAAATGTTAAAGCAGTGATTGAGAAAAAAGCTGGAGGTCCAGAGCTTACATATTACATACGTATTACGTATACTATTACTCTTCGCTAAAAAAAATGTATGACTATAAATTGGAAGAAACAAAGGGTAAAACAAGTATATATGATAGAACAAATGACTGCATTTTTTACAAATGAACATGGGTCTTTATAATTGGAGGTGGCACTGTGTAAAAGCATACCTTAATGCTTAACAATTTACTTGGGTTGTTGAAAGAGCTTCTTAAGTAGTGGAAATTGCTTCTAACTGGCTTTTTCCTGAGGTGACTCTGATGTTCTCATCGTTTTTTTATTTATTTACCCTCTTATCTGTATTTTTATGCAGCTAACTTTTACAATGTATATTTACAGGTATGTATTTGTACTATAGATGTGTGTACATGTAAATGTATACAGTTGTTTTACTTTCTACATTACTTTATAGTCCTGTGCCAGGGCATGTTAAATTTTACACTGTTAAAATAAAAATAGAGTCTCATACAGTGTGTACACTGTTAAATACAGTTTATGATCTATTATAACACAAAACATAAATTTACGATTAGGTCTTAAACATCGGTGGGTTCACATCATCATTATACAGTGTATGAAAAGTTTATTGTGAGTATTTTGACTTGAGTCTTTCTCGGAACAGTATCAGCTGATGTTTCCTCAGTCCTTGTCACAGATATAAGACACAACCAGCACAAAAAACAACAAGACTGTTCATTTACTACATATCAAATTATAGACGGAAAAACAAATAGTGGTGTGTTTTTTTGGGGTGCTTAAATCCAGCGCATAATAAAATCAACACCTGTGTTTCTCAATAAACTGATTAGCAGGGTAAAAAATCTATTAATTGTGTGTTTGTGCCTGAGCAACAATGTAAAATTAAAATGAACTAAAAGGCACTCATTTGTTTCTGTCCTGATCATTTATAATTAATAGTCCTGTTATGCATTAGCTAATAAAAACCTCTGCAAATATGAGACTTTTAACTGTTAATGTGAGGCTAACATTAGCCAACAAAAACTTTTGAGGAGAAAACAGATTAGTGCATAAACACGTTTAATATAAAAAGGAACATAAAACTAGACTATGATAATCTTTATTTTTGCCAAATCTAGTTACATTTTGCACTTCTCTCGCAGCCATGGAGCAGATGTATGCACTGCACGCTGGGAATTTATCTTACCCCCTTCATTTCAAGTGTGGTCCCCAAAAATCTCCTTTTGGAGGGATGTACAGCCCTTCCTCTTACCCCTTTTCCTTGATCCAAATAAGTATTGGGACACCCCTTTGTCTCTTGTGAACAAGCAAAACAAGGGTTAAGGGGTAAAATTGAGATTGGGCCATAACATGGTGTTTTAGAAAGAAAATTCATAATTTACACTACGAGTCATTACTAAGAATGCCTCTCTGTAAGACTTTTTTCCGTATGGCTTTAGTAAATCAAGTGAATGAACAGAAAAGGGACTAAAATGTGTACTAATTCATACTTGTTTACCTAAGTACAGTACTTCTATTGTTTTATGTTCCTTAATAACATTCAGCCTTTTCACAGTAAATGCCACTCAAAGACCAGTAAAACAGGCAGCCAAAAATGCCTGGCAACCTGTTTGCCTGTGATCCTAATTTCAACCGAATGGTACAATTCAGCAATCATTGATCTGGTTTGTCTCTACACTGTGGGGGCGTATTTTTATTTTTTAACAACAAACAAAATTTAAACTAGAAACTCTGTTGTTGAATTAACAAACAGTGTGTTTAGCTCCACCTTTTTGTAACTGTTCCATTGTTAGTAGCCTGGAGGGTGCTCAAAGTGAACTGTGGGTGAAGTACATCTTGGTAATACCAGTGCTAATTTGTTTTACTAATTGTTCTAAGAATATTCATGATATTCACTAAAATTCAAGACAAGCTTTTAGATGTGCATTCAGCACATCATAAAATAGATTAAGATTTTAACTGTGTTACTTACTGTTGCTAACATTTCCTCTGGTCTCACTCTGATTTGCAAACATTCTATAGCAAACAAATAGCCTTCCCACACACTGCAGCTGACATTTCTTTCAAAATACCTGACAGATGTTAACCAACAAATATTTCTAGACCTGAAACCAAAACCTGAGGCAAATTGAGAGATGGGAGTCCAAAAGGGGGATGTGGAGAGCGCCGTCAGCCGCTGCACTGTGTAAATACAGGCTCAACACATGCATGAGCGCTGTTCGCACCAACCTTACCCACAAAGCCGCAGACTCGCGGCTTGCTGGAGGGGAGCCAAATGCTGCGGAATGCTAGCAGCATGCGCGACAGGAGGAGAGCAAATAATTAAGATGCAAAGGCTGGTGTTTTTGATATTCTCACTGGCTTTTGTGAATAATACAGGCTGTTGATTTGAAGAATACTGGATGTGAATATAAAAAGCTAACATTTTATTCTCTCCATAAAGACCTATTTGTATAAAGTGGAATTTACACGCTTCTATACACGTACTATTTAATTTTTGCATACGTGTGCATATTCAAATACATACATTACTGATTTTAGTGTATTAACTGCTGTCACTGCAAACTGAGTCAGCCCTTTTCATCCTTTGTGCTGTACAGATGAGATTGGGGCCGTGTAAGTTAGGCATCATACCTTAATCCTTCTCCTAAACCCCCTTTTAGTTAACCAACCTGCATTATAACTGGGCATGTATCAATGGATTTATTTGATCAAAAACATTTTACGGCTTTATTGGATTTATATTTTTTGTCATATCTTTGAACTGGCTTCCAAAAACCATTGTTGATACAAACATATGACACAGTGGTTATCAAAAATAGGCAAAAAGCAAAAACAGATTTAGGAACAAAGAATATCATATTTGTTTGACTGTGTGGTTGTTATTTTGTCAGTTCTGAGGGTGAATGAGCCCAAAACAAGTCATTGTTGTTGAATGAAAGGGTGAAAAGCCGACAGCCTGCTGGGACAATGGTGGCATTGTTCAAAGAGTGCAGTATGTGAATCGAAGGGGGGGGTTGAGCACCGCAGTGCCACAGGGCACCACTTACCTTGGGAGGTTTGAAGGGGTAGTCTGGTGTGAAGGCAATGTCCAGGAAGAACACTCCCCCCTCGTACACTGAGCCTGGAGGGCCCAGGATGGTAGACCTCCACTCATAGATGTTGTCTCCTTTGGGACCCGCACTGCATTTTAAAACAAGAAAAAACAAAAGGGAAAGAATTAGGATTGGTTTAATCTCAGGCAGCAGGTGGAGGAGCAGATCCTGTGCACAACAACAAAACATTTGATAATTAACAGGTAAATCAAGAGCATGAAGCCTTTGTACGCATACACACTTTGCATTGTAAGTTTGTATGCCTTATCTCAAGATACTAAACTGCTTGTGTAAGATATTACCTTTATTTTATTTCTCTCATTTACCTTAAAAAACATTCAGGCAAGGCAAGTGTGATGTCTTCCACATTTATTCCCTTACACTTGCCCACCATTTTGAAGCAGAAATTACAAAAAACAATTGGTCGAGGTCCATTTAGTTAACTTTCCTCACTGTGAGGGGTTCTTAAAAATGTCAATAAAAGTGTGTTACTTTATATATAATATGTGTTACTTTAAGTAAAGTCACATTTATTCCACACCTACAGCCTCTTGAACACTGTGGAGATAAATACAAAGAATCCAGTGTATTTTTTTCCTTTTGTTAACATGAAGAGGGGTGTTTCTGAGTGACACTGCTCACAGAAGAAAGGAAAATGCTACATTATCAAAAGAGTTCACTAAAACCCACAATAAAACAGTTTTTTTTACATTTTTAAAAAGTTAACATATGTTAGGTTCAAATAAACGCAAAAAGGTGTAAGCTAATTACTCGCATTGTTTGCGAGTTTGAATGAGGTCGAATATGTTAGAGAAACAAGTCAAGTAACTTACGACAGAATAAAGACATTGTTAGATGTACTCACTTCCCTCTGAGCTAGATTCTTTTTAACCCTGACACAATAAAGGTCCAGTGCTGTTTAATTTCTGAATTCATTCTGTGATTATAACAGCAGCCCGAACTAGAGGATAAAGTTGTGTCATTTAGCTTTGAAACGAAGCTAAGGAGCTATATTATTTAAATAAATGTTACCTCTCCATCCATAATGTCTGTGAAGGACTGTAATGCTTTGCCATCACAGCGAACGGACCTCGAGGTTCAACTTTTTGACTCTGGTCATTCTTGACTCATTCATCAAGCTATGCTAAAATTGTTGAATTTGTCACTGCCCTGTCCAAAACCATAGTAACCCGAGGACCCACACGTGTAAATAGCTGTCCTAGAAGTGCCGGTGCAAAAATATATTTTCCACAATGTACTTGTAATTATGGAAAATGTGTCCAGATCAAATCCTCTCAAGGTCCAGTGGCAGTCCTTTGAAATTTGAATGTGCTTTTTTACTTTGAGTCTAAATAAATTTCTAGGGTTTTAAGATTCAATGCAAGTGAAGTCTAACAAACAACAAAATCTATAATTCCGATAGGGCTGCTGTGAAATATCATCAGTTTGTAACTTTGGGTTTGACTGTCCAAAATGAAACTTTACATTAATTTCCTTCTTTTACTGAAATGTCACATACTGTAAATTTAATGAACTTTTCCTACAGATTTAGCTGGTGTATGCATTTTAATTTGAAATAAAATAAAAACAATATATATGGTTTTACAGTTTCAATATGAAGACTAATGTCCCTAAACTTTTTACGGTGGTGATTGTGCAAACAAGCGTAAAGCACACACAGCTCCTCATTAAGGAACTCTAATCCAATCCCATTTTCTCTTGGAATTAGGCCAGATGCCCCTGTTGGTTTTATTCTCTTTTACTTTCAACATTTACACACAGAAAGCCAGACAGAGAAAAATAGCCGTGTGAAGCACATAAATGTAAGATGAGTGGAGTTGTTCGTGTGAAACAGCCGCCAAGCCACTGTAGACCCATTTCTTGTCTGCGCGTGTTTGGACACAGTGAGGAATTATGGGAGCAGGATCATGCTAGAACGCCAACATACTCTCGTGGATAGATAAAAATAGCCGCAGAGCAATGCTGGGTTGATGGGGACAACACGGCCGATAAATCACTGAGCCCAGTGTGAAGAGGCGACCTTGTGTGACTTAATAAGCATAGACAAATTGGTGTTTATGTGTCAGACAGCAGTTGGAAAATTATATAGACACCGATTCAGCTCAGGACATCAACAAATGATTACTCTTTGAATGTGCATGTCAATCTAGAAGTGAAACAGCTGTCAAGTAGGCTAGAAATAAAGAACCAATCACAAGAATAAAGTACTGGTCAGGTCAGTATGGCATGTGTGGTAATGTACCTTCATAAATAGTTTTCTAAATCTTTACAATAGTTAATTGAGTTCAATATACACATAGCGACCTGCCGCAGTATAATGAGCGTATGATCGTGTACACTTTTACACTTTATTTCATCATCAGTCATGATGGAGCCACCAAAAGACAAAAGAAAACTTTGTCTAAAGATTCTAGGAAAATAAAGCGTCAGTTAGACCAAGAGACAGCTCGTTCTCAAGTCAACCTTGGGCAAGCTTGGCCAACTGAATGGCGCAATACTAAATTTCGACTTGGCTTTTAATGTTGTTGAACTTTGTAGCTCCTCTGAAAGCTCTTTTGATGATGAATGGCTCACATAAGCGTGTGCTTCTTGTGCAGATCATCTCCAAAAGTTTACGTTTTTTTTTTTTAATCAGTCAAAGTAGCTGTAGTCCACACCTCCAAACAGCTTAACGAGTCTCCAGGTGTGCTGAAACCTGAATCCAATTAGCTTTTTTTGAGGTCATTAACTCAAGGGTTCAGATACTTTTTCTACCAGAACTATGAGGTTTTTTTTGTTGTTCTCAATAAAGACATTAAAGATCAGAATTTTTTTGTGTAATTATTTTTAGACACTTGTTTGTCAATACCTTTGACTTAGATTATCAGATCAGATCACATTTTCAGACAAATTTATTCAGAAAACCATGAAAAACCATGAAATATATATTGTTGCGTTGGTATTCTCACTTACCCAAAACAAGCCACAGAGTCAAATTTGTTTCATAGGCCTGTTTAAATTTTAATCACACAAAACAACTGCTGGTTCAATCCACAAACAAGAAGTAATGGCCTTAAAGCCTTTTATTAGTTAAACCCTATTGTGAGGTAGACATTTCTATCATCCCCTGGTGCTTAAGGCTGGCTAACCACTGATTTTTCTCTCCACTGGGCTCCACAGTTATAACACAGCCACATCTGGTAATGTTTAAAGTTCTGCCAGCAGCCCCTACTTTGTCTGTTGCTGCAGCCTGGTACAGTCACTGACAGAACAACAGATTTAGGGCCCGAGAGCAGACAAGCATCTATATTTTTACCTCAGTAGGCTCTGGAAAGCTGTCAGAATGATAAAGCGCACAGACCTCCAAGATTCACCTCAGGGTCTGCTCTCTCTTATTTATCCTCGACAAGTTGACTTCTCCCTTTATTTGTTCCATTGTATCTTAAAATCTTTTGGACTGCTTCAAAGGAACAAAACTTACATTGAATATAAATGTTGTTAGAGGATAAGAAGAATGTTTTTGAAAACAGTTGACGGACAAGTTAACTAATAACTTTGACTTTGTGGTTTATCAGCTGCAGAGTACAGGTCCAGTCCAACTACACCATATACAGCAGTAGTTCAATTAAGAATTGAATTATCTGGATTGGTATTGGATGTTAACATGCATTTACAAGATAATTTTATCATAAATACCATATGTATTTGTAATTTCTATTGTGATGTAAATGAACTTTATAAATCTATGAGCTTTTACAAATAAGGGCTAAAGCAGAGGGCAGGGTATCTGCAGGTTTCTGAGATTTAGATTTAAGACGTTTTAAGACCTTTTTATACAATCTGAAATTAAATTTAAGACCAATTTCATAGCAACAAATTTGCAAACAGCAAACAAAACCACTCAAACTTTTCTCCATCTGGTAATGTTCAGTCCACGCACCTACCAAATCTGCTGCAAACGTGTAATTTAGAGCTGCAATAATTTTTTCTGTCGACTAATCTAATCTTTTGATTAGTCGACTAATCTAACGATTGACAAAAAGGTTTAAGTAAAAGCATCTGGACTCAGTTTTCAGTTTTATTGGACAGAATTAAAATCTAAACATCTTAAAAAGTGTTTGGGCTACTCCCAAAACTCCCAAACTCACATATCCTAACACGCTTTATGTTTTTATGATTCAATTAAGCCTGTTTTCATCAGAAAAGACAGATATAACTAAAGTTTGGGTATATATAAAAAAACCTAAACAGAAAAAACTTAAACACTGAATTAGTCCAAATGGCTACAACAATAAAACTCAGCCACAGACAAGTTACACCTGAGATATAAACTGCAGCATACACTGGGAATATGCAACACATACAGCAATATAAAAACACCATAGCCATGTAAATATTGTGAACAGAACTGTGTATGATCACTCACCCAAATTTTGCAATGAAATCCATTTTTCATTTGTGTCTTTTTCTGAAGAAATGTTTTGTATTTCCATGTAAAGGGTTTGTCCAGAACCGCTCTCCTGAGGCTGAGCTGAAGTTCTTTCAGATCCAAATATTGTCCCGGTTCGTAATGCTTGCTGTATGGGCTCATGCGAAGAATTTTTAATGTAGTAAACTAAAACTCATCACCAAGTAAGCCTGTCAGTCCATATTAGATTATTCCCCATCATTTAGTAAAAGTGTGTAGCCTACTGAGCATCTCTGCATATAGGGGCATGGCCAGATGCACTCAGAAGGGGAGTACATAGCCGTGGCGGTCGCCACGCACAAATGAATGCAGCGTAAACACTGTGCAGCGGTATATTGTAGCGGTAAATACTATTGCAAATTAAATTATTTTGATGTTCTGGCAAATTTTACATGTTTAATCAACAATTCATAATGTAATTTTTACATACTACATAAAAACTGATTTTTTTTTTCAGCCTGGGTAAACAATTCAAACAACCAAGCAAAGAGGAAACTTACATCCATCCGTTTTGAACATATCAGAACTCAAGAGACAAGTTTTACATGTTGTCTGCTAATCAGATGCATCTCTCTGAATGCTAAACTTTTAGTTTCAAATTGGTTTAATGTCAAAATCTGTTAAATAAATACAAATAACACATTTTGTCTATTTCTTGGCACAGATTATGTTTCAGGTAATCTCCTAAATTCCTCAAAGACTTTTTTCCACACATTGAGTTCATCATTTCAATAGCTTTTTCTGACAAAACCAAATTACGGGTTATTCTTCCAGGTCACACTGACAGGGATTATTGGCATTTGTGGAGCGCCTGAACGTAGAATGTAATTTCCTCTTTCCTGTCCAGCTTTATTCTACAAAATGTCATTCTAATTGATGTAATAAACAGTGGCGCCAGTAGATGGAAATTAATGACTCATTCAGGTTTTCTTTGTCAGGTTTTAAAGCCGTGTTTAAAACCAAGAAGTCATCGTTCTGGCAGCCAGACAGTAATATTCTTACTGGAGGGCTCGATAAACACTGCAACAGATTTGTATCATTAAACATTAAGCCGTTGCAGTTGCTTAGTTGCACATTTTTAATGGAAAAGCTCTTCCAGGAACTCGAGTAGATTTTTTACAGCTTGTGAAATGTGATATTTGTTTTACTCTCACTATTGAGTGCAAACCAACACCTTTGTAACATAACTGTTCTATATTAAAGTGTTTCACCTGCTCCACCTTCCATCTACTGCTCGTGTACTTTTTTCTGAAAGCTTTGCTTCTGCAAAGGCAGCATCAAAACACCAACTTTTACAACAGAGCTTCTCACCAATGAATATCAGCGTAAACCAAACTGTCTTCTAAACTTTAAGTATGCATATTCTCACAATTCTCAAACCTGTTTTTATTCCCCATTGTTTTATGTTTAAACTATACTCCACAAACTACAGCAACCTCAGAGGGTCAAAACTCAAGTAAGTGGATAAAATACAAACCTAATCTACTTTAACATGAATCATCAACATTGTTGCTGGGTGAACTCAAGTCAAAACCAGGACCAAATAGCATTAGTATTAAATATTTAGTGAAGAGGCATAAACATACAGTACATGATATTATTTTTTCTAGGGGAGAATAACATGCTCAAAAAAAGAGCCAGCTTATAGCGGCACATAAAGTGTATTTTCAGCGCTGAGTATTTCTTTTAAAACAGAGAAACAGCTCAAAAGAGAAAAAAAAACATCAACAGAGAATAGGGAGGCAATGCTAATAAATACTATTAATTAAATTACGTAATGTTTAACAAGGAGGAGAAAACTGCCATCTTGACTCTGAAGTCACAGATAAGCTAATGCTAAACTCTGAACTTCCGTTTGGGGTAGTGATGCTCCGATTGATCGGCCACCGATCATGATCGGCCGATATTGGCTAAAAATAGCTTGATCGGCGAACCCCAAAAGCGCCGATCAAAAAAGCCGATCGCGTGATGTAAATAGTGCGACTTTTTCACACGTGTTTGCAGTGTTGCCAACTTAGCGCCTTTGTCGCTTTATTTAGCGAGTATTCAGACCCCTCTAGCGACACATTTTCAAAAAAGCGAGTAGCAACAAATCTAACGACTTTTTCTGGAGACTCTCTGAAGTGAAAGCACACATCGTTCTTTCTCTTCTCAATGAGTAGCGGGCCGCTGGCCCCACCCCCGTCCCAATGCACTCACAGGCGCAGCAGGCCCTCCCAGCTGCAGTCAGAGCAGGAGTCGTTCACCCCTCCACGTCCAGACTGAAAATGAATTGCGCATGTGCGGCAACTTTGCGAGCCACCGCTTGCAACACAGCCGTTTTGATTTCCATTCTTCTCGTGTGCTTATTACTTAATTGAGATGACAAATGAGAAGAGCTTTATTGGGACATTCGGCTATATCATAATAAAAATACAGTGGAAGAGACTATGTGAGCACGAATGTGTCAAGAAAACACACTGCATGAGTATAGATAAAAGATTCCCATTCCCCTTCCATTCTGTGATCGGCATTAATCGCAATCGGCAGATCATGATTTTGGTGATCGGTAATTGGCCCCAAAAATGCTGATCGGAGCATCTCTAGTTTGGGGTAATGTATTAGAATTTTTATCTTTAATAAAAGAAAAGCAGGAGACGTTCCTAGGCTGCTTTTGGGGGTGAGTGGTGTCTGAAACATTGACGGCAAAAATAAAATTGGGGTTGTGGAGTGGTGTTTCCTGTAGAATTGTAGATATTGTAGACAGCATGCGTTTGTGAGAAGAACTCACACAAATAAAAAATAAACCTGTGTTGCTTAAGACCTAGAGGAAAATAGAGTGATAGAACCCTATTTCCACTGCAGTCACTATTTCAAGCCAGTCAGCTTACATTAGAAAATACAGCATCTCCTGCATTACATAGCTATAGACCTATAAACAAAAAAATAAAGTGCTCAAGAAGATAATAAAAAATGAATTGGTAATTTCAGCAATGTTATTCACCTCAACACTTGCATGATAAGGGTCAGGAATACTTATTTTATTAAGTTCAATAACTGGTAAAAATGTCTAAATGCAATTTACATTAACTATGCTATATGTTGAATATTGCATCATGACATGCAATAGTAGTAGCTTAGTTACATTACAATATATTGTGAAACACACGATCATTTTGTCCTGAAAACATTAAATTCCTCTCAGAGATCAAGCCACTAGGAAGAACTCAACTCCAAACAGCTCTGCAGTTGTGCCTGAGCTAGGAAAAGCTGAATATACATTTGAACCGAGTGGGTGTCATGGCTGCGATTGTATCCCTAATCTCTGGCGACAGCTTGTTAGGACATCACAGGGAGACGGCGGAATACAAAGTCACCTGGGGTCGGCCGTGCGCTCTGAAGCCTCTATTTATCAAAAGGAGCTGGTTTAGTGAGCTCCTTTCACTGCGACTCCCCAGCTGCACATTCAAACACATTTAGACAAGCAGCGGTGCAACACAAGCGCAGCCTTGTAGAGCTATTGCAGCAGCTGGCGGCTCAATGTCCCACTCAAGGGCACCTCCACCATCCACATTCAGAGAGTAGTTAGGAAGCAGAGAGCGTCCGCCGTACTTAAGCATTCTGCAGCCGATCACAAAGGTTTGGGGATTTCAATATTGACCTTGTGATTCTCTTACCTCCAGAATTTGATTTAACAATACTTTTCCAAGAAGGATAACTGGTTTATTTTTCAGCATTGGGGAACTCTTAAGGTTTAAAAAACTATATGAGCCATCACCACGTTTCTTTTTAAAAGGAGGGAATTGATTTAGTTGTAGAAAATGGCTGCATTTTTCCAAATATTTTAGGACATTTAAAATAGTCATAGAATTTACTACAGTTTAATTTTTAATTTTAAATTGCAAAAAGTTCATGCATAGCATAGCTTATAGGTCTCACCCGCTTTCTCTGTCCGCTTCAACCTTCTTAAATTGGCAAATCAATCACTATTAGTCATTCCAAAGATTAAAAATGCTAAAATGATTACATTTTTAATGTTGTTTGTTCACATTTTTTTTACTTACTATGTGGGCTATTATATATTCAGTCTTCTGTATCTTAATGCTAGTTTATATAACTTTGGTTGTGTGGTTATAAATCTTAATAAAAAAATATTTATTTGGAAATTATGGTTTGTACATTATTTGAGAGCGGCCATGACACTTCTGCTCACTGTGCGTGGTAGAATTTAGGCATTGCCACCATCAGTTTGTCACTCACACCAAACTAACTATGAACCCATCTTACACTGGTTCCATGCAGCAACGACAAGGACTAATTGCTGCCAAAACCGTTGTAACCTCATCCTCTAACTTCATTTGGTGTACACCACAACCTGATGTTCATTAGACCTGTTTCATGTCCACCATTGTCAGTTATATAAATCTGTTCAGAGCTGGGGCTGTGGTGTATTTACTGACATTGTAATGAAACTGTAATAAAATGCTCTGTATTTACAGAAGGCATGTGTAGCATTGTTGATCATAAACTAGTTGACTAGATATAAAAATGATCAAACAGGCTAAAACCCAAACAGAGTCCCACAGTGCATGCTCTTTGCTGTTGTTATGAGTGGAGACAGAGCTCTGGGACACACTCCAGCTCCAAAAATCCACAATGATAAACAGTCTTTTCAAATCTCTCAACCGTGTTGGGACAAGCCGAGCACCATTCCACTGCTACACACACACACACACACACACACAGTCGTATTTATAGTGTTTGGTGGATGAACAACAATATAGTTTCAACGGATTGCACCAACAGTGATTCTGAGGACAGGATAATGAGAGTGTACTCGGATTCATGAGTGTCAATCTGACGCAACCATTACAAACAACTGGTCAGCATCTTTTACCGTCCGTGCAAAGAGGGGTGCTTACTAGGGATACAATACATATTTCAGTTGTTGGTTTGTTTTTTTGGTATTTGTCATTACAGTGTGAGCTGTGTGTATATTTTGGTAACAAGTTAAGCAGACCACAGTATATTTTCTGCAATGTGGATATTTCATGATGATTTACTATAGTTTTAAATTATGATATTTTGAAAACTACATCTAGAGCTGAAACCTTGTACTCTTAAACTTTACTTTAAACTGTTTGGTTAGGAGTCCACACATGTTTAAATAACTGCCATTTGCTCATTTGTTTGTTAGCTTTGTGTTATCAAGCTAAGTGAACATTATCCCAGTACAGTCACCAAGCTATTCATGAGATGTATGAAAATTAAAAACACAGCTGTTTTGCGGACTTAATCTGCATGTGCGAATTGTGCACGGTTAAAATAACCCCAATTACATCTGCACAGAATGTGTGAAAGTGGCATGTGTCAGAGCGGGGCGGGTGACAGAAGCTGCAGCTGTGCAGAACTTTTTAACTCAGCAACAGAAAAGTAATATGGTTTCACGTAGAAGACCAGCATAAATTATTTTAATGACTTTTTATTTTACCAAACATGCTGTACAAAAAAAAGACTACTACTATGTGTAACAATTACCTAGTTATTGTATTGAAACAGTACACGTGTAATGAACCGAACAAGCTGTACCGAAAAGATACACTACGTGCACCATTACTCCTAATATTGTGTGAGCTGTCAGTGAGTGGATAGAGAACATTAGCAAGTGGCTCTATATTTAGCTGCTCAATTTATATGAGAATTTAGGCTACAGCGACAGTGACTATGTGCTTAATGTATTCTTCAATGCTGGCCTAACACTAACCCTCATTAAGAAAGTGCCTCCTTGAGTTTAAACAACCCAAGTCTATGTTTGACTCTGAGACATGGTTTGCATTGAAGCTGGTTTATTGTGTCTTTGTGAGTAGTCCACAGCTCAACGGATGACTTGTTTTGGAATGCGCTCAAAGTGGAAACTGTTTATGGGCTGACTAAATTGTTCTGCTATTGTTTCTTGATTGTCACCAAAAAGACGGAAGCACTAACACAAGAAAATTCAAATCCTCAATGAACAAGCATATAGAAATCAGTGTCTGTTATTTAGTCTTTTCCTTCTTTACCGTTTAACTGGGCATCACTGCGTTGTGATGACGCATTGACACAACACTTGAAAAAGAAGCTTGAAAAGTTGTTTTAGCGGGGAATCAGTTATGACTCAACAAAACACAGAGTTGTTTGGCTCTGAGCAGTATTGCTAGTGCCTATAGGTTAGTCCTGACATCTGTGCTCAAAGTGGCATCAATTATAATTTGCCCCTGTGGGCGTATCAATAGCTGTGTTAGCTAATCAATTCACCTAATGAGGCTGAGTGGCAGAGAGCACCCCTGGCTGTCCATCTCCATTAAGCCACAAACACTAGCAGTGGGGAAGCTAACAGACGGTGGGAAAATGACTAAAATTAATTAAAAATTAAATAATAATTACTGATATTTCTGTTAGCCCTGTGACTAACTGGCCACTGTCCAGGGTGTACCCCGCCTCAGGCCCAAAGCTGCTGGGATAGGCTCCAGTCACCCGTGACCCCTAAATGGGACAAAGCGGTAGAAAATGAATGAATGAATGAATGATATTTCTGTTTTTCAGGTTTTCCAGGACACATGGGTATGGGACTTAGTTCTATACACCAAGAGGGATATCCAAAAGGTCATTTGTAGAATATTTGCATGTCTCAACAGGACACGTTGAAACTGCAAGGCTAGATTAACCTACAACAGTTTCCAAGGGCACCAAGTGTGTTCCACTAAGCCATGGAATCCAGCACAAAGGCACATAAGCAACTGCTTAGCAGAATGCACAAGGAAAACTTTTTGGAAAGCCTAGTTTATAATGATGTATTGTACATAAAGTAAACTTGTGTTCAGTTTATCATTTAGGAGTTGCACCTGTAATGTATTTATATTTAGTGCAGCGGTGGGGAAACATTACGTATAAACAATTCTCAGGAAAAAAACTCTTAAAGGTGGAGAATTTAATTTATATTAGGGATTTACAGGGACACATATTCATCACATTTTAGGCATATTTTTTAATTGATTGAACATAATTAGTAGCTGAACTACAGGTTATTCTTTGCCAATTATAGGACTCTAGTGACTCCTGTGCTGGGGTTGTGTCTCTGTCTCTCCTCCTCCGTTCGTCTTTTGTGCCGCTGGAAAGTTTAAAACTTACTGTTGTCTTGAAGCACAGATTCCAGCACTCTGCTAGTGGAGGAGGGGCAGTGCATGGTCTACACATGAACTGCAGCGACTCCAGTAGCACAGAGCTCCCTGTGTGGACGCATGTCTTTAAATAATGCCAGGAAAAAACTTTGCTGGGGAACAAATTGGCGAACGCAGCAAATATCAGCAGTAAAAACAGTAAATATTGGTCCAATTTAAAAACCTGATATTAATAACATTAGTCATGATGGTAAGTGGTTCCTATCTCAGTCTTTCAATATGGCAAAAGCAATAGCATGTCTGACATTTTTGAAGTCTAGCCAAACTAGGATATGCTTAAACAGTGATATTGTACTTTTATTTTATTTTACAGCATAACAAAATTACCCTCTCCCATCCACAAGTAAGTTGTGGTTATAAGCAATAACAGACATGATTGTTAAACATTACTTGTTAAATGGAGACTATAGAATTAGTAGAACATCAAACATTATTAGTTATTCAAAGAATTAGGGGTGTAACGAGTCACATAGTAGCAGTTTTTTTGGTACAGCATGTTTGGTACATTAAAAAGTACATTAAAAAAAATTTACGCTGGTCCTTTACGTAGAACCATTCACACGCAAGTTTCCACACCGACATTATTAAGATGGGGAACTGTTTTGCAATGCACCAACAAGCAGTAACTTCTCGCTTCTTCACTTTTATGTTGCAACATTTTTAACAGTCTCTGTTGCCGAGTTAAAAAGCGCTGTACAGCTGCAGCTCTGACTGACACACTCACTCACAGCAGAGCATCTCAGAGGAGATGTGCTTCATGAGAAGCTTCGCGCTCACTGCCATGGCAGAGTGTGGACATTTAGGTTAGAGTAAAGTTGTTTATTTATCTGTTGTATTGGCGGTATCAAAAGCCCTTTTTTCCATTTCCAATGTGAAACAAACTACTGTCTGTCCATTTAATAATTTATCTAATCAGCAGAGTATCCCAGATTGTTGATGTAAACCTGCTCTTGTTGCTCCTAAAACAACACCACTACCCATGTGCATCACTAGATAACAGTTGTAGCTAGGTTTAATTTTGCAACTTCAATGGTTTCAATGTAAGCAATAGTTTCTAAAAATTGTTTGTTTATTGTCACATTATAGCCTTGAGTTTAGATTTAAAATAATGTTCAACCATGAAACAATTTGTCAAAAAGAATTGTCAAGGGATCTGCGGGAAAAGGTAATTGAACTGTATAAAACAGGAAAGGGATATAAAAAGATATCTAAAGAATTGAGAATCCCAATTAGCGTGTTTCAGTGTTTACAGTGTTCAAACTATAACAAAAATGGACAATGAGGGAGTCTGTTTAAACCAAACCAAGGTTAGCTAGACCAACAAAGAATTCAGCCACAAATGCCAGGAAAATTAAAGAAAAGGGTAAAGCATCTGGAGTCAGTTTTCAAAGTGAAGACGTTTTGTCTCCAACTCTAACTTTTACCAGTTGATCTCAGAATTGATAGAGAGCAAAGCTTATATCTCTAGAGGGAGGGGTTTTTAAACTTAAAACCAAACCTGATAGAACCAGGCTGTTCTGTTCTCATAGTTGTTATCTATGAAAGGACAGTGTGACTCCTGATGTGAGAGTCGTTAAAGGCTCAGTTAAGTCGTTAGTAACACTGTTCCATTCAGGTCTTGCGGTTGTTGTTCTAGGGTGAAATTCTTTAGATTTAGGTTTCAAAACATTGTTATAAATACTAGGCAACACAAACCTGAAACACCTCCTCTGTTCAAAGATGGCTTTTCCATTTGAACAAAAATGGCCTCTCTGACCAAAATTTGGACATTGCTGTCCTCAAAGGAATACCTTTTCTATTTGAGGTGGAGGTAGAATTAGGTCCCCAGGATTGGTTCTTCTGTGCCGATACATCCTCTTGTGAAACTGTTTTGTTTGACGCAGAGTGTTCCCTGGTTTAAAGTGGACTGGAATGTTATGTTTGTTTATGTTTGTTTATCAGATAAACCAGACACATAAATGATAACTACACTCTTTCCTTTTGTCCCTGGTTCCTGTGTCTTCTTGGTTTTGTTGAAAGTCCATCTGGGGTATCCACAGTCTCTCAGGGCTTTACGGATGTGATGTTCTTCTTTCCGTTTACCTTCTGAGGTTGTGGACACCTCTTGTGCTCTGTGCTGAAGAGTCCTCATGACTACCAGCTTGTGCTGCAGAGGGCGGTGGGAATCAAACAGCAAATATTGATCTGTGTGTGTAGGCTTCCTATAAACTTCTACTTGGTGAGTCCTGTCCTCACAAACAATCTATTTATTGGTAACAAGAACATAGAACTTCCTTGGTTCTGATTTTGACCCACGTGTCATCAGCATATCTGAATCAGTGACTGGGCAGTGTACCTGGGAAAGACACCAGAGCTCTGTTCTCCACTTCCTCCATGAACAGGTTAGCCACAATCGGGGAAACAAGGAACAGCCATGTTTTTGTCTGTAGAAGTTACCTCTGAACTGGAAATAAGTGGTGTTTAAGCATATCTCCAGTAAACTGCAAACATGGTCCAGGGTGAAGTTGGTCCTGTCCTGTAGTAATCTCTTCCTTACAACCACAAGTGCTTCATTGGTGGGTATGCAGGTAAAGAGTGATGTGACATCAATAGTCTCATCCGCGTCTAGTTGTAGATGTTTGATATTGTTAGTAAAGTCCTGTGAGTTGATGATATGGTGTTGTGAGTGGCCTACAAATGGAGCCAAAATAGTGGCGAGGTGTTTGGCTATATTGTAGGTGGCTGAATCTGCGCTGCTTACTATGGGTCATAGTGGAATTTCTTCTTTGTGTATTTTAGGTAATCCGTAAATACATGGAGTGTTGTTCCCAGGATACAGCCTGTAGTACAGAGGTCGATCAATGACATGGTCCTTCTCCAGCCTCTGCAGACAGTCTATGACCTTCTTCTTGTACCCACTTGTTGGATCTCTTCTCAGTATCTCGTAGGTGGTGGTATCACTGACTAAGCTGTTAATACTGGACTCGTAGTCATCTGTGTTAAAGATCATAGTGAATCTTCATTTGTCTGCTGGCAGAATGGTGATGCTATAGTCCTTCTCCAGTGCTGACCAAGCCTTCCTTTTTTCAGCTTCATTTCCAGACAATTTGTTGTTCCTTATTGCAGATTCTGTTGCTGTAATAAGGTCTAGGGATGTGCCTCAGAGCAACTGAGAAATTAAGCCCTTTTTTAAGAACCTCATTTTCAGTTTGGGGGAGAACTCCTTGTTACACCTAGGATGGTCTGGGTTGTGCCGCTGTTGTCTATTAGCCAAAATCATCTTTTTTCAAGATTACCTGAATGACTGAGAACCTTCACATGCATGCCAGGAAAATTGTTTGGGATGCAAAGAAAAAACAACAAATAACAATATTGTGATAAGTTCTCCTCCATTCTTTCAGACTAAATGGAAAAGGTGAACAAAGTTCCATCCCAAATCTTGAATTAAAAATAAAATCACTTTATAAACATATTTTGTCACATTAAATTGAGCTACCTTTGTCTTTGCAGTGTGTCATCCATTTAGACCCCCAGCGTCTCACCCACTGATAGACAGAGGTAGGAGGACCTCTGCTTTGTCTTGACGTTCAAGGGCACTGCACAAATGTCAGCGACTCACCGGGGAGTATACAGAGAGGCTCCACCACAAAATCTATTAACAATAGGTAAACAAAGAAATGGCCCTCACAGGCAGAAAGAAAGGCTGCAAACGAGTATGCCAGAAAAAAGTCTTTGTTTTATTTTATTGTTCAGCAAAATGTGTCCCTAATTTTATGTTGAGAAATATTTAAATTTTTTAAATTAAAAAAAATAAAAATTTTAATTTAACCAGTTACAAAATAAAATGGAATTTAAAATGTGTTCAAATCCCGCAGTACCAAACTATTTCTGTATGTAATACAATGAGAAAGCAGTCTGGTTGGCCAGTCTAGCATTTACGGTCATATATCTTTTAGGATGTTTAACTAGACTGTCCCCGTCTAAATTTAGATGCACGGAAGAAAAATCAAACTAATGCTGTATTTATGTAGTCATGGTATTTATAGCTCCAGCTAAGAATACTAATAAAAAAGTGACTAAATCTGACTGAGAGGACTTTTAAGCAATGCCATTCCAGTCAGACTAAGATGTTTAAGCTTTTGGCCAAGTGGATTTCACGAAATGACAGGAAACTTTTGGTTCATCCTACCTTGATGTTTCCAAACCTCTTTCAAAACTAATCTTTGCCTTCTGTACAAACAAATATACATATCTCTACCAACAAAAATAAGTGATAATGGCACAATAATTGACAAGCTTGACTTTGTGATTCATAATGACCCGTACTTATCATTTCACTTACATGAATGAAGAGACTTCAAAAGACAGGCTGATAGGACACAATAAGCACGATTGCTTTAAGCATTTAATATTGAATCATGCCTCGAAGCATTTCTATAACATTCCAGGCTAATCTCATTCTATTCCAGATTATAAACTACCTGTATTAAGCACAAATGATGCAGCACTTGCACACATGGTCAAAACTATCTGGAAGGTAATTTTTTTCTTTCTTTGCAGGCTGGCACTGACAGGACTACATTGTTGGAAAATTGTCTATCCAAGATCTTTGGTGCAACCTTGTGATAAAATCTCTCAGCTCTGATGATTGAAGGCCTCAACACTCAGATGTTAAGATGACAGTGGTGCCTTTCAAGGGCAAGAATGTATTTGTTATCAGTCATCAGCAATTTTAATGTTCTTAGACTAAGCCCTGAAATGGTTTTATCTATAGCTAAGATTTTAACAGAAACCTAGTCAGGCTTGACTCTTGACCTCTGACCTTATTTGTCACTGAGCCCTAGCTCAGTCGGTTGAACACATAAAAATATGCGGTAGACTTAGTTTGAGTCTGGCTTTGGTCATTTGCCCAATGTCATTCCCTTCCGTCTCTCACCCAGTTTCTTCTGGACCTTCTGTATATTATCAGATAAAAACAGAAGGGCCGAAAACTTACAAAAACAAAAACAAAGCGACTGCTGATAAGGGATGTAACAATTCACTCAATTTTAATTCACGGTTCTGATCTCACGATTCGACTGTTTTGACAAATTTGAAGTGCATTTTTAACATTTGACAAATGCTGCACATTTCCTCGTAAAATAAAATTATATTTTTGTCTAATAACAAAATTTGATTGCAGATTTAAAACTAATTCCAAAAAAAGAATGACACAAAGAGTGGTGCACGGTGGCAGAGGTTAGCGCTTTTAGACAGGTGCGCACTCATTAAGCTCCGCTTATTAAGTCTGCACGGAGCTGACTCGGCCCGGTACTGGTCTGTGCATTAGGTGAGACACAAACAGTGAGCGAGTGAACATCTTTTGCTAAAGTTGATTTATTTCCATCGAACAAAGTTGAAAATTGCACTGATATTGTGCACACTCACCTCTGGAACTGACTCTGTGACAGTGACAGGAGGGAGATGTGTGTCTCGTCCCGAGGTTGTACCAAGGACGATCATGGACCATCTCAAACGCAATTCTTATTGTCCCTAGGATGAGATGCCGTTAGTGTTAAGCCCTGCCCCCTGACAACTGTGACTGGAGCATTTAACAGTGGTAACGGTTTATGTGCTGCAACATATTCGCTGTGCTGTTAGTGTATGTAAACATCTTCTTGCAATGTTTGCACACAGTGTTGTTTTGTCTGTTGCCACCTCACTGATGTAATTTTTAGTCTTTGAAAATCCAAAATGCCGCCACGCCTCTGATTTGAATGAGGATGAGGCTTCCTCAGTATCAACATTCGCGCATAAAGTGTTGGCATGAACGTCTTGTTTTACATTTACATTTATTCATTTGGCAGACGCTTTTATCCAAAGCGACTTACATTGTTCTACAGTAATTACCAGTGTTACAGTCACTGGAGGCAAGGTGGGTTAAGTGTCTTGCCCAAGGACACAATGACAGTATGAACTGTGGGGAGAGTGGGAATCGAACCAACTACCTTCGGGTTGAAAGACAACTGCTCTACTCACTGAGCTACTGCCGCCCCGGCAGACAAGCATAATGTGTGCAATTTGTGTGCAATTTGTTGCACACATTGTGCCTGACAGCGAGTTTGCACTAAACAGAGCGGCTCAAAACATGTATCACGATTCAATTAATATCTTAACCAATTTAAAACGTCACATATGTTAATCGACCACAGTTAGGTTCTGCCTCTCTGTACCACCACCTTGGCCCTGAAAATTGGAAAAAGCAGATTTGGACACACCTCAATGAGCTTCCATCTCCGCCAGAAACTTTTGTTTTGATCGGAAAGATTTGGCCCAAATGCTTTTCTGATCTAATAGTTCAATAGGTTGTGTTCAATAACCAATTTGCCACTAGCCTAGTAAACAAATACAGTTGATGAATATAATAAGACTGCTATATCTGCTATCCAATTAGATCAGAGTTTGCCGTTTGAAACTATACACTGGCAAACAAAACAAAACCGAGGCCTCCTCCTTGGCCATCTTAGATCTGCTTCAAACTTAATGTCCGTACAGAAAAACACTGACTTTTAATGTTGGAATTTAGTGGCAGGTCCAGATCAGGTCAGAGAGAATTTGACAGTGTCACAAGCCATAGCTTTTTTAGCTATCTGCAAGCGCATTTTTTTTTTTTATTTAATGTTAAACATATGGCAAAAATCTTTACCTTTTCATGTTATGACCAGCCAAAAAATGTTAATATGATTTTAAACCATCTTCAGGCCCCATTTCAGCTTTGTTTCAAATATATCAAGGTTAAAGCAAACCTAAGCTTTTTTCCAGAAATTTGTGGTTTTCACATAATGACATTTTTTTAACCCCTAGCAGTTATATCCCAAACCTTGTTAGGACATGAAGCAGTAATTCAATGTCAGTGGTCTGAATAAGGCTATCCTCAAGGACATGGTCTGATTGATCCACATGAAAAGGCTCAGAAAAGAAGTGACAAAACTCCTGAGATAAAAAGATCTATTGACTCTTTTGTAAGTTGAGTTAAAAGGGTTAAGTGTTGGCTTGCGCTTGCCTTTGTCTGTCTTCACATGTTCCTATACGTTCACACTGCTCACAGGAAACACAGGCGAGGGCAGCCAACAGATTGGCCCTCTGCGAGAAGGTCTAAAGGCCTTTAACCCTAAAATCAGTTCCCGACCAATTCCACTCTCCCTTTGTCTTCCACATGTTGCCTAGCAACATTACATCCCTGCAGGGACTCTGCACGTGTGTGTGTGTGTGTGTTTTGTGCTGCCAGACCAATTTCCATGGTAACGATGCGTGTCCTAACAACGAACAAGCAGAAACAACAGCAGTGCGCCACACAACACTCATTGTAAAATAGTTTGTAAAGCAGATAAACACAACAATGATAATGGGCCAGCTCATAAATGCATGTGATAAGAATCTTTGTTAGGACTAGTGGGGACAAATAGAAGACACAGCTATTTAATTAGTCAACGCCATCATCTAAATAAGAGATGAGACTCGCAATGCCTCCTAAATGTTAGTGACAGCTCACACAGGGACATGCTGCCAACCTAATATTCTCTATCAATCATACTACACAGAAGAAAAAGATATGCATCACTAAAAGCCAGTGGGAAATTAAGTAGGCCTTAGTAGTCATTTAGTACAATTGGCTTTCATGGCTAACAGGGCAATCATTGAAAAAAAAATTACTCAGATATCATCTTTGTACACATTACACACACTTTTCCTTGTCTATTTTTAATTATAACAAATCAAACGTCTGATAAAGACTGCATGATTATTTTCTCTCTGACTATGACTAATATGAAGTACTCTTAAGGTGTGACTTTAAAATGTCGGAACGAGGTCAGGAGGAACATAACATTACTAGTGTTCAGAATTAAGAGCAGAGCTTAAAGTCTTTGCCGGATGCTGCTGAATGTGGCATCCTGGGAACTATAAACTTAGTTACATACAAATCACAAATGCATTTCCAGATGTCACAAGCCAGGGCTGTAGCAAAAGTCAGGTGTAAAGAGATAACCAAGTGTGTCTTCTACAGGAGTTTGGAACAGACTCTTTGTTTAAAACAACTCTAGTATATAATTCTAGTATATAGAGTATATACTTTATACTAGAAGTACCAAGTCTTTTCACAATAACACTTAGTACAGCATTTTATCATTAGGCCTGCTCTTTAACCAACTGTATTTCCTTTTTTACCATTTTGTTTTCTGAAAATAGAGCATGAACAAGCAGCACCTTTTTTGTTGAATGTTGATTCCTCTTTTGCGCAAGAGTCATTGTTTATGACATTGCATCCATTTAGTTAACCAACGGACCAGTTGCAGCTCTTCCTGTTGTCTGCAATGCCACCACAGGATGACTTTTGAAATCTAAGCATTAGTCAAAAACTAAAACTAAACAAATAAAGTCACCTGTGACCAAGACAGAGACTGCCGAAAGATAATTAGGTAGTGAAGCTTTAAGTTCAATTCATCTTCAGCTACTTCAGAGCAATACTCTACATGTCATGCTGCTGTTAAAATGAAAACTTTGAGTCAAGTATACATTTTATTCCTTCATAACCATTTAGCACAAGTCTGACTTGCTGCCTATTACACTCACAGCTATCACTGGAGTCTTTTGCTTTCATTTTCTCACTAACGGTAGGCAAATCTGTTTTTTATAACCTTTACCAGCGCTGCATCCATTAATGGCTCCCATTACGAGGCGAACGTGCTAATTCATTAACAGGACTGCAGTGCTACAAAAGAATATGGCCAATAAAACAGCAGAGACGGCCCAAATGAGAAAATAAAGAAGAGCTGTGGCTGTTTAATTCACAAGACTCTTGGGTCAAATATTTACTCAATCAAATATAAACAGACAAGCAAATGTGCACAGTGGAGAAATGATCTTCTGAGCAATCATATAGTCAGATATACAGTATTGTTCAAAATAACAGCAGTACAACGTGACTAACCAGAATAATCCAGGTTTTTAGTATATTTTTTATTGCTACATGGCAAACAAGTTACCAGTAGGTGCAGGAGATTCTCAGAAAACAAACAAGACCCAGCATTCATGATAAGCATGCTCTTAAGGCTGTGCAATTGGGCAATTAGTTGACAGGAGTGTTTAAAAATATATATATATAAAAATAGTGTCTGCCGTTGTCTGTACAAATTGAAAACTATTTTGTACAAATGTTTTTGTTTCTAGGATTTAGCAATCCCAATCACTAAACTAATATTTAGTTGTATGACCATACATACTACATACAATATACCATAGTATACTGTATTACATTTAGAGTATTTTAAAGCTGCTGCAGGTTTTATTTCTCCTTGGATTTTAACTTAAAACCAGTTATTGTTATCTTCACAGATAATACTGAGCATGTTCTGGTTAATAAAATGTGTACTGCTCTTGCCAAAAGAAACCCAACTGCTTCAAATTTCTTCTCTCTATTTAGAATAACGTGTCCAGCTCCATTCATTGTAGTGACACCTGGTATTTAAATGTGTCCTTCTACATTCACATTAGATCAGCTCTTACTTTCCTGCCTCAGATGCACTGACTTCTATCTTTACTTATCATCACTTATGTAGGATTAAATCTCTTTAATCTTTAAATAGAAGTCACGACTTACACCCATCCATCCATTCTCTACTGCTTATACATGTTAGTGTATAAGACAGAGACTGACAGACAACCATTGACTCTCAAATGTTTTTACTATGGGCCATTTGCATTTTATGTTTTTGACGATGGGAGAAGGCCGGACAACCCCGAGAGAATCCACGGTAACACAGGGAGGACATGCAGACATCGAAAGACAGAAAGGCCATATGTCAGCAGGCGCAGGACACCAGGGTCCCCACATTTCATCTTTTAAGGTGCTTTTTAGACACATTTAGTGCATTTACATTTTACATAAAGGCTATAGACTGGATTCTTTGAAAAGGGGTCAGAATTTTTTTAAAGTTTCCATAGTTACTACTCCAAATACTCTGCATACTCTTTAAAAACCACTTAATGCTAATGCCGTATATGTGTGTAGCTTGTTGGTAAACCCCTCTCCTTTGTGTGGTTTATTGAGCAGGAAGTAGAAAAGGAAGGACTGAGTAAACCATGACACTAGCAACAAAGATGAACAAAGCAGTCACTAAATAGACAAATAACAGAACTCATGTGAGCAATCTATATTCTTGAACCTGAACATAGATTTTTTTTCCTCTGTGGTTTCTCTGTGGTACAAGGAAGAACGTACTTGCAGGTTTAAGCTCTGTAATTTGAAAAACGTACAACCAATGAGAAATTGGTTGTATGTTTTTCAAATTACGTCAGTCCGGAGGTCGTTAATTCTTCGTATGTTGGTACTCCTCCCCGAATTCTGATTGTAATTGATCACAATTGTATTCAGGGGTAGTTTAATCTGTGCCCATTTGCGCTGCTCCCTGGAAATCAAACTCAAATTACAAGATAATGCTTTGTATGGAATATAAAAAAGTTAAGTCGGCTCGTAATACCAGGATTTTTGTAATTGATAAGATGGTCTCTCACATTCTTACAAAGTTCTAATTTTGATGGCACTTCTCTAGTCCAGAGGTAACAGGATGTAGCAAAATAAAAAACGATGAAGAATGATTTAGTGAGACCAGATGGTTAGGGGAAATCTGACATTGACTAATTCAGTGGCACAATTCACAGCTTATTACCGTGTCTGGCGCTAATACTTTTGCTGTCGTCAACAAATCCTATGAAAGAATTCACATCAGCAAAAAAAAATCTGGGCTACAAGCAGTATCATGTGTAAGGCTGGAGTTCAGATGTGGCCTGGTGTATTCTCATCTCACCCCTAAAGCTCATCCCGTAAAAGTTAAGCCGTAGAAAATGTATGAATGAATAGAATAGATGGTGGTTTTTCTTTTGGTTGAAAACAAACTAAATCCAGCAGATTCCCAAAAGGCAGCCGACTCTGGTGCAATCTCAGCCTCAAGCTTCTCACTACATAATGTTGAGACAGCAGAAAATGCAGCAGCGTGTGAGGGCTTGTTAGCTGTACAGACAATGGCCGGACAGCAAACTGTGTAAGACCAAGGGTGTGATGTGATATGTAGAAGAGGAGTGGTGTGGTAAATTTAGGTAACCTATAGGCCAAGGAAGACAATTTCTAAATTAGAACAATGCATTGGAGAGGTTCTAGTCGAATAAGTTTTTCCTTTGATTGACTACATTCTTAAAAAAAGATTAGTTGACATGGCACTCTCATCACTAAAATGGCCATCAAAATCCAATGTTACGTGAGATAAGCAAAGTAATAATTTACAAAAAAAGGATACATGAATTTGCACTTGTCAGAAAGGGATTTTTTGAAAATGTGGACTGAAGCGTCTGACATGTCTGACATCTGTGTGACAACAGTTCAAAGTGACTGACAGCCAAAGGATCCTGGACATACAGACCATCAATCATAGCCCCATTCCGACGCGGCGTTAAAATCCAGACATTGATTGGATCTAATAGGGTCCGGCCAATAACACAAGGCATAAATTGAAGAAATGTGCACTGAAAGATCAGATCTGAGGAGGCATACCAATAAAATATATATGTGTGAAATATTGTACTGCACAACTAAATGGCTGTAAATATACTGGTGTAAGAATACTGGCTTTATGAAATTAATGTATTTATTTCACTGACCCAGTTAGCAGGATTTACTAAAGCCTTGTTTACACTGGAGTAAAACAGGTCCGGCTGGTATGGGTCACCTACCACTGTCAAAAGGGGTACAAAGCTAAAGATCCAAGGCTTCATTTCTTACATGACAACTGGTCAGTCAATTTGTCAAAATTCTCACAATGAATCACACAAGAAAAATAGTTAGAAGCAGAATTGACTTAGTTTTTTTTTTTTTTTTTGTCATTGGATGACTTTCTTTTCAGATGTAAGGAGCCCTTTTGTGAAAGCTCATAAAACTTATATCTAGTATCTTCTAGTAATTTCTAGGCTGACACCACCATTACAAATCAAATTAAACAATCTTCCACCCTCACAGTTGGATCTCGCTTTTAAAGCTTGGCACGGTTGTGGATTGGTTTTCTTTTCCCGATTTATATGATAAGACATTTAGATCATTTAAATCTTTGTAAGGATTAAAATTGTCCAAGATGTCATTATTTTTAGGTCCACAAACTTAAAGTAGAAAGTGTTAAAATAATTATTCGGTTCGGATCACAAACAAGACAACTGAGACCGTACAGGGTAAATTTAGGAATGGAAGACCGGTTCAATTATTGCAAGAATGAAACAAATCAGACAACATTCAACAATGTACATGGTGATTTGCTTAAAATGTTTACAACACATGAAGCTTTTATAGGTGTACATTATGCCCCCCTCTCAGCTCCAGGGTCGTGGATGGACATGTAATGAGCTGACAGGCTACAGGACAGCGTGTCCCTGACTGTGATTAGATGTAGTGCAAAGTGATGTTTTTGTCTTGTTTGGAGTAGCCTGGCGTCAATAGGAGATATAGCTAAAGACATTAAGTCATACTTGTATGTGGATAAGCATATGAACTTGTGCAGGAGTGAGAAAATATTATATAATATACAATTACTATGACAGAAAGAATAAAACCAAAACAATCTAACAATGACACATCTAGTGTTAAGTAGCCTACCTCACACAACCTCACTTCAACAAACTAGGCTTTCAAGTAGGCTACACAATTGAAAGTAAGAAAAGTTTTCAAATATCATTGAACTAAAGTCTGATTCTAATAATAATAATAATAGAGGCTCCAAAGTGACCTTAAGGACTGCATAAGTACTCCACTGCTGCACAATAACTTTACTAAATCACTAATGGCCTTCTCACTATCGCCATAATATGCGCCTGATGACCTGTAAGCACCACTTCGAACAGCTATTATTATCCATACAGGACTATCTAAAATAATGTTCCAATAGTACAACATAATAACGCATAGCACTGACTCTTGGGCTGTCTACAAGGAGTGTCTATATTCCATTACACAAATCAAGGTCAGGGAGACATGCCGACTCAGCTTGCCATTTGGAGTGAATGTCCTTTTACCCCTTGTTAGCGCTTCTTTCATTATGCAGAGCCGACGGCTGGGGCCACTCTCACGGAAATGAACACATTCCCCGGCGGAGACTCTATTAAATGACTCGGGGGAGAAAAAAATAATGGACCTTCATTGAAAAAATGATCCGCGTTGCTGTCAAAATTGCGATTACATTACACAAAAGATTCAGCGTGAGCGAGGGGGAAACGTGCGGCGCTAACCGAATCAAAACCTCCTCGCGTCCGTCCAGCACTCATCATGGCAACATTGATTAGGCTGCACTCTCCGTATTGATTTCACGTCTCTCTTCTATTGAGACGCGCTTCCATAGACTGCAATCACTCACAGCCAGAAACATTCAGTCTATCTATAATTCACTCAGCCTGTTGTCCACTGAACGCATACACACACATCTGTTTTGTGCCAAAATGAATATAACATGTTTTGGGGGCACTTTTCCACAAGTGAATTGCCAGCGCGTTAGGGAAAAAAATTCAGTTAAAAGCCCTTTTCAGATCTTCAGCGGCAAAACGGAGTGATCTGTTTTCAAGTAATGGCTTTTTGGTCTTTTATGCATTGTCAAGGATGTCTGATTTTATTTTTTTTTTGCAAAATGGTTTAAAGCAAAATCTGACTTAATAGCATAATTCATAACAGCACATGTGACTCAACAAATCTATGGGTGTAAATATAATGAGTTATTTGTTTGTATCAGCTTTTTGAAATTGTTTTACAATCATAATTGTAGTCTTTGATAAATCATCTATTCCGTCCAATCTGTATCCTTGTCAACCTTCATGTCCAAGTGTAACAGTCTGAGGGGATTTAAAGAAAGGTCTGGGGAGCAGGAGGTCTGTTTAAACTGCTTATACTGCAACCTGATACTGGACAAACAGCCCTAATCCAACAATGCTAAAAGTATGAGTTCATGCATTTGGCCAACAGGAACTACAGAGGTAATCATATCAATTTTGAGTAGGTCTCTAAGACAATTTCTTCAATTCAATTCATTCTTCTTGTGGCCTATGGGTGTCTTATTGAGCTATTCTATCAACACAGCTTAATTTATTCAAGAGGATCTATAGAATTTATACATAGTCAGAAATGTTTTACCAAGTTAGAGACCAAGACAAACATTTTTCAGCATCAAGACAAGACCAAGAACAGTATTAATATCTTAAAATTAATTGTGGTTATAACACACAAACACTCAAGTCCAGTTTTAAACTCATGGACGGGAGTCCAAAAAGCTTTCTTACGCCAAAACATCTTAAAAGTGCTGTGTGGCATTTCTTTGGTTCCTGGAGTATTAAAAGGTGAAATCATTGACAAAACCAATGTAATCTTTAAGTTGTGCAAGAGACCCCTGCAATATCACTTCACAACGTCTAATTTGAGAACACACATGCAGTTGTGTTAGCCTGAGAAGTTCTCCTGAGAGTTTCATGACAAAGAGCCAGCATTAAAGCAGTGCTAACTTCATTTTACACCACAAATACTACACAGCCCATACCTTCTACAAAACAGGAAGAAATCACCCCAAAACTTTCTGAATTTATCTGCAACGATGAGCGCCCGTTGTAATTTGCTTATTACTTGCGTCATCTTGTTGGCACACTAGACAATATAGTATTATTAAGTAATACAATAAGTCTAAAAAATATTTTCTTCTAATATTAAGTATTCCACTTTATAATTTAAATATACGGTAATTTGAATTTTGCAAATATTTCAGAAAGAATTTAAAATGTAGCTTTTCGGCCATTTTGACAGGCTTAGAAGGTTTGGAGTTGGGTGATGATGTGAGAGTTAGAAGTCTATTAGGAAAAGATAAATTGACAGGGGTCCAATCCCAAAAATTCTGTGATATAAACTACATGTAGTTGTCTTGCAATAAAATCCCAAGTCAAAGAGTCTGCATCAATGACAAAACTTTTAAAAAGTAAGATCAATCTCAAGACGAGTGCCCACTTGCAGCAACATGAAGTTACTGTCATGCTGTCATAACAATGAAGGCTTTATTTGGGATTAATGTGTGCCATTTAGTAGTTCGGCACAACCTCTGCCCTGGCGCTGTCCTGAAGACCGCTCCTGTGGCAGCTGCCGTGGATTCATCACCTGAGTGAAATCAAAGCCCTGCAGGAAGCTGATCCTCTGCTCTGCATGCTGGCTCTGGCCATTCACAGTCCGCTCCCTGCCAAAACCGTAATAGAATCTCACCGTGGCCCGAGCTCTGCGCTGGAGCCATTTGTTCTGGTGCCAAGCTGTTCCTGTTTACCCACACATGTGCCCACAGGAAGGATCGTCGCTGCAGGAAGGGCTTACTTCTCCTCGCAGTAGGACCCAGGAAGGAGTGCTCTAGTGATTTACGCTCATCTATTAGCCTCTTAAAACAGCATTAATGCTTTTTTTCCCCCTGCCAAACGGCCTTGAAAGTAAAAGAGGAGACACCCCCTATTAAGAAGCAGGGCTTGAAAGTGATAGCTGTTGAAAGCTGACCACAAAAGGGCACATTAAGAATTCAACAGCCACATCAGCTGGAAAACCAACTGATCCATGCATGAAGATAATTAACCAGAGATTTACCGTCCTAGATCTATGTGTCTTTTCCAACAATGAATTCCACTCTGTGATTAATGGCAGCTCGGGGCCTTTGCCAGAGCAGGGACTGGTATGAGAAAGCCAAGGCCAGCGGTGGTAATGGCTCCCACAGGCTCCATAGGGCTACATCTGGTGAGCAGGTGACCTACACAGGGGCTGGCTTTCTACAAGAACCTTTATAGTCCAAGTTAAGCACTGAGCGGTTAATTAATCTTATCAAGGGCAGATGTGTGCGCAGAAAGAACAGGTAAAGCCACTGACTTAAAGAGAATACTGCATGAGACGCTATTCATTGCAAGAGGCTGGGATCGAGAGCTGGTCGATATTTAAAGATGATGAAGTTGCGTTGTCCAAACCTGCGATGGAAATACACACAATACTGTATATACAGTATATATACACACATGTCTGAACCAGCCCCGAGTCAGGAAACATGGCTTTGAAGACCTCCTTAATCCCGGGTCCCAGTCAACTGCTGTTTTTTTTTTTATGAAACTTAATGAAAAGAAATATGCATATATGCATATATCTTTCATATAAAATAATTACAATATGATGATAAGCCAGGCTTGTACACAAAACTGAATTTAATAAATACAAAAATAAAAAAATAAAAAAATAACCAAATAATTCACAGCAAAAAGAACTTAAAAACTTATGAGTTTAAAAGGCCCGTACACACCGGGACGAATATCGGCGCACGTTATTCGCCAGCGTTTTTCAACGCGTTTTCTGTGTTCACACCCAAGCGATTTTCACTGACGATGAGCCGAGTGAACATGCAAATTCATTCCCTGACATTAGATGCTGCTTAATTTAAAACAGAAATACCCCAGTACACAAGGCGGTAAGTAATTTTTGTAATCGATGTTGCGATGGTCATAAGTTCTTTGTGTTCCAACACCAACAAGACCAGCAACTCTACATTCATCTTGCCTTGAATCTTCTTCGTCTTATTTCTTCCCGGCAGTGTAGACGCTACTTGGCGTATATCTTCTTCGCCGTTAAGTATGTGTGCGCGGCAAGACCGTTTTGTGTTTGAGCGCCCCCAAGTTGTGTTTTACTGTAACTTCTGAAGCTCCAGACATGTGAGCAAAAGCGCCAATCTCATTGGTCGCATAGTTTTTGACGTGGCGCGTCAAACCAAAACAAACAAACTCAAGGTGTTTTTTTTTTTTAAATTACGCTTTTACGGGTGGCGTTTTTCGCGTTGGTGTGCACACTCACATTGGCGCCCCATTGTTTAGTCACGAGGCATTAAACGTCGACAAATATCGCACGCAAAATTTGTGAACAGGTGTGAACAGGCCTTGAACCTGATAAAATCAAAGGAGAGAGGATGAAAAAAACTGAAAGACTAATGTAAACCTACATTGTTCATTCCAGGAGTAACCCCCGCAGCAACTGACTTTTCTTCTGACTTTTCTCCCTCTCCAGCATCTTTAGCACATGTGCCTGTTTACGAAAAATTACGTTAAGCGCCAATGTGTTGTGGGCTTAATGACAACACGCGTGGAGTTTTTTTTTCCTGCTGTCCGCTGGTCTCTGTCGGGCTGCCCTACAGCGCTTCAGCTTATGATTTTGTGCACAACATGGCCACGCACCTCGAGGTGGGCTTCCTGACTCCTCAAGCTGCGGAGGAGAAGCAGCATACAAGGTATTTTCACGGGCAGCGCGACGCTGCCTCAAAAAAAGAATAGAAGCCGATAACGGGGCCGTTTGCCTCATAGACGTTTCCTGGCACCGGTAACCACAAGAATTCATCTTTCTCGAGGCATTTATCAATAAATTTGCACTTTCTGATGGTATTGAGAAAAAAAATAAAGTAAAAAAAAAAAAATAAAAAATTACAATATGACGATATTGATTAAAGCTTGAAAAGATATTAATTTCCAGGTAAATTGGGCATAGATAAAAGTTTTTAATTTAATCATAAAGTATTAGATTTATTATTGTTCATTTCAAACAAATAACTGCATTGTCTTTATGGCAGGGCTTTAGCTGTAAGCCTCCCTACACCTCTGCAGAACAGAATAACAGAAAAGCCCTTTTTTTTTTTAATTGCCTTTATAGGCTTTTAAAAACTGCTTGAATTTAATTTTTATTAACAATCTCTGTTCTAATAATTCAGTAAATAGCACAGACAGAGTTCTACGCAAACTTTGAAAGGATTTATCAGAAGAGTGTTGTCCCTTTCAGTGTTTTCTTTGGTTTAATTCACATTAAATGCAATGGGCCAACATTAACACAACTGGCTTTCGCTGCATTTCTAAATGATGGAACATGTGACAAAGCTGCAGAGGTGCGTAACGGCGAGGACACAGCCACTTATTCCTCCTGCTACAGTTAAACCTAATGTGGGTTTCATCAGACACCACAGAAAAAAGCAGATGAACTGGAATGCGCTTTCACGTAGCTCTGTTCCGACATGGCCTACCTGCTCTCTGTCCTGCATCAGTCTCTAAAGTGTCCTGTTCCTTGCGTCAAAAACAGTCTGCAAAGCAATTATCCACTCAAAACAATGTCCAAACTAATGCACAATAAGTTTAATCCTAGTAAAATCTATCAAAAACGTACAAAGGAAAAAGACAGCGTTACTATGCTCCTGTAGCACAGAGCAGAAGAGTTGGACCTCACAGAGCTGCACTGTCTGGTCTAATCCCTGGTTATATTCTCCTCTAGACTCTCCAAAAACTAACTGATACCAGGGTCCAGGCTTTGTCTGCCTTTGACCAAAACTTATCTTTCCTGCTCAGCGTCAGGCAGTAGCCTCCTTACACGCGCCGCTCCAACGGCAGCATGCATTTGCGCCCACTACTTATGTAATTCATTAAGTTTAACTCCAGCTTTAAAATGGAACAAATGTAAGTTTAACTTGAAGAATAATGTTAAATACAGAGGCTCTTAATTAAATGTAACATTTTTATTTGTGCCTCATCTGCTCATATTAAATTTATTAATTAATACCGTGAATAAGTGTTTAACATTATTGATACTGTGGCAACAGTATCAATACTGTGCGCATTATACCGTAAAACCATTTATTGCCCCATCCCCTAGGCACAACTGTTTTTATTAGCTGGTAGGCTACATGCTTTGCAAACGTGAGAAAAGCGCTTGTCTTGGTTGTGACTAACAATTGTTAGTAGCTGCCTTTGATAGCCACAAACATGCATCTATGGGCGGTCTCTCAGCGGTGGCTCGGCTCTCCTTCAGTACTGAAGTCTGGCTTGCCTCACAGAGGGAGTTTGCTTAACTCAGAGTGTAGCCCACAGGTTTTAAATGGCTTTGTCTTAACTGGTTCAGAATAAAAGTTACAGCTTCAAATTGAACTCAGTTGAATGACACCAGCCAAACTTTTTTCAAACTATTCACTCACTGCAGCTCAGTGCTTATACCTTTGTTGTTGACTGATTACAGCAGCTAACGTTCAGACAAACATATCAGCCAAATTAATTATTGAGTATTAATTAATAGTAGCAGTTTTTTCCCCCAACACCCACTACTCAAAATACTGTATGTTCCTGTGGTTATGCATACAATAATTTCAATTTGCAAAAATTGGTACATCACAATAAATCATGTTTCCAAAAATTTGCAAAACTGCTGCATGAATTGCATCTTGCAACAAAAAATGTAAGATATTTGGGGCCAATATGGTCACAAATAATTCAGTAATTTCTGGTTTCTTTAGTGTTGAAGGGTCTTTGAGAGTAATTCTCAAATGACCAGTGTGGTTTGTTTGTGAAATTTTAGTAGAGAAATTATTACATAACTCAACATGAGATTTGTGCCCTACCACCCAAACACATTTTGAGCACCATGAAAGGCTCAGATGCCCAAATAAGAGGAAGAAAAAGAGCATTCCCACGCTGTTGTCGGGTGAGTGCAACACATTAGAGGCTGATTTGAAAGGCTCTGAACTGTGGTCTACAGCAGGCTGCTCTATTGATCCAACAGCACTGCAGCTTAGAGACACATCGACGGGATATGATGGATGGAAAATAACAGACAGGACCAAGAGGTAGACATGGAAACACTGAAAAAGTAACCGAAATAAAGCAAACTGACCCAAAATTGTTCTCACTGCTTCTCACATTTTTACATTGACACACTATTGTACATGAATGTTGTATGTCTCAGACTGACTGCTTCTAGTATTTTGGTTTATTGGTAGTTTACCCTTAAGTAGTAATTGGAATGTTTAAAATAACATACCAGCAAGTCCACATTCTGAAGGTAAATGTGCCTGGGTATAATCTGAAAAGATTCTATATGGCGCATAGGCATTTAGAAGTTAATGGGAAAAGTGACTTTTTGTAGATACAGACCCAAATTCAGTCAAAATAAAAATTTATAAATAATTAAATAATTTAATTAAATAATAATATAGTTAAACAACATAAAACATCAGATATTTAAACCACCGTAAGTCCCAATAATTCCTGTGTCAGCTACTTCAACTGTCCAGATTGGACAAACTGAGCCCAGCAAGAGGAGAAGCACATGTTTTATTATTAGGCCCGAGCTGGTGATGACCGGGAGGGCCTGTTGTTTTTGTTCCAGTTATTATTATTTTTTTTTTCTTTTTCTCTAAAATCATCCTCAATTTGACCCATTAAACATGCGCGAAAAGTAATTTTTATTGGTCCCAAAATTCAAGGTTGGCAAAAAAATTTATGCATTTGAAGTCCCCGTAAAAATTTTTTTATGAAAAATGACTCAGTGGCAACCCCTAGAAAAGTCAAAATACATTGGCCCTATGGAAAGTGAAAGTAAATTTTTTCCAATGTAGAAATACAAAACTTGGTGTATCCATAGGACACCTCAGGGCAAACAGAAAAGTTTATGACAACCACACCCTACCTATAAATATGTTGTCATAGCAACGCCCCAAATACGTGGAGAAAGTCAATTTCATGACTAAACAATTTTGTTTGCAAATGAAACTTGGTACACACATCCAGCATGGGCCTATGAACAAAAAAGCCAATGGGAACCACACCCCATCACATATGGGAAGGTGGCCATTTTGAATTCAATATATAACCGCCTTTGAATACACCTCACTTTTAAAAAAACAACAGAAAATAGCTGCTTCATTCCACAGACACCAAACTTAGTCAAAATGAGTTAAACACATGTGTGTTCAATAGACAGTTATATTTTTATAAATAATTTTTCTGCAAAATGATCTCTTAGTTTGACCAAGTAAACGTGCGCAAAAAGTACATTTTACTGGCAACAAAATTTAAGCCCGCCAAAAATTTTATGTATTTGAAAAATGCAATCCTCCGAGTACATGTGTCCCCGTGGTTTCAAGGGAGGCGAGGGCCTTTATCATCGCTTGAAGCTTTAATTATTATTATTATTATTATTATTATTATTGCACACATTTCTGCAAGAAGGTTTAAGCCATTTATAAACAAAACATTGTTTCATTTATTTTAAGTGAAATACCATCAGACCTATTCCGCCTGAGTTTGAAAATGAACAGCAGCATGTCCCTGCAGGGCTACCATAGCAAAATGCTCTAAAAATTACCTCAGTGAGATGTGGAATTGCAATCTACATTTTTGCTTCCAGATGATCTAAAAAGCCAAAAACTACACACCCCCTCCCCACATCCTTAATTCTTTATTCTACATAACAAATTTTAATCTTTGACTTTATTGATCCTTCACAATAACTTACGTATGAGGACCAAAAATAACAAACAAAACACTTTACATGCAAGTTTGCTGTAGATTAACAAGAATTGAGCAAAGAAAGAAATTAAATCCAATCTCCTCCAGGAAAGCAAAGCCTTCTTATTTGCCAAACAGTCAATCGTTTGATATTCCTCTGCAAACTTAACCACACTTTCCTTACTCAAGCAGCAGTACTTGACCTTTGCCCTCATTAAGAGTACAGTTAGATTGCCGGTTGTGTGTTTTCCGTTGGGTGCCCCCTAGGTATGCATGGTTAGCGTTGTCACCTTATCTCCCTCCTCTCACCAAGAGTTGCTTCTGTTAAGCTGCAATAACAACAGGGGCAGATAAAGAAGGAGACAGACCCACAGTGTTTCTGTCAGCTGTCTGCTTTATCTCGGCCATGACAGGGCAGGACTGGCCAAGAACCAGCCACACACACACACTGATCAGCCATCCTGCTGCAGAACAGATGAAAAAGAAAAAAGAATATAGGAAAAATGTTGTGTTTTTAATTGTGGATAATCACGTCAAACTAAAATTCTCTGAATTTGCAGAAGGCTCCGGAGTGCAATTTAAATGTAATTTAATGTAGGCTAATTAATACCTGTCCACCTCAGAACGCCACTGCTTAAGAACCCATTATCCGGGGGATTTTTGGTCTCACAAGTCAACTAAAAATCATACCTTCCTGCATCGAACATTGAATAGAGCTAAACATTATGAGAAAAAAAGTAGACGACAGGACTTAAATGAAAATGTTATAAATGCAGTTTAAAAGGTTGTAAATTGTCAAGTCTTTCTTGAGATTTTTAGATTGCACATGAATGGTGTCAACAAAGAGTCCTAGCATTTATTATCACTGTTTAATGAATCAGTAACAGCAATGTGGATTGTGGGATTTAACGTGAAAACATTACAAATGAAAAGGACTACTGAGCATATGTGCTACTAAGGAAAGTGGTGTTACATTTTTGATCTCAAGTATAGTAGTGTTTAGTATGGTGTTAGTCCTAAGCCTCGATGCAAATCAAAAATATTAATATAAAAAAATGGATGGTTTAAATTTCCATTTAGTGAGAAAGATCTTTCACTGAACTTGACCTGTATGCTATTATGATACCATCTTACAGCTACAACTGCTCAGACAATCAGAATAGTGGCAGCTTTCCACACCACTAAGGTTAGAAAAATGCCATTGGGGGAAAGTCATTATATTATTCTTATTAATAGCAGAGAGACACTTCACACAAAGTGTTAATATAACTGGGCACAGGTTTAATACAGTATGACAGAATGTTCTTAAAGACATCCTCTCGACAGGTCGGAGGGAACTGCACATTTTTACTGCATCATTAACCACTACTGGTGTTATATGTGTGCAGTAGAGCTTGTTGTGTTATAGTCCCACAGCAGCAAAAAAGACTATTACATACACAGAATGCGTCTCGCTCAAACAAGACATTTCTCTACAAGTCAGTTTTTCTTGGAGAACAAAGACAGTTTAGCCCAGCACTTAAGTGTTTGACCGACTAAATGTGTGCAGTTATTTCCATGAAAGCACACACTGAAGTAATAATAGCACATTATGGCATGAGAAAGCAAACAGTGGCTCCAAGAAAAGTGGCTCCAATTGACTCTCATTCAAAATTGTGCCACAAAACACGGTCAGAATTTTTAACAGTTATAGCTCTACTTTCATTTCCTTAATTGTAAAACAATTTCAACTGGTAAAAAAAACATTGTAGATTCCCATGTTCCTTGTTTTGAGCCAATTTTGACAACAAATAGGGTTATATAGATAGAGTTTTTCTTTCCAGCTGATACGCAAAATTTAAATAGGTTTTTAATGTGATGTGTTCATTTGTTAGTTTATTATTGATGTGTCTGTGTAAGTTCTCAGTCATCCAGGTCATCTTAAAGAAAAGGTTAAAGCAAAGGCATCTGGACTTAGTTTTCAAGGTGAAGACGTTTCATCTCTTGTCACAGAAGAGCCAACCCTGCTGGAGCTTAGTCAGCAGTCCACCTCCACCGCAAAGAGAAAGGACATTCCTTTAAGGACAGCAATGTCCGAATTTTTGCCAGAGAGGCCAGATGGTTTGAGAGAGGGGTAAATGAAGCTATTTTTGTACATATATCAGTTGAACTCAAAATTGACAAAAGTCTCCTGGACAAAAGATGAAACGTCTTCACCTTGAAAACTAAGTCCAGATGCCTTTGCTTTAACCTTTATTATAAACATTAATCCAAAAGGTCCAACATGTAGTCTAAAGCAACAGACCATGGTGCATGCAATGAACATCTGTGGTACTTCACCATGCTTTGCTCTTTCTGAACACATTTTACAACAATTGTCATTACTTCTGGCTACACAAACCCTGAGAACAGATTGCAAATCTATATATGATGTCATTGCCCTTGGGTCTAGATTCAAGATTTATTGTGTGAGATTTGTCTTGAAGATAGGGCTACCAGATAAAATAACATACACCACATGACAAAAATAACACATCGGGGTAAAATAATATCCTGGTTTGGGAGATTGAGAAATATAGGAATACATTTTTTTATTTATACATTGAGTTATCTTTTTGTATTTGAAAAGGACTCTGCAGTTCACAGTAAAAATATAGTGTGTATTTACTTTGGCCTTTTTTGCAATACAGTCTCCTCAAACAGTTGGCAGGGCTCCCTCACCCCAATGACTTTTACTGGTCACATGGCCTACTATTTGTCTATAGTATAGTTATTTTGCAATATTTTTTATTGTTTCCATGAACAGTAAAGAAACAAACATACTTAGTGTAAAGTCAGGAAACCAAGAATTTAGCTGGATTTTGCAGACTCAGAAGATGCCTTGAATATAATTAATAATGAAGATCCAAACACACAATTAAAAATAAATTGCACTGGTAGGCGTTAGCAGTGAATAGAATCATCTTCATTCCAATCGACTGTATGCAATTGGGAGCAGTCAGACAACCTTTTATCAGAATGCTAATGAGGCCTATGAGTCCTAATGCATGAAATGGAGGAAATGAGAGTGTGCATCTGTGCATCCGATATGACTGGAGCTTCCTCTTTAGGGAGCGCAACAGGAAGTGGTTTGTTTGTGCCACTATAGAAGCCCACTTCAGTCTACCCCAATATGTAATGGAGGCTAATCATTTGGCCAATAAACCCTGTAAAAAAATAAAAATAATAAGAGGAATAAAATCTCAGCTGTGGTTGAATATTATTTATAAAAAAAAAGAATAGAAATACAGACACATTGTATTTTGTACTAACCAATACTGCCAACATTGCATTGCAAAATTTAACAAAAAAAAAAAAAAAAAAATGTCAACCAGTTAATACTGTATTTTAGTACAGTAATTCACTGTATTTATTTAGGATGAACTACTAATTTGACTGTAGCAGGCATTTATAACTGTTGCTTTTTGATTGTATGCCACTGCAGATATTTCAGACGTTTTAGCAGTGTAGACATGACGTGCATAGCTTATATAGTAATGACATACCACTGCGGAGACAGGCTTAGTCATCTGTGGCAAACTAATGACAGAGGGGAAAAATGAATAACTATTGAGCCCATGCATTCATAGCTGCCTACACTTTGTTTGTCAGAGTTGAAATTATTATTATGTGCAACATTTGACATCTGCAGGTCCGGAGTGTAAACATCAGACGGCCATTAATGAAGTCAGCTATGATTTCACAGTTCTATCAAGAAAAAGTGCTGACATACTTTATTTGTTTAAAAAGATTATCTTCACAATTATGTTCTCATTTCTGAAGGAAAAAAGTAGATGCAACTATCATTCCGAAAGATTGTTTTCTTTTTCTATGCTATTGGAAGATACACTTGTAAAATTTGAGAAAGTTAATGAAATAAAGATACATATAGAGTGTATAGTGTGCTTGTATGGTAATAACAGCTATGGCTATTATAGAAATTATAATCAACTTGTATGCTCTATAATTAGGGTGGGGCAAGTTAACACCGACAATTATTTTACTGCGCATTAACGTAGTAGGCGTTACGACATCCATGTTTATTTACAATCTATGATCTCTGTTTCTGTTTTTAATAGGATGTCTGTGAAGTTTCTGTCATCCAGGTCATCTTTAAGAAAATAATTACAGCAAAGACATCTGGACTTAGTTTTCAAGGTGAAAACGTTTAATACTTTCACAGGATGTCATTAGGCGAACAAGGCTAATTAAAAACACTCAAATGGATTATACATGTTTTTGTAGTATCTATTCTCTGCAGAATTGTGGGAAAAAAAATCCTTAGTTTAGCCCTTTTGGAGGTATTTTTGAAAATTCTAGAAAAAAAACAAACAGTGTTGCATTTTAATCTGCAAAAACGAAGTGACAGACAAGAAAGAAGCAAGATGTAGACCAGGGGTCCCCAACAGCCGGACTCCGGCCTGAATCCGAACCTCAGAACAAGAAAATGTTTTGGGACCCCAAGACATTTTCCATAATTACAAGCACACTGTGCAAAATAGATTTTGGAACCGGAACTTCTAGGACAGCTATACAAGCGTGGGTCCTCGGGCTACTATGGTTAAGGACACACCAGCGGCAGATTCAACAACTTTTGCATTGCTTAAGCCTCGGGGTCCGTTTGTGCTGTGATGGCAAAGATTTCCAGAAATTCACTAATATTAAGAATGAAGAGGGAACGTTTATACAGCTCCTTAGCTACATGTCAAAGGTGAATGACACCACTTTATCCTCTAGCTCGGGTTGTTGTGATAAAGAATCCAGAGCTAAACTGACCTGGACAGTTATCAAAAGAAGAATCAGAGGGAAGTGAGGACGTCTAATAATGTGGTGAGTTGTGCATTTGTCTGTTAACTTCTTTATTCTGTCATAAGTTACTCGTGAACAATGCCAGTAATTAGCTCACACCATTCATGTTAATTTGAACCTAACATATGTTCATTTGTGTGAAAAATCTTAAAATGTGTAAACGAGTTTTTGGAGTTGAGTGACAAATTAGTCATAGCCATATTGTCAGCTTATAACTGACACTATGGCACTATTTGCTTATAACTAGCATTCACTAGGGCCAAGTTACTCCACCTCTGTTCCTGTTTTGAGCAGTTGAGCTAAGGACTGCCATTGTATCTAAAATGAGTCTCCTGAAAGCACCTACCAATGGGTTCTCTGTAAATGAACAAAATGAAATTTATTCTGTTCTGAAAGGTGTAACATGTAGCATGTTTTATAAAAGGTTGTTCACTGTGATCGGCTAAACTGAATGCAATAATACTTCTGTCCTTGTGAAAGGTATGCCAGACATGAACATTTATTTCTTTGACTCAAACATGGATTACGAGTGTGTCTAATGGAACATTTACTGCAGTGCGGGTTTGCTGAGGACCACTCAAGTGATTTCAGCCCACTGTAGTAGTCCTTATCTGTCAAATAACTCCAGATCTGTGCAGCGGTGCCTAAAACATTTCCCAAATCCCAGGGGATTTGTTCAACAAAAGACTTTTGAGAAGGCATTCTCCAGTTGGCCTGAGATTGTTTGATGAAGACAAAATGTTTTTTGCTGAACACTGACAGTGTTAAAAGGCTGAAATATACCTAGTGACAACACATGACCAACAAGGCTCTTACTGATGGGGCAAAACAACTGCACATGGCTTTGTTTCACCTATGAATGTGTGGTATTAACATAAACCTGACACATTTGTTTTTAACCCTATATTGCAACACTTAACCTATTTATTATCAAAAAATTTTCACTTTTCTCTCTTACAGAAATAAGTTTATTGAACCCATGCCCTATTTGCTAATTGTTGCCATGGTGATGACCACAATATACTATATGAAGCCAATAGAAAATGTACAATGAGTACAATGAGTTTGTTGTAAATAAACATTTATTATGTGACCCTGAGACCCATGGGCTATATACAAATATTTCAACAAAAATCAACTCCTAAGGGTCTTCAAAGCCTTCCTCTGCACTGCAAGTTTCGGCTCTAAGGATAACTTATTAGGTCTGAGAGGTTGTAAATAGTTTACAGGTCTTTAGTCCTAAATTTAAGAAGTAGCTCTTATGAAATTCCAAAAGTGGTGATTGTTTTTAGGTCAGGTCTGTGAAGGTTCTCAGTCATCCAGGTAATCTTGAAGAATAGGTTAAAGTAAATCAGAATCAGAATTGCAGTCCATTAGCCGGGGTCTGTCTAAACATACTTGTGCATTATATTTACATTAATAACATATTACAGTTATATTCACCTTGTTGCTATAGTAACCCATAGTCTGGTGCTTCATCAACAAGCCCCACTCTGTATTATTAACTTGGCACAAATTAACCACCTGCTATTTAAAAATCTGCCGCTTTACTTTTGTTCCTTTCTTGGTTCAAATTGTGCACAAAATCCCAGTAATATTCATACAGTTTATGTTTTTGCCCTTTACAAACCACAGGCACTTTTAAAAAATCTTAGCACTTGAAAATGCATTAAGCCCTGTTAATGTGAACACTGGATGAATCAATAATGAAGGTAATTATGATGGAAAACCTGTAGCGCAATGAAAAAGCACTAATTAGCTGGATTGTGGAATAAATGTTTAAAAAAAGATACAATTCTCTGAGTGCTACATCATGCAGAATTAATCAGTATGTGAAGTTGATAATGTTCCACCTGAACTGACTGATGGAATGCAGATTTGGTTTTTAAAACCGCAGAGCAAATTATGGTATTGTAACGACTATTGATTGAATGACAGTGAATCCTTACCTAGATTAAGAACTGACAGGAAAAATGCAAATGTTATCTAAAATGAAACTGGTCTTGTTCTTGTTGAAGAGCATTTTACAGACTCCACAGTAATGCTATGGTTCAGGCACAGCACTAATCACATTGCACATAGTGATCAAAATGATCATAAATCTGTGATCAAATTAACATACAATTAATTTGTTGCTAAGGTTTTGTGTCAAAAAGTGTATCTTTGGCTGTATTGTGATTTGTGCACTTGTTTTTCATTAAAATGTGGCTTGAAAAATCTTGTCTAATCAAATATTTAAGTAAATGTATTTGTAAGTCAATTTGACAGACTTGACTTATAGTTAGAAGGCCCGTATTGCCTGCTGTATGCTTGATGTTCATTTGTCAATAGTCTAATAGCTTTTTGTCTGACAGGCTCTGACAGCGGGATATCAGGTAACACGCCTCAAGTTTAATGTGCGGTTTCAAAGTAAACAGTAAGGCTAACCACAGTGTAATGCGCTTCTAGCTTTAAGCAGGTGACGGATGGACTGTCCTCCATGATAACAATAAAGACATTCCACAGCAATTGACAAATAACTTTTACGTTTATAAAATAACAATTTACGCCCCAAAATAATAAACTGAAACTACAATGGAGAAAAATGTACTGCAGTCATTTAGCACTATTGTCACTAGACAGGAGCTTTAACCAAGAACAGCCTGACAGTAATAATATGCATGGTGATACGCATTTGTTTCTGAGCCCAACTCACTGTCTGGGTTAGCAGCTTTTTAGTTGGAGTGGTGAGTTCCTGGCTGAACAGCTGGTGCGCCCACCAGCCGGCTGTTTCACCGCAGGATGTTTCCTAATAACAAACGGGCCCTCCTCCCGTTCATCTGACAAGACCACAACTACAGCTTGGGCGGATCAGTGGGATGCTGGAACGCAGGTTGGAAGGTAGATCCACAGACCAGACCACTTCACATAGAGCCTGTAAACCACAACATATAGAGCTACAAAAGAAAGGTGCATTCGCATGGTTATTATGGTTTTCTATGGTTTCTGTTACAATAAAATCTAAAATGAGTCACAATGCTCATATCATTGTTGTAATATTGAACACAGTTGCAATTTTCACAGTTTTCCTAAGCCCAATGCAATTGTAGCATGGAAATAGTCTCAGAGGTGATGTTTTTATTGCAAGTGACCTGTGCAATTTAGTAATTTTTACAGTACAGTTTAATGTGATATAGATCTGAGGGCACACTGCCCAGCTCTAGCCTTAGTGTCAAGTGCATTAATGGAATCTGATTAAATCCTTATCAGCCAGGACTGTTTGAAGAGCATAGCTTGTTTAAACACATATTTTTTCTTTATTGCTGCCGACTTTCCATTGAGTGCTCTCCAGCCTCATTTAAACGCATTAGATCTGCTACGTCACTTTTCCAGTACAAGTTGTTTCCCTGTTGCTCCTCACATGGACACTTTGTTGGCTTTTAGATTTATAATGTGTGCAGTAAAAGCTCCATTTTTATTGTCTCTTTCTGGAAAAAGGGCTGACAGGCAGCAAAGCAGTCGAGTCAATAACATCCTCCACTAATTCTTTCCCTGTCTATCACCGAGAGGCTTCTGCGGGCAGAGTGAGCAAAAAAACAGCTACAATAGCCTCCGTCTCTGAACGGGAGCATTAAGTGGCAGATCAGCCTGACTGACCCAATATCTTACTCCTTTTTTATGACGCTGATGTATTACATGACTCATAACTGTAACAGCTGCTGAGAGACCGATCATAATAAAACTAAGTCAGTTACAATGACTGTATCCATGGCCAATGTTACAGTTGCTTCACTATAATCTACATATTAACTATTATTACTGAATTCTTCTTTTGCTAAGGATAATCCCAGAATCAATAGTGTTTATTCCAAACATAAGCATACTACCAGGTTAATGTATAATTTGTAATTTAGTTGGTTTTTCAACTTTTTCAATGTTGAGACTTTTGAAAATGCTGAGGATCTAGTTTTGGTTTGACAAAATGTATTCACTACCTGTTTGTATTTCCTGCTAAAAATGGTGCAGTATTTTCAAATCATGTGATTCTTCTGTTTAATTACACAGTAACGCAGTTTAATTTATTTTTGTGCCATTTCCTCACTGCCTACTTTGATAGCAACTAGACTCGGACTAAATTTGGCATCTCTCCCTGTGTGTTATGCACTGGTCTTATACTTCATTTCAGTCCTTCAAATTTTGATTGGCCATACAACCAAACCAAATTTAACTTTTAGTTTTCATTGGTCTAGTTTTCCAGACCAATGTTTTTGAGCATCTTATCTTTAAATGTTTTGACTGCTAAACTTGTACAGTCTCTCTCAGAAGAGTCACGTGATGTTACTGTGATGTCTAAGCTGATTTATACAGGTTGTGTCGTACCTACCTGAGGCAGATGAACCCCCCCACACCTACAGGAAAATTAGTTTAAGAAAACTAAAACTTATTTGTTTGTGGAAGACCAAATTTACATTTTTTGATGACAATACCAAATGCTATTTTTTAGGATTATTTTTATGTGATAGGTCACCACACAGCATATACAAAAAAATAGCACCTTGTTATCAATATGTTCAAAAATTTCAGTTTTGTACACAAAGTGCTGCAGGTTTTGTTTTGTGGAGAAAAAAAGATAAATTCTTACACAACAAAAACATATCTATTTCCAAAGAGCTGTTATTTCTATTGAAGCTGCAATCAGTGCATTTGTTGGGGTCTATTTTCAGCAGCAGTTTAATCCACAGTATGTGCTCGAACAAAGTATTTCCTGCAGCAGCGTAATGTGTGTGTGGGACTGAGCCAAAATAAACTACAGCATGAGTGTGCGCTCATAGTAATGAAGGAACATGTCAGGCAGTAATACGGCACGGCTCACTGAGGTATTGTGAATCATTTTTGGACAACACTGCAGCGCTAAGATTTACAAGGAGGAGATATTTTAGGCACTGAAAGACGGTACATCTATTCATTGTGTTTGACATTTGGGGACAATAAAAATAAACCGCCAGGAAAGTGGTATAAATGAGCTGCTAGATAGTTTTGCAGAACTCAAAACCAGTCTCAGTTTTCAGGTACGTTTTTATGAGGTTTTTAGAGAGGTCTTTGATTTATTTTAAATGAATACCAGCCAAGTCAAAGTGGTTTATTTGTCCGCACTATTGTTAAGATTTGATGAGATTTTCTATAATTTAGTTTGTTGCTGGGTACAAGGTAATTTATAAATATTTTTCTCTGAATTTGGGCCTCTTGTTTACTCGGGTACCTTTTTCTTTGCAGGTTTTCTTAAAACACCTTTAACAGTGGAAATTTCTGAAAATCCTGGATACGGTAGAGACATGTAAAGTAACCTTTTCTTATCTCTGCCATGTAATCTTATTTTGCTCCATTTGTGCATGCTCGTTGTCATCTCTTGTTTGGGAGCTTTTGAGTAAACAGTCTCTTTCTATTATAATTTGATGCTAAACAATTGTTCAACCATATCACCTCCCCATAGACATTATACCCCTGCCAGGATGTTGTTCTTTTATACTGCAAAATTATATCCTTCTATGCTAAGCTACCCTTTCATGAGTTTAGACCAAGATGTCATGATTGAAATCTATTTAAATGAATCACAGAGCAGCACCAAAGCATTCACAATGTAATGGATTACTTTGTAGGGCAGTGGAGTGGCTCATGTATACAAATTAGACAGATCGTGACAAAACCTGGACTTTATGATTTTATGTGTTTTAAGTGATTCCTTGCATCTTATCGACGTAACAAACTGTTCTTAACTCAGTCTCCTCCTGCCATGGTCTTGACTCAGTCTACTCTAATGAGTCACACGCTAGTCTCAGACTCAACTTGATCTTTGTTGGTGTAATCTTGACTCTAACACTACTTCCAATATAAAAAAATAACTTATAAAGCAGAATTGGCTAATACAAAGTGCTAACTAACTTTACATATTACAACTGCAATACATGATTATTCATTAATGCAGAAAGATGTTGCAATATCAACAATTTCATCTGCTGCTTTGGTCTTGAGATATACCTTTTTCCTCCTGCCTCCTATACATATGCCATAATGTGCTGGAACACTTTTGCTTTAGGGCACCTAGTCCGTTAATTGCTCGCTCAGCTTGGCACTTCAAGGTCTGGTAATTTGAGATCCAAGATAAACATCATGAGCCAGTAGCTTCTAGTCTCAAGTCTGATCCACATTCAACAGCTTCTCTTAAGAAATACAAACTCACACCAGGGGATCTGTTTGATTTGTTTTTTGGGGTCTTCCATGTTCTCATTTGAACAGATCCAGGGTAAATATAATCTTCCCAACAGCCACTTCTTTAGGTATCTCCAAGTCTGAGACTCTGTATTAAAGAAAGCCATGCTTACTTCTGACACCACATTAACCCAAATAGAGAGATTACTTCTTAAGTGCCCGGCTAAAAAGACAATTACTTGCTTTTGTAATGTGCTGAATCAGATGGATGCACTGGTTAAATTAGATCTGACTCTCCATCATTACTACACACACACCATAAGATCATTGCCCACTTATAATCGCTTTGTTTATTAAAATAAGTTCAACAAGAAGAGGTATCACAAACAGAGGATCAAAAATGCGGTGCTTTTAATTTGAACTGCGGTCAAGTTCACTAAAACACAAGCTGTGCGTCACTGGCATCTGTTGCAAGGGATTTGTTCAAGTGTTTTTGGTTTATTCACAATTGCCACTGAGCATGTACCTGGCATTTCCATGTTGTTTATTGTTTTAACTCACTCTACAACCCTAATGCGGGCCATGTGGACAATATGTCAGCTTTTTAAACAGACTGCCAAGAAGAACCACAATAACTTATGGTTGGTTCACCTTTTTGGTGCGCTCAGATGGAAAATTGTCTTCAAGATGTTTCAGCCTTAAAATATATGGGCATTATACTTCATACTGTTATCAGTGATGTAACTAATGACCAACATACTGTCTATATGCATCTCAACAAAAACATAAATATAATTTGTGTAATATCTTCGCTGCCATTTTCTCACTGAGTGGATGCGATCACAGTACAGCTAAGCACAGCACCTATTATCTGCCTTTGAAAAAAAAAAAACATGCGCTTTATGGCAACCGTCAATGAGCGCTGTGCCAAAACCCTGGTAGTCACAGATCAGTCTCTGTCGGTCTACAAAGACCGTAATTTCTTAAGATCCACTCCGATACTCACTAGGTAGGTACTCGTCTGCAACATTCAAGGCCTACCTCGAATTCAAACAAGACAAGCGAGTGAGACAAAAAGACTGAGCGTGCATGGCCAATCCCCCTTGGAATCCGCACATTGTTTCCCTTCAGCCGATGGGGGATTCTTATCAAAACGCTGCCAGGACGATCATGAAAGGATATGGTAATTATGGAAAACACACAGCACACACGCACATGCACACACAGGAGCACAAAGCATGGTAGAAGGCCGAGCGAGCAGCGGGCTAATGTAATGTGTCTGGTGCAAGGGGCTATTTACATACTCTTCCTCGCTGCTTGTCACATTCAATTAATTACTCTCTGGCACAGTGACAAAGATGATTAAAAGAAATGATGCAAAATATTTCCTCCCAGTGCTTTTAAAAGACAGTTTTTTCCTTTTTTCACCTGTGTGGATTTTATAAGACAGGAGAATTTGTAAACAAACAATGTACAAAAATATTCTGGTGTTGGGTTAAATTTATTTGAAGTATATGAATGTGAAATAGTGGCATGTCTTTTAACTTAATATGGCATGTTCAGATGTTACAAGTTAAGCTATTAGCTATAGCAGTTTCATGCAGACTTATTTCTAGAGGCAAATGTTAGCTTACTTTAGCTAATAACGTCTTCCTTTAGGCTAAAACGGAGCTAAACTAGATCTGCAGTAAGTACTTTACTTCCATTAATTCTGGAAGAAATACAAAATATAAAACATTTACATTTCTTTAAAGGCCACTTTGAAGCCAAGTCCAAAAATTAGATGCTTATAATTGTGTCAGAACTAGGCATGAAACTTTATGAGATTCTGACGGGAAAGTACACTTTGAAAAAAAATATCAAGGTGTGACGGTATCACGGTATTGTGGTTGCAACTTTAAATGCTTTTAATTAAAAAGGGACATAGGTAAACCGTGTTGTCAAATAGAAACGCCATCCTTCAACAGCAAATAAATGTGGTGTTACCAAATGTCTCCCATGGATCCTCGTAAATGGTCTTCGAGTAAGGGCGCCGCCATACGCCAAAATACAGCGAAATACGGCGATATACAGCCGTCCACCAGAGGGCAGGCTCCAAAAGCGGAAACATAAGGAGAAACCCAATGGCGTATTTACGGGTGTAAAAAACATGTTTACAGCCTGGTACAAAAGATGGCTCCGGTCTCTAGAGCTAAGTTTTTACTACGTGACAACTCTGGGGGGTTAATTTTTGATTATTACGTCCGTTTATACTATCTAAAAACTATTGTTTTACTATAAAGTAAAAGACAAAAAGGCTGGATGTAACGGCCATTTTATTGCCAAGTCGTAACGACAATATCAGTGAATAGGGGACCAATGGGTGGATTATATCCCCTATATAAACAATCAATGGGTGTTACTAGGAGTCATGATAACATGAATGTTAGAAAGGACCAGTTTGATTGCATATTTTATCAGCATCATAATAGTTTGAATGTTCTGTATAAAAGCCGTTTTGTAATTGTGTCTTTTTGGCAATTTTTTTCAAAAAGATGTTTATGTTTTTGGCATTTTATTATATTTCCAAAACTTTACTAAGCCCAAGTAGAAATTAATAAGTCATATTATAAACGCAATATTCAACAGCCCTATCTCATAATACTGTTGTGCTTCTCAATGGGAAATACAGCAAGTCTTATTGCATTAATCAAGAAGGACATCACCAGTTTTATGTTTTTCTAATATTATACAACCCTAGACAAAATGGTGTTATTTTTTTTCCTTGTCTCTAGAGCTTGCGTTGAAGAAGGCATGCCAGCGAGGATGTTTGCATGAGTGTCTGTGATCATGAGCGCAGCTTTATTCTGGCAAGCGTAGAAAGAGCCAGAGCCTGCAGGGTAATGAGCGGCATCACAGCGTCCGTTCATAACCCCTCACATCTGATGCCTTTGAGCGCTACTGTCTGAACGCAACCTATTTAACACTGTCAGATCAATTAGTAGGTGAAGAAAGGCTGGTGGAGACGTGCAGCCTTTGTGCAGGCGATGTACAGTTTGCTTAAAGGAATTTATCTTGATTGTGTTGTTGCACAAAAGAGCGCGCTGAATCCCGATTGTTGTGGTGTAGGCTAAATCAAACACCGGGGGGTGGGGGTTGACAGCCTGGTGGGGGAATTGGGAGCTGTTAGAGAGAGGGAAAATACCCCTAGGGGCACATGAATACAGAAATCTACATTTCAAGTAGCGCTGAACCTCCGCAAGCTCCCATCAGTGGGGAGTTAAAATACACCCGAATACAACTCTCAGCCTAATTTTTACACTTATGACCAAGGAATCTCCCCGAAGCCATTTGTCGCAAGAGTTTCTATCACCGTGGACGACCCTTCACCAAAATGTAATTTTCTGTACAAATGTCAGTCCGTGAAATTTCTTTTCCCCCTCTGCTGTTTGGCCCTTTTTTGTCAGAAAACATAATGGCTTGCTTCATCCAGATTAACCTTGTCTTTGAGATAAGAGAGGCGACAAACATACAGCAACATGCCCACTGTGACACGCAGCTTCTTAATAAAAAGAGAGGATTTGGTGTCATTCTTTAACTACTGAAAGAGTGCCTCGGTGCCATGAGAAGATCAGAACAGTCTGCTCTGAAGGGGATAACATTTACCTATATTTAAGGAATTCTACAAGATCTAAGTTGTGAGTGATGTTAAGAGGGATTCACTGAGGCAATATTAAGAAAAAAAATTGTAAACTGTCTGGATATTTGGAGGTTAATACAAACACATTTCTACTGCAGGGATGTGTACAGCACACTTTTATATGTGTTTCAAATTCTTACAACCAAAAGTGGTACAAGGCATCCCAAATAAGCATAAGTGTGGTGCGATTACTAAGTAAGTAAGTAATTTATTTATATAGAACCTTTCACAGATAATTATCACAAAGTGCTTTACAACAGTGTTTTTTACATGGAGCTTCCACTCACCCCATTCACACACATTCACTCCTGGGGCAGACAAAGAGGGGGGCAGCCACACAAACAGCACTCAACCTTCTCCTACCACCACCAAACACACCTCTACAGTCACACACATTCATACACCAGTGCTATGGACACTGGAGGCAAGGTGGGTTAAGTCTCTCCCAAGGATACAACGACAGTATGAACTGTGGGGCGAGCGGGAATCGAACCAACTACCTTTCTGTTGAAGGACGGCCGCTCTACCATTGAGCCACTGCCACCCCACTAAAAGTTAGAGCTAAACACTGCAGTGCGTCATTTGGATTGGATGATGAGCAAAAATAAAAAGTAAAGTATATTAACAGTTTCTAATTTTAGATAGATCCTACGGATATTACTTTGCCAATTGCATCAGTAGTCTACACTGGCTTAACACATGCGTTTAAGCCCGTGTAGACTACTGATGCAATTGGCAAAGTAATATCCGTAGGATCTATCTATCTATCTACTAATTTTAGATAGATCCTACGGATATTACTTTGCCAATTGCATCAGTAGTCTACACTGGCTTAAACACATGCAAAACTATTGGCATAAAAACATATGCCTAAATGTAAAAAAAAAACTGTTACAGAAATGTATCTACATTTAATATATAACTTAAAACATTTCTTAGCAATTACTTAGCAATTATTTAGCACGTATGACATCACCTTTCAACATGCAAATTCTTTTTTGCATACACTATAGGTGCAAACGCTAGCCATTTTTACATTGTGATCTGTGAGGACAATTTTTGGTTGCAATACCACAAATGTCCACCGGTGGTGACATGTCATAGAGGGCAACCATCTACTTTTTATACATTAATAGCAATGGCATGACACATTTTGATGTTATATCACAGCATATTGTTCAGACGATTGTTTTGATGAAATTTTAGACAAATTACATAACTTGCTAAAATTTAAAAACATTTTGTGACACTAAACCAGGGGTCCCCACCCCCGGGCCGCGGACCGGTACCGGTCCGTGGGTCATATGGTACCAGGGCGCAGAGAATGAATAAAAAAATTACATTATTTTTGTTTTATTTATTATCCGAGTCTGAACAATGGATTATTCTGAAAAATGACCGGATTCCCTCCATTACATCCGTTTATGACTCACTCTTAACGCTTGTCTCGGTCACGTGATACTTTGCGGCTAAAACACAATGCTAGCAAAATGACTGAAAAACAAACATCTTTAAAAAGTTTCTTCACAAAGGGGAAAAGACCCAGTAAGGAGACAGAAGAAGAGCAAACGACTTCAAAGAAAAAGAAAGCAACATTTAACAGACAATACCAGGAGTCATACTTAAAGTATGGATTTATATCGACAGGTGATTTCCGCGCACCAAGCCCGCTCTGCATAATATGCGGCGATCGGCTCTCTAATGAGGCAATGAAGCCTTTGAAACTGCTTCGCCACTTGGAGACCAAGCACCTAGCATTAAAAAACAAGCCTTTGGAGTATTTTAAAAGAAAAAAGCATGAAGAAGAATTGATCCTTCCCGCTACTGAAGACATTTTCCGTGAACTTCTAGGAGAGGCTGCGGTTAAAAAAATAGCACAGGTACTTCTTTCGGCTAGCACCGTCACTCGGCGCATTGAGGAAATAGCAGAAGACATTGAGACACAATTGTTGGAGAGGATTAATATATCACCGTGGTACGCACTCCAGGTTGACGAGTCTACAGATATTGCCAACAAGGCAATACTACTAGTTTATGTGCGATATCTTTATCAGGAGGACGTGCATGAGGATATGTTATGTGCACTATCATTGCCAACCAAAAACCACAAGTGCAGAACTAGTCAAGTCGCTGGATGATTATATGTCCAGAAAACTGAAATGGTCCTTTTGTGTCGGAATATGCACAGACGGAGCTGTTGCTATGACCGGACGGCTGTCTGGTTTAACTACTCGGATTAAGGATGTTGCACCTGAATGTGAGTCTACGCATTGTGTCATACACAAGGAAATGCTGGCTAACCGAAAAATACCATCGGAACTTAACAGTGTATGATGTGGTTAAAGTTATTAACCACATCAAAGCACATGCCCTTAACTCCCACCTGTTCGAGCAACTGTGTGAGGAGATGGGCGCGGAGCACAGACACCTTCTCTTATACACAGAAATAAGATGGTTATCCCGAGGGAGATCGTTGGCTAGAGTCTTTGAATTACGAGAACCTCTGCAGAGATTTCTCTCAGAAAAAAAGTCACCGCTGGCTGCACATTTTAGTAATAAAGAATGGGTCGCAAAACTGGCTTACTTATGCGACATATTCAACCTGCTAAATGAACTCAATCTGTCACTTCTGGGGAAAATGACAACTGTCTTCAAGTTGGCAGATAAAGTAGCTGCATTTAAAGCCAAACTGGATTTGTGGGGACGGCGTGTGAACTTAGGTGTGTTTGACATGTTTCAAACATTTGCTTCAATTTTGGAAGAGACTGAGCCCGAGCCTTCATTATCCCAGCTGGTTAACGATCACCTTTCTATGCTTTTAAAAGAGTTTGAGCACTACTTCCCAACCACAAAAGACCCACAAACTGCCAAAGACTGGATCCGCAACCCATTTGTCAACAGAATCCAGCATGTCTATGCAAGAAGAAGATCAACTGCTGGAGATCGCAAATGACGACGGCCTTAAAAGTATGTTTAAGACTACAGCTTTGCCAGTGTTCTGGATTAAAGTCATGGCAGAATACCCCGAGATCGCCACAACAGCACTGAAAACACTGTTGCCATTTCCAACATCCTATTTGTGTGAAGCTCGATTTTCTGCATTGACAGCATCCAAAACAAAATTACGGAGTAGACTGGACATAAGCAGTCTACTCAACATTACCATAGTGACCAGTGAGTGCATTTTACTCATGTTATGTTACGAGCATACGAGCACACAGTGGATTCACGTTTATTAATATATTTAGAAAATATTACAGTTTTATGCTGGTTGTATCATTTTATTTTATTTTATGTAAATACATAAAATAAAAATCACACACCTTAAAGGCCGGTCCGTGAAAATATTGTCTAACATTAAACCGGTCCGTGGCGCAAAAAAGGTTGGGGACCGCTGCACTAAACAACAAAAATTATGATCTGTCCTCTTGTTTTCTAGTTATGACTCAGTCTAGTCAGATGCTTTTGGTAAATATCACTTCATAAAAATATTAATATATGCGAGTTGGCAATTAATCATTGGCTGATTAATTACCTGATTAAAACCCTGATTAAAGATTAATACGGACTACTCTTTATCTGGGAACTAAATAATGTGCTTTGTACGCTTTGCCTGATTTTATTCATGTCTTTGATTGCATACAATATACTGTGACCTTTATTATGCAAACCCTACAAAAATCATTGATTTATTCTAAAATTATCTCAAAGGAAACTGGATATACTACTTTAGCCTATGCTGTTTGTTAGGCTTTTATCTGCACTGTAAAATGTACATATTTTTCAGCTGCAACAGTTAAATATAAACCTCCTGCTTTCAATTTGCCAGTTTGGTATTACACTTAGTCATCCAAAGAGCTTCAGACTGTCACTTTGTTGAAAAGGCAATAAATTGCAAGGGTTTTTATATGAGCCTTTTATTGGGAAGACTATAAAGACAATTATCAGCCGACAAATCAATAAAATGGACATAAATTGTTGCTGTTTTTAAAGCTAGTATGGACATTTTATGTTGAATTCATTTAGTAGTTTTTAAAGTAGATCATAACTAATGAAAATTTGATGTTTAGATTAGCAATATACCATATGAAAAATGTGGCAGATTACAACAAACAATCCGGTCATTGCTGTCTGGTAAATGCCTGACATTTTCTTTATTTTCTTTATCTCTTCAACTAACTTAGCAGCACTGCAATTGCATTTACAATTGACTTTCAGAAACAAGTTATGTGGCCCAGGCAGTGAAAACACAAACCATCTAGTGTTGTCATTTCAAATCAATTCTCCACCAAATTGAACAGTACTGCACTCATGTGTATAAACACTGCATTTCTTCTGAAGGATAATATGCAGCTGTAATGCTCTGCAGTGTGAAAAGCTCCAGATGAGGTGAAAGTTAAGCAGCGCTAACTTGCAGCCTCACGCTGAGTTTCAAATGACCCTATAAGTTCCACTGAGTGAGAGGGAAAAAGTCTATCTAGTGCCGAGTAAAATACTCAGCTGTGGCCAACATTTTTCAACCTAAGAGTGTGCACGCATCATTGAGTTCCTCTCTTTTCTCAGACTTACAGGAAATGCCTGGACTTTTGTGACTGGCAGCTTCACCTCACCCTCAATGTTAAGGTGCTCAGTGAAACCGCCTCACCGTGGCTCTGTAACAAATCATTCAAGAATAATAAACGCTGAGTGGACCAAACCCTGGAGAAGATTGGCGAGGAGTCACCTCTAGTTTTCGGCACACTCCGATCTGAATACAAAATAAATACAGCCATTTCCAGCCTTTTGGGAGTGTGAGCAAACATAAAGCCGCTGGTACAGTCATCCCAATAGTAAACACTGCCAATCAGGGCTATCACACCTATTTATTTTATTCTTTAGTCAATTCATGCCTCACAAGGGCCATTCATGCGCTCGGCCTAAAGCAAACACACAATAATCTCCCTTATGCAATTCATGTGATTCACCGAGTGTGTTCACACCCTGCAGGCTACACACAAAACACACAGCGTAGAAATGTCTCAGGTGTCACACCGAATAGGGCTTCGAAAACACATTTGTCAGATTCCTACCTGCAATTTGGCGGGGGGTCCAGTGTAATCTCTGCTAGCTCCTTCTGGATTCTGAAACAGAAGAGGGTCAGCATTATACAAGGTTACAAGTCAAGTATCATTTTATTTTTCTTAACCATATTTAATATACAGTTAAAATGGGGTGATTTTCAAAAATTTAAATTTTAATATAAAAAAATAAAAAAATAGGAACACAAAGTAATTAACAAGCTAAAAATCTATCAGAGGCAGATTTATTGTTTTTTTTTTTAAGTTACTTTGTTAATATCTACATAAGATTTTATTTAAACTTTAACTCAATATCAAATTGATATTACAGTTAACTCATTTTAACTGTAATATCCACTTGTTCAAAGTACCTAGCCTTACAAATTCAATTATATGTAAAGACAAACATTAGCCTATATTTTAAATAAATATGGGAACAATTGACATTTACTCAGGAACAGTTGAAACTGGCTTTCGGGGAGGTACTGGAACGGTGATGAAAAATGTTAGTCTGGAGCCCTGATTTGTAAAATAATAAAAGGGAACTTCTAATTTGTGTCAACTTATTTTATAAAAGAAAATTGTGACAAAAACAAATAGTGAGATCAGAATCTTAAATCAAATCGAATTGTGAGGAGAGTAATTGTTGCATCCTTACTTATGAACTACTGAAAAGTTTTGAGTAATTTGGGTCGTTTCTGTTGTCATTTTGATTTAAAAAGAGTAAACATAATTTTGACAATAAATGGCATTACTATTTTCTACTATGAATAAAAAAAAAGTTTTTTGTGTTATCATTTATACTCTCAAAAATCTAAAAAATTCTGCCACAGTATGTAAACTTATGAGAACAACTGTAGCTCGCTGCCATTTTCATTTTGTAAAGTAGCTCTCTTAGCAAAAAAGTTGAAGAGCTTTAAATGCCCTACAGGCTAAATGAATACAACAATCAATATTGTTGCTTTGAATAATGTCTGAAGGTTCTCAGTTATCCAGGACATCTTGAAAAAACAGTTGACGTAAAAGCATCTGGACATTTTGAGACTTTATCAATTCTGAGTTCAACTGGTAGGAGAGCTGAGCTTATATCTCTAGAGGGAGGAGTTTTCCCTGAAACTAAACCTGATGGACCAGGCTGTCCTGGTCTCATGGTCTCAAGGGAAGTGTAACTCCTGATGTGAGAGTTGTTATGGCTCAGGAGAGTCGGTAGTGACACTGCTCCATTCAGGTGCAGAGTCATTAGTGACACTGCTTCATTCATTGTTTTGAATAATGTTCTAAACTTGTTATGTATTTCGTTTTCTCCCAAAACCAAGTTCAAACACTTTCATGGACCTTAAAAATGTGTTGTATTGAAGAAACAGTATAATAAGTTAATAGTAAATAAGAATTTTCAGGCTCTATATTCCAAAAACTTTAAACCTTAAAAACTCAACAAAAAACGGTCAAAGAATGTAGCTATAACATAGCTATAGCTATAACTGTGTCTTGAATTCCTTATTCCATTGAACAGCACTTTCTACTAGATGCATACTAAGATGTGTCAGGCTTGAAGGAACAAAATAGAGGCAAAGGTCTGGAACCAATATAATCACTTATACTCTAGTTTGCCATTTCAGTACAAATTGAGAGTCCAAAATTACAACAAATCAAATTCCATACTGCATAGGAACTGTGCTTATAATCAGCACACATGCAGACAGTTATATAAATCCTGGCTGTGAAATCAATCTGCGAGTGTACACACTGAATACCTCATTGATTTTCTAATGAGTTTCCAAGGGCTGTCGTTGAACACAGGAATGAGTCCTGTCATGCTAGAATCAACACCACTGAATATTTACTGTTTTGAAGTGTACAGGGAGGATAACGCAATGTCAGAAGGCCATGACAGATAAAGCAATTGTATCTAATATGTATCTGGAACGATTTATTTTGTTGACTGTGGTGATGTGTTCCACCCTCTTGCGCTATCAGGAGGCCATGGGGAGCATTTCACACACACCACAGAGAAACTGGATTAATGAGAGGACAGAGGGGTCAGCTTTCTTCCTGGTCATATTCATTACATAACAGACAGTAATTTGATTAGACAAGTCAGGCAAAACCAATGAGCAACAGTGTCTTACTAACATGCAGCCAAATGGTTAATAGCAGTATTTAATACTCTTAAGCTCTTTATACACCTTGCATTAAGATGTGGTACTATTATAAATCCAGTTTAAACGGCCAGCTCTTGTGCATTAAAATCCATCCTGCTGTGTCCCCATCAGATGAAGTTTAAATTCCCCACTTAATATGCTAATATAAGCTTCTGGTTGAGTAACAACCATTGTCAACGTGTAACATTAAAATTTTTTGGAAGAATTACTTTACTGTAATTTAGTCAGCAGGTGACCTCAATTATAAAGCTTGCACAAGGGCTTTAACATGTGTGTGCCACACATAAACGTTGGTCTATAATGTCAAACTAGACATGAAAATGTACATGCCGAATCTGTACATGTCCTATGCCGAATCTGACCCACGGTTGAGCACGTTTTAGAGATATGGCACAGTGGCGACCCACATTTAACAGCACGTTGAGCTACATTTATTTCAGCCTCAACCTTTTTGCAATAGCATTAAGGGTACCAATAGAACAAGCTCTTCACAAGTACACTTTCAGTTTTTTGTAATCCTTCTTAGTATTTTTTACATTAATGCCAGTTCACAGCTTTGTCTGCAGCAGGGTGTGGTTTGCTGGCTATACTGTACATACATAAGTAACTCGGCTCATGCGGCTAGTCCAAAACATTCAACATTTATTTCTGTTCTCGCCTCAGTTTTGGAAAACCAGTATAAAAACGATGAAACCGTTCTGGTGTCCTTTCTACTGCTGGCTATTCACGTGGCTTTCTTGTTGACAACTGCCTATGTAGTGTCACGTGTTTCGCCTCACGTCCGGTGTTTCTCTGATTGGTTTATATTCCTCTTGTAAACCCCATCCTTGAAATTGAATGCAGATTAACTTCTTTGTATAGAATAGAAAGATAGTTAGTCGCGGCTGGCCAAACTACCGGTTTCCCCCACCAACATCAAAAACATGGTGGTGGCTGCCGACAAGGAAGTTCCCCAATGGGACAACAAAGGAACTGTGCTTATAAAAAAATCTTTAATTGAATAAATAAAAGTTTGCTCATATTGGCAAATCAGTATTTGCAACACTTTATTGTCATCTGTTACTTGAAAGACTAACACTGCTAAAATTAGAGGGAGTAAATATGGCATGAGTCAGGAAACGCATCTGGTGGTCACATATCTTTGGAAATTCATTGAGTTACTACTCAATGGACACACCCTCCATCACTTCTGATCAAACAGAGTTTAAAGTCTAAATGCCTAAAAGAATCTCGACTGTTTTAAATGACAGGAGTGGGATAGTTTGAGTTGGCCACAATATGAAATTAATCTAATATTATACTTTGAATTATGAAGATATTTATCAATGTTTAAGTCATTCCAAAACTCTCTATCAAACAAAAGTAGGACTGGGTATAAATTCAAATCTGTCTAATACACCAACAAGACATAGTCACAAGATTTAGCACATTAGACATAAATAAAATGAGCTCTTAAAAAGTTATTTATCTAAACAAAATATAAAAGATAATAGATGCATTATTTGTTCAAAACCTTTATGGGTCTCAGTAGTCATTCCTTTCCACTTGCTGCTGTGCTACAACAGTAAAAGGTTTGGTAATTCAATAAAACAAATAAAATAGAGCGGTGTTATTGATTAAGCGGCTGGTTTACTCAGCTGTTTGTTAGCCGAGACATAAAAATTATTTGCTATTGGAGGAAGGATGAAGAAGCGAGACAGGTAGTCAATGCTCAGATGATAAATTATTTCAGCGGTGACAACACAATTAATATCTGCAATAGTCACACTGCAAAGGCGGCGACATGAGGCTCTGTGCTGCGCTAGAATGTCTTTGGAGGAAAAGAACTGTGAGAAAGTACAAGGGCTTTTTTAGTAGTGTCATATTTAAAAGGTCCTAATTTAGTAAATGCTTGCATGTACTAAAAATGCACCCAAATTGAATAGCATGTACAAAAAAATTAGTTAACCGATTTATTAAGTTCTTGAATAGCATGGACAAAAAAAATGTGCTAACCAATTTACTAAGTGTCAAGATTGAGATGTGCTGTGGATTTAGATCCAGTGCCTTAATGCCAGTGTAAAATGGAGAATATTAACCATAGTGCAAAAATAAGAAAATGCATATAAAACTGAAGTTATGCATATAACTTTATTTAGTAACCCAAATCTGATTTTAAGTATTCATTATATGAGCCATGAATGTAGCACTTTGGAAAGTATGTGTAAACAGCCTCATGACGTAGAGCACAGACATTTTTCAAAACTGTACACATAAATCAGAATCAGACTTTATATGTCTTCTTTGAGCAAAACATGTCTCAATATGACACTTGCCTAGAATTGAAAACAGATTTTGAGAGAAAAAGAGGGTGTGGGGGCAGCTATGGCAGGCTCTGGACAACAACAGGAACTAAAGGCCAGAAGTAACAGTGACTCACCATCATCACTACTGACTGTCTGACTGAAGGACATGGTTCAGGGTCAATAAGGCTCAAGAAAGTTTGACACCACCTAACAAGAATTTATATCTACCAAAAGCATTCCACAAAAAGTGACTGGCAGCAAAAAAAAAAAAAAATCATGTGTGATAAAGTTGACATGAAATATTTGGCACAGTAAATGTTAGTAACTGTATTCCAAGGTGTAATGAGACAATCAGACTACTGGCTTCTACTGAGATGACTGGTTCCACTTCCACTTGATTCAACACTTGAACACATTGATAGCAGTGTTTTGTTTCAAGCAGTTTTTTGCTGTACTGATAAATTTCCAATATATTATGCAGCCTTTTTGAATCCACTGTTTTACTGTTGGTCACAAATTTGGAAAAGTAAAATCAAAAAGGTAATTAAGAGCGGGAAATCCACCCATCACAATTTCTTCAGTGTGTGGGTAACAAACCAGGCCCAAACTGAATTAAGCCACCATGAAAGGTAACATGATTTAAATAGCAGGACTCTAAGCACGTTCTTGTGTGACATGAGAGCGACACTTCCAGACAGTAATGCAGCAATAAGCTGTTTTGCCAACCGCTGGAAAGGAGATTGACGTTTCTAAATGTGTTTTGCTCTATTGCAGCGGCTGGTGAGGTGGATGGTATGGTGCATCACCCTAAAAACACTGTTCTTGTGTAAAACAACAACTGAACTGCAAGAAAACCCATCCTTTGTCCCTTATCTCACCAGATAACACGTTTTATTTGGCAGAAAAGCAGAAAAGACATGACTGAGAATACATCTTTGGACTTTTGTCAAACAAACTACAGTTGTACTCATAAGTTTACTACATACCCTGGCAGAATTTGTGATTTTTTTGGCCGTTTTTCAGAGAATAGAAATTATAACACGAAAACCTTTAGGTCACTCATAGTTACAATACGCCAAACAGACAAGCCTCAAAACTTCTGGAACCAAGTCATTTGGAGTGATGAGATTGAAATTTAACTTTTTGGCCACAAGCATAAAAGTTACATTTGGTGAGGAGTCGACAAGGCCAACGATGAAAGGTACACCATTCCTAATGTGAAACATGGAGGTGGATCGCTGATGTTTTGGGGATGTGTGAGCTACAAAAGGTACAGAGGTATGGTGTGGGTTGGGTTAGTACATCCTTTAGCAGTAGCTTTGGTTACAACATATAGATAAACACAGCAGCCCGTTGACTGAACAACAGAGAATCTTTACTCAAAAGAAAACAAGACAATGTGAGAAAAACAGCAAAGTTTTCCTGAAAAATAAAGCCTGCTACATGTACTCAAAATTAACTATGAAATATTAGCAACAACTATTAAAAAAATCATCTCACAGCTCCACAAGAGGTTTTACTCTTATTTATAATAATTGATGGGAACACATTTTGAAAGTTCCCTTAAAACAAGATTTCTTTCACACGTGTTTGGCACAGTGAAAAAGCAAGACTCTACAGAGGTTACTGTACCGAACTGTGCCATGCCGACTGAGTCCATTCCAGAAAATGGAAATAACTAAAAGCACATTGCACTTGTCATGTCCAAATTAAATATGGCTCCAAAGATTAATGTCACCTTTAAAGTCACAACTGGATTCCACAATTCACTTCAAATGAAACCGAGAAAAGAACCCCTATTTGACTCACTAATGTCTCACCAAAAAATGTTGGACTGAACTAGGGCTGTGTGATTTTGGAAAATAATGTAATTGCAATATTTTTCAACCAATATTGCAATTGTGATAATTTATGCTTTATTTTCTTTCTGCGTTTTTTTACATATTCACAATAAATATGACAAACATTTAAACGCTTGATTCCTGTGGCCAGGCCTATTAATGTTATTAAGACAATAGATTATGCATGAAATTATATGAATGGCATTTTTAATTCAACCATTTAAATCATAAAGGATTTGGCTCCTGGGGCTTCAGTTTAAACTGTGGGGTCCTTGTTCTTCACCTGGCCTACTTTATTTCTCTGACCGTGATATTCAAACAGTCGATGAAACCGCTGGTGTCTTTTTGTTTTGCTTTAGCTCCAGTCATAATGAAATCTACATAGTCCAGAGAAAAACAATGTAGGATTAAGAGTTTGCTCTTTAAATTAGTAACAGAGCAACAAGACAAGAATCTTAAGCCTTAACTAGACCTCTCTCTGTCTCTCTTTGGCTCAGAACTCTGTTATTGCCTGTTATTTTCTCCTTGTACCACACATGAACGCCAACATAGTCTCGGGTTGATCACCAACTTCTATTTGAAAATTGCAATTTTTAATTTGCAATTTAATTGCAAATGCAATTAACTGCACAGCCCTAGACTGGACAATGAACATCAGATCATCTCAGATCCATCTAGTCTTGGATGCATGGAATAATTGAGTGGGCTTGGCCTGTTCATGCACAGCTGCTCTGAATTAGTGCCTTTCACAATGCATTATACTCCCATACGTCCAGGTGGGCCACTGTGAATGGCTGCTATTCATGTAATGCTGTTGTGATTGAAACCTACACTTAAGTGGCTTGTATATCACAGGTTGAGCTATTTCAAGGGGACTCTGCTCCATCTGGCCTTGATGGAGACATAAGTGTGCGCGAATCACTCTAGAGAAAGAGAGAAAAGGTCATTATTGGAGAAGGGGCATGTAATATGATCCTTTATGCTTATGCAGTCCTTCTTAGAATGCTTGCTGTGTAATTGTATCTGCGGTATATTCTGAGGTGGCACATTTTGACGGCTGAAGCTGGGGACTAGTTAGGGATAATAAAGCAGGGAACAAGGCCAAAAGGAATCCGACAGGCGGAGGACTGATTACGTTGGCCGTTCTTGGAGCATTTGTATGGCCTTTTTTAGCCAAACACCTGCTTTCTCTAATGTTCCACAGTTCACTGCAGATGAAAAATCCCCAGAGACGCTGCGCACACTAAACTATTACATTCTGTGAGCCCCAACAAATGCAAATCAAGCAGTTTTAATGATGGAATGTTGCAAAATTGGGAGTGTTGCCGCCAATGATTCATTACAGGAACTCGAGTTAGATACCATTAAATAACATTGTGCTCGACAGCCTACCTATAAAGCCAGAAGCCCCTAAGCTATTTATGCTTTATGTGGTTATAGCCATCTCTACTGACATCAAATCCTCGTTGTTAGTTTTGTCCCAAGCTGAGGTCGCTTCTTTTATGCCAGGGAAGCTTTCTTTTGTGCACCTGCAAATATACACATGAGCAAATCTGAGGGCATTTTTGTAGTGATGAAGCAAAAAAATCCAACAGGGCTTTGGTAATCAATGACAATAAAAGTGTTAATAAGTAAGAAGACATTACAGGTCTGGACAATTAATGGCAAACAAATTGAAACTGATATTGGGAGCCTCTCACTATAATCTTGTAATGTATTGTCAGTTATTTTGGCTGGTAAAGGGATAGGGGTCCCAACACTGCAGAACTTTATTTTCCAGTTTTTCTAAGTGCTTGATTTACAAAGGTTTGCCGTTTGCGTTACATGTGGTATACTTACTTTTAAGAGAAACTGTTTGAGTGATAGTGTAAGACTGACCAGACTATTACTAAATAAGGGTTTTGCGTACAGTGTCAACGTTTGAGCAGCATATACCTTTTAAAAAGCATTCAAATTGTCAAATTAAAAGTACATAAAAAATAAATACAATAAAATAAAAACTACACTATGTTTTCTGTAATGACAGTAACTTGCTATGTGTTGTATCATTAAACATTTTTGAAGCATTTTTTTAAAATAATCGTTTTGCTTTTTCTTTGCACAAAAAAGCAAAAATTTGTATATTCTCCAGCCAGTATTTTGCACACACTGTTGAAAGCACCCCATTTTAGATATTTGCAATGTTAAACAGAGACAATTCTCAGTGCTTAGTAAATCAGTTTGCTCAGTTTGGTTTGCTTAGGATGGCATGTTTTAGTAAAGCTTCAGTAAATCTTATTGTACCAACAATAAATTGTCAAGACTAGAATCTGCTAAAAATATTTAAGGTCAATGTTTAATACCTGCAATAATCATTAGCAACTAGGTTTTTATAATTCTATTTCCTGGATGCACACATCAATGTTGAAAAACTACACTTTTTTTCTACAAATATTTCTGTGAAGAGTTTTTATTTTTAATTTTAGGAAAAATATTAACATTATTTTTGGTCACAACAAAACCAAAATAATTAGACAAGATGATAAGACTCATACTTAAGATTACATTGTTGATCGCAAGATTGTTTTTTTTCTCTGTGATGCCAAGTAAAAAATGTGTTTTTGTATTCAGTAAAAACAATCTTGTAAGTTTTTTTAAAGTGAGGAAAAAACTAATCACACTTCATGGTGGAATCGCTTTTTGATCCGTTTTAGCAACAAGAACTTAAAGTGATGCTTTTTGTAATCAGTTTCTCACATGCTTTTCTTTTGTTTAAACACAACTGTATATGATATTAACAGAAGCCAAATAAAAGGTTAGACAAGGTAGATAAATCTCTACATAAGTCTTATTTGCATTAATGACAGTAATGCTTCTAAAATGAGGTAATGAATGTCCCTTGTTTCTGCACAACGGCTGATATAAAAAGCGAATGGGGTGCTTACAATACAACTATATAATAGCCTCGAAGGCATCCACGTCTAATGTGAGCTAATGATATAGGTTCTCTTCACTGGAAAGGATTGTGTTATGGTAAGTGAGTTGAAAATGGTCATGCTCCCTCGGCTGCACCCAGCCCTCCCTCAGGCTCAGTAATAAATTCCATGGCTTTGTGTAATTTTGGCTTTAAAGAGGCATGAGGCATGTCATCCCTCCTCGCTCTGCCCGCTTTCTGTCTATTTCCACTGGAGCCCAAAAAAAAAAAAAAAACCCACAGAACATTTGTCACCCTTTTAGAAATGTTATGTAGATGGTTTGAAGACAAGGCTGTCACATGAGGCAATAATATACTTTTCAATGTCATGTGTACAGCAGCGGCCGCAGATCTCGGTCAGCCGAGTGGAAGTTAGCGAAGACGACACAAAGGGCATACTTATTAGAGGTGACTCGCCAAGTGTAATGAATCTGCACTGGTGTTGTCAGGCTGCTAAAGTGAGCCCGCAGTAATCACTGTGTCAGCAGAGCGCTAACAGATCTGGACTTCTAGAGCTAGATTTAAAGCTGAAAAATGCTTCTTTAATAAAATTATTGCATTCATTAAAGTACTCCAATAGGCTATTTCACTGCATTTCCCATCAAATAGGATCAGTTATGTTGGGTTTGCTTTTTGACTGTATTTTTTTAGGATAGCTACAGGTCACTCCCACAGCCCCCAAGGTTTTTCCATCTTTAAAATCTGAAGCTATGTTTATAATTTTTACAGTATTAGAACCATGAGGTTTTTGAGTTTATCAACACTGCTCCACAAAAGACAAGGTTTTTTAAAATGTGTTTTAATGTTCTGGAGCAGTGACTGTATTTCACTATCAATATCACACAATCATGTTCCTTTACAGTAGAAGCCATGAGATAACATTAGTGTTGAAGTTCTCAGGAAATATACTAACATGATGCCACAGAGATGTGCTGCTTTAACTGCTGCAAAAAGTGAACTTTCCAAATATTAAAGTTAGAAGTGGAGAAAACTGTAGGACTCACACAGCTGATATCTGTTGTGCTTCATGAGCAGCGTGCTTCATGAAAATTATGGAAAGAAATCCGGTTTTGGAGTCAGAAAATGTTAATATTTTCAGATCTGTCAGGTGTTCAAGTCATTTTATCACTGTATGTTTTTTGAAAACGCTGCAAACGGGCAGCATTTTGCATTTCATTGTGTAAACAGCCCCCAGGGTACTGTACAGATCTACCGGTCCCTGCCCCACCCACTCCCAACAGCAGCCTAGGGACATCTTTTGCATTTCTTTCATTAAAAAAAAAAAAAAAAAAAGGGTAAAACTAGAACCAATTTTCCGACGCAAAAAACTATAATAATACATCAAACCAAAGTTTAGAGCTTACCTTAAACTTCTAGCTCAGTGTCAGACCTATGCAGTCCTGTTTTGCTGAGTAAAATGACATTTCAGCACTTAAAATACACTTTCCATAGAAAAGCCTTTGCAAAGGGCAGGTACTTCAGATGAATAAGTGGTCTGTGATTGGATAAACCACCCAGTAAAATCATCATGTCATTTTAGCCATTCAAAGAAACTGAACTAATGTAATGACAACCATCAGTTCATCACACCAATGGCCCAAACAAGAAGTATTTGGTGCAAATCACATTGCAACTAGAGGGACAATATGGATTCTGTGAGTTTGAGAACTCACAAACCTCATTAGAATCCATCTGCTGTGCAAGGCCACACAAGACTCATCTGCAAGTCTCCAACTAAAAATATAATTTCTCCTCCTTTAGAGATATATCTTTTCAAGTTGTGGGTATATACTTTTTTGGCTTCAAACGTTATTTAGATATAGGCTGTTCAGTTCTCATAACAAACGTACAGAATAAAATATTCCAATAAAACAACCACTGCTCTCTTTTGGGCTATTGTGCTGTGCGTGTTTTCCCAGCCTGCCGTGAGTAACAAACAGTGCTGCGATACTTCTTCTGGCAGCATAACCAGAAACACCAGGGTGCTTTAAAAGTGAGATGGCCTGGCACTGGTTTAGTCGTCTTTGCCGGCTCTGGGATGTGTTCACTCTACAGCAGCACATTGATTTGAGGCATCAGCTCAGCTCTGCGAGCTGCACTTGGTAACAACTGCTTGTGGCTGTTAATGTTTCAGCTTATAAAAATGCATGGAGACAATCTGGTTATTTCAAAGGAATTTATGCTTGATGTTGTTATGTACAAAGTAACATTAAACAAAAGAGAGCAATCAAGACTAATGACTAATGCTTGACAACAGCCAGAAATTATGTGAAAATATCAAAATAACCAAATATATCTAATAAAAAATAAAAAATTAAAAAATTACAGCAAGTTAACACATTATTGAGCTTTTGTACAACAGAATGAACCGCTAAAGCAGAATAAGCATAGGATAGAGTACCTCTTGGCGCTGGTGGAGAGCTTGGCGGCCGTCTTGCTAGATATCTTGGCCTCCTTTTTCTTGGGTTGGGTCTGGTCCCTCTGCTCAGGGCCAGGCTGCTCCTGAGGGGCCGCCTCCCTCTGCTCAGCGTCAGAGCTGCCCCCGCTGGTGTTGGGGCTGTCGTCCGGCCTGGGTTGTACCTCACTGGACATATTGACTCTGAGGGATAGGAGAGAAGACAATACTGTTAAATTGTGAACCAATAGACTGTGATGTCATATATAGAAACTTTGTGAAGTCAGTCGCCTAACATTCATCCCTTTTTCAGCCATTACAATTTTCACTACAATTTATGTTGTTCAGCATCCTTGCCATTACAGAGATTGTATTTGCCATGTGTTATACACTTTACAGTTCTTTCCCTAACAATATTTTTGGTTGCAGTACCAAAGAATTGGCCACTGGAAGGAATGGCACTCTGATAGAGAAGGTGGTCCTTTCTGGTTCTTTATACATCCACAACCTCAAAGTCTCAAAGTTAGCTGTAGGAAGTGATGCTAGCACAGAGCCAGATGTTCCTATTTGAACACTAATGCCCCTTTCACACATGCACTATCCTCTAGAGTTAATTCATCCACTCCACTCACCCGGGGAACAGCCTGCTAGAGAGCAACTATACCTATTAACTCTGGGTGGGCGCCATGTGAACAGTGTCTAAAAATTCTCCTAGGGCATGTTGTTGATGGTGCGACATTTATATTGTGTGGCTGCAGCTGTAACCGGCAGCAACAGAACATGAAAGCCTACTCTTCACAGCTTGTTTTTATTTTGAACTGTTTGGATATGCTTCTCATAAGTTAGAATGTACTGTATTTACATATTATCAAGATTAGTTTATTTTAGGATTTTGGTCGTTGCAGTTTCGTACCCTGTTCTCTGCCCACCCCTTAGTAAAAACACAAACTAATATATAGAATAAAATGCCATCCCTCATTTTTCAGAAAGAATATTTAGTTTTAATTAAAGCCTTAAGTATTTTGAGTGATGTGAACTAAAATAAGGTTTCAAATGCCTTGCTTTGAAAAATTTTGCTCTCACCCCCAGCTAGAATAGAATGACCACTGCAATAAGGTTCAGTTTTGTAAAGCTTTCCAAATAATAATCATGATTGATGAGTAAAATAGCCACATAAAGGGGACAGACAAATCTGCTCAATCCTATTAAAGCCTGCCTTTCTGACTTCAAAGCAAAAAATGCAATATTTCGAGTTAAAGCTGTTAGACTGCAGGTGTGAAAAAAATGAAAATGTGTTTTTGCAATGTGTCCAATTTTGAACCACTGCCTCAACAAATGAAAATCATTACCACCTAACATTCAAGTGGTCTTTTTCTGATGAAAGTATGAGTAATTTTATTTGAAAAGTACTTCCATTTATTTGGACTGTGCCAGATATAACTAAGGAAATCAGTCAGCTTTAAACGCCACCAACTACAGCAGCCTCTGAGGGTCAAAACTTCAAATCACCAATCATTTTACAGAAGGGATGTCGCATCATTTATTCCAAACCAGTTGAGTTTCTGGCTTTAATAATATACTATTTAGGATGTAAGTGAACATTGTCAGGCAAATCACAGAGTCCCTTAAAAAAGGAAATGTGGCCTTTATGTAAATGAGAACAGCTGCATCAAATTATCCTCTAGAACTGCGGTTCTGCTGCTCAGTGTATCGTATGCACAATCACGCACACGCATATATGGGCGATGGTAATGAATCCCACCATGGCTGCAGTATATTTGTGGATTAGAGTGAACGTTATATGGTTAAGTAATTAAATGTGTTATTCTCTGCTCCTTTTGTATGAAAAATAACAGGTAAGAAAACCTCTAGAGATGTCCAACTATAATTGAAGGTAAAAAAACATGGAGCAATAAACAGTTAAGAGATGTGCAAATTAGCAAAAAGGTTGATAAAGTAAGTGCAAACATATCACAATTACAGAACTGTTCTCAACATGAATATCCCATTGAACACTATTTGGCCACTATTAAATTTATATTACCATAAACCACTGGAGTCTAACTCCAATTTCACAGCGTGCTGCAATGGTAAATGAAAATCATATTAAGCACCAAAGATATTGCTATAATTGGCCAGCTTTGATATCATCAGAAAATGAAGTAGCAAGCCTTATCACAAACCATTTTCTCCACATTCAGAATGTCTTACTGAAACTTCAGTACAATGAACACAAAGAAGGAAAAATGTCTGTTTGAAATCTTGATATTTATATACATTTTTACCAGTTTAAACAACTATTTAATATTAACCAAAATTTGGGCCTCATCTGCAACATATAATGTTAAAAACTCTTTTCTAGACAACACATTTAAATACACATTGACAAAAAATTTGATGCAACAATGCAAAACCAAATAGCATTTGTGTACAGTTTAGAAATTATTCACCTACCAGTTAGCAATCACAGCTTACAAAAATGTATTTTTAACTACATAAAAACATGCCAAGTTTGGTTTTACAACTTAGCAGAAAAAAAAATCTAAATTTGTATGTTGTGTGTTTTTGGGTGGGTCATAATTATTTACTGTGCATAAATGTAGGTACATAAAGGTTTGTACAGTGCTGAGCGCCTGGAAGAGCGGGAGTTCAATTCCCTGAAAGGGAGCCAAAAATGTAGCCACAACTTTCTACCAGTCCCAAGCCCAGATCAATTAAGAGGGTTGCCTCAGGAAGGGCATCCAGTGTAAAAACCTATGACGAAATTAATCACTAAACTGATTCACTGTAGCGATCCCGAAAGGTAACTTGGCTCGTCTGTCTGTGACACAGAATTGTCTGGGAGAGCTTCCATACAAAGCGTCTACAAGGGCAGGTACTTTAGGTGAATACCTGGCTGGTGATTGGATCATCTGTAAGTAACCTTAGTTTTACATTTGTAACGGTAAAACGGCTGCTACATCTTGAAACCTAAAACACACCCATTAACTGTCACATCATTAGCCAAACTATAGCTGGTCATAAGGCAGACACTTTGGTTGGAGCAAAACAAGATGGATTTTTATGAGTTTGTGTGAACTCACAAGGTAGCCTGAAAGGAGGAGCGCCCAAAAGATAAACTTAAAAGGTATTGCTTTTTAATTTTTTGAAGACACAGCGATTGACTGAATATTCTAAAGATATATATATATATATATATATATATATATATATATATATATATATATATATATAAAATTAAATTAAAAATTTTAAATAAACATTTTAAATAAAAATAAAAAGTAAAACAAAGTGAAAAGTGGTCATAATTTTATCAGAAAATAAATCTTTTGCTTTTGGGAAATGGTAATGGTCAGTAGTGTTAAACAATAAAAAAAGAATGACAGAATGCTAAGAATAATAAACTTACACAACAAAACACTGATACTGATTGGCAAGGGTCCATTTAACCAAGTCTGGGAAACTTTGGTCTGACAATTGGGCATTTTAGTGTATTAATAGTGAAAGTGCTATGACAAGCTATTCTTTCTAAAATAAATAAAGTTTGGCTAGCAAGGGTTTCACTGAATCTGTAGAGAATGAAAACTTGAGCTCTTCTCCCATCGCTCCCCTTCTGTGAATCATCCAAGCTGAACCCCGAATGGGCACAATCTATGAGTCTTCATAATAAAAGACAACTACAAGGTCATGTCCACAAAATCCATTCCCCTCTGCGTAGCCATGTGAGTGTTAACCTCAAGGTTAATGTCTGTATTTGCATTCTCTTGTATGATAAACGCATGCACCTGAAGAAGGCGAGTGAGCTTCAATGAATATCCTTTTGCAAAGAAGTAAGCACAGATTGGTTAACAAACATTGACAGTGGATGTGGCAAGATGACTGGCATTTGACATTTAACAAATAGGCCAGTTATGTGACATTCAGTGGAAGTTAATGAGTCTAGTTAGTCTAGCTAGTCATCGCATTAGCTTGTTAAATAATGTTAATTTAAAGTCCCGTCAAATAAAAAAGCTGAATAAAATAGATTAGGCTTTTACCCACTTATACACACATACACATTTTAAGTTGGTATTAGCATTCCTGTAGCTTTACACCCAAGTCATTTTGTTAAACTCGTTGTGGGACAAGCTAACGCGCCATTTAAGAAGTTGTCATTTTATTTGACTAAAGTGCTGTTTGGTGCAGTGGGTGTTCACCGAGTGTAAAAAAAAGGGGGGCTGCTAACAATTTTCCATAGCTCTTCTGTACCACATCCCTGGCTTTGCGAAGAGTTAACAGTCAGCGAGACATCTCCACTGAGCTGGAACAACACGAAGCCGAATAGCATCCGAAATTTGGCTTATCGGGAGAAAGAAGCTCACTGGAGCAGGAACGGAGCGCTGACAAATTTGCTCCTGCACAAAAGGCAGAAAGGATACCCCCCTTCTCCCCTCCAACTACCACCGATACCACTGCCGCCCCCTCCCCTCTCTGAAGATAAAGCAAAAAATGTCTCTTGTCCCGAGGAGTTGGTGTTTTTTCGTAATGAATACGGGGAGGCTCACCTTTGCTACGCAGGCTGGACGCACGGCGGCAGGAGAAATGTGTTTACAATGTCCACAAGGTAGTCCTTAATCCGTACTCGAGGTGTCCGCTGCTCTAACTGACTGCTGCTGCTGGAGAATGTGCCAAACACCCGCGAAGATCCTGATAGCGGTGATTACACACAAGGTTTCCGGTGAGACACCACAATAAAAGCACCGTTTTTAGACCAGGCTAATATCGTCAAGCTGCTTTGGCCGTATTTTCAATTTTCAACATATTCAAAGTTTAAACCTGAACCTGAGTTATCTTAGTCAGACTACGAGAAGTCAGATATCCCCGTCTCAAAAAAAGGTCTAAAGTGAGTTCAGTCATTTCTTAGTCGGTTTACTTAAGATTTACTGTCAATGGTCTGTTTATTTTATATAAAGAAACAAAGTCATTATCAGGAAGTGATGAAAAGACATTCATTGTTGTAACATATATAGGAGTTAGGGCACATAAGTAATATCGGGCATAAATCAATGCAGAACGTTTATTAGGCTATACAATTATAAGTCAAAAAGGGCTAATAGTCTTTGTTCAAGTCAATAGCTGAGTCTGTGGTGCAAGGTTGTTGATTCCAATTAAATTCATGAGCTGCAAGTTGAAAAATTATTGGACACATAACAACCTGAAAGAAGTGGAGCATAAAAGCTGCAAACTAAACACGTGTGTCCATTGTGTACTGGTGTCGGACAGTGTCAGGAGGGGCTAGGGGTGGTGTATTGCAGGCTGCCGTTGCCGCTCTTAAATTACCCTCAAGCCATCATTTATATATTTGAGGACTTGTATCAAAGATTCAAAAAGGGCTTGCCACTGCCAGTGGTATTAATACAAAAACAAAAAATATATATATTGTTTCTTCAATAGAAATAAACGGTTGCTAATAGCCAATAGCTATTTTTTGTCTCTTTTATTTCTTTATTATAATTTATTATTCTCCCGCCAAAACTAGACCAAATAAAACATCATTTTTTAAGCTAGTAAGTATTTTTTTAAGGAGATAAATCTTTGCGATTTTATTTAGATCCGGTCCATTTCCGGTGCTTTCTTTGTCCAATGTAACTTGTCGAATCAGACCGCCTCCACGCGCGTCCCCACGCGAGGGCGCGCAAACTCTGTTTTCTGAAGTGTTATGGCTTTGATGATCGTAGACTACAAAGGAAGTGAGAAAAAGAATTGCAGGAGATCAGTCTGAAAACATAACCTGCAGGAATTCTTTGTAAACAAACCTAGCTCTGTGGCCCATCCTCTATTTTAGTGAGTATCAGTGAGTCAAAGTCAAATCCAGGTTTAGTCTGTTTTTTTTTAATCACCTCTAATCTGCTATTGTACAGTTTTGCTGTATTTCCCCTTCTTCGGTGAGCTGTGATTGGGTGAGAGCTACACACTTATGAAGGTCCCTCCCACGTAAACAAAGGAGTAAAAAGGATAGATACTAACCTCACATTCTTATAGAAGCAAATGGTTGTGGAATAAAATCGATTTTTGTTGTGAGAAGATTAATTCATGTTTGCATAAAGAATTACCATATTATACCTTTAGCTGAGCCAAAAATCCAAATCCAAAATCCCTAATATCCTTCTAAAAATTCAGATCAGGAAATGTATGTTTTACACTGAGTTTATGTGAGTAATATTTCAGTTAATGTAAGTTGATCTTTTGTAAAGCTCTGTCAATAAATGAATAAATAAATAAATACTAATTATAATAGGTCAAAATTTTTTCCCTTAATACAATTCATAAAATAAACACTTACTATACGTAAAAGATATATACATAAATATATAAATCTGTAAATAACTGATTAAATGTAAATGAATAAACAAAGACATTATAGAACAATTAATAAGGCGATAATTAGCATAGTCATCGTAAGACAGTATATTACGCTTGGAGTACCAACGTTGAGCCCTTCTACAGTCATTCTTCTACCAGCCAGGTTTCCCATCCCGGAACCTTTAAGTCTTTCTCTGTTTCACAACGAGCTGAAAGCGAGCGGACGTTAGCTTCCAAAAATGCGCCATTGAAAACAAACGTAGTAGAAACGGTACCGTGGCTGCGACTTTTTTCATTAGCCTGTCCAGTAGTCTATTAGATTTTTCTTGTATTTAGTAGGGTTTCAAGCAACTATTAAGAATGGAGAGCATTTTAGAACAACAGCGACGCTACCACGAAGAGAAGGAGAGGCTTTTGGACGCTAAAACGAAAGAAATGCTACATAAGAAGTCCACGGTGAGAATGTAGCTTTATGTTAGCGTTAGCATTTAGGCTCATTAAAACTGGATACATTTCTATAACTGAGTATTTGGATATGTTTCTGTTTCTTTTCTACCTGACAGCTCCGGGAGCAGATTAACTCGGACCATCGAACAAGAGCCATGTTGGATGTAAGTTCTGTTTATGTAAAGTTTCGAATACCGGCACAGGAGATTTAATTGAACTGGAACGCTTATAACAATAGTGTATAATGATTACTATATGTAGATATTAGGTTCCTCTTTATATGACAAAGTGAAATTTATTCCAAGAAGACAAACAATTTTTTATGTTTTTCTAAAACCAAATGATTGCCTGGATTATTTGTCTTCTCGTAATAAATGTAACCCTTTCCCAGGAACACCTTTTAGTTTTGAGAATACCTGTAGCTCCCTAATAAAACTGTTTTTAAAGTGCCATTTATATCACGTAACTAAACATACTGCTTATGAAGGGCTTAAATGGTTCATTCTAATACAACTTACCAAATATAATTCAAAGATTCAAATTAAGTTAATTGGTTAATATGTTTTTGTAATAAATGAGTAACTATCTCATTTGTTGTTTTTTGATATAGAGGTACATGGAAGTGTGTGGAAATCTTCGAGACTCTTATGAAGACAAAGATGGGTACGTGTAATTAAATATTCTGTTTATGAAACCATTGACAATTTTTTGCCTGTCTATTATAGCAAACAACAACTACATCTGTTATCCACTGATAAATATAATTTTTCCATCTAAACAGAATGAGGAGGGACGAACTGGCTGCCATCTCTGGACCCAATGAGTTTGCAGAGTTCTACAACAGACTCAAACACATCAAGGAGTTTCACCGAAAGCATCCCAATGAGGTACCTAAGGAGTGTTTCTTAAGTCTTTGATACAAACCTTTACTTAAAAAAAAAAAAAAAAAGGTGTCACTGTATTACGTGTTTTGTGTTTTTATTAGATTTCCATTCCGATGTCAGCAGAGTTTGAAGAATTGATGAAAGCCAAGGAAAACCCCACTGAGGAGGCTCAGAGTAGGTCCAGCTGTTTATTGACACTGCTTTAAGTAGTCTTAACTACTTTATTTTCTTTCTATTGTAAGTATTAATGGTAGCAATTATACAACACAGTATAAAATATCTAAATTGGCCCAAATGGGACTAAACTTATTCTACTCTTTTGATGTAAACTATTGAATGTATTTAAACATCTCTAGTGGCCTTGGACACACTTCAAAACTTTATATTTATGGTCGTGTAGTGATAATTGTGTTGAACTTTGTCAGACATGGTGGAGTTCTCAGACGAAGAGGGATATGGCCGCTACCTCGACCTCCACGACTGCTATCTGAAATACATCAACCTGAAGAGCGCTGAGGTGCCCATCCTTGAAACTCTTTAATAATTCACACCTCTCTCCTCACTCACCTTCACTCCGCTTAGCTCAAGCGTCATTTCTTTCCACAGAAACTGGACTACATCACTTACCTGTCCTCGTTTGACCAGCTCTTTGACATCCCGAAAGACAGAAAGAATGCCGAATACAAAAGGTAGCAAATCTTTGCGCTATATTGATTCATCTGTGTTGTTATGAGCTGTTGAATTGTCATTTTGTTTTTGCAGGTATCTGGAGATGCTGCTGGAGTATCTGCAGGACTACACCGACAGAGTCAAGCCACTGCAGGACCAGAACGAGCTATTTAACAAAGTGTTGGCAGAGTTTGAGAAAAAATGGGACAATGGCACATTTCCTGGTTGGCCTGTAAGTCTAGATCAGCTTTCAAATGTTATAAAACTTTAATCTATTAATTTAATGCTTTATTCCCTTTTTTAATTTTTTTTAATATTTCCACTGTAGAAAGAGGCCAGCAGTGCTTTGACACATGCAGGAGCTCATCTGGACCTTTCTGCCTTTTCTTCTTGGGAGGTACATAAAATGCTTAAAGAAATCACATTTTACATAATTTTTATCTAAAAGTATTTTCTCTTGTGTCAAACAGGAGTTGGCTTCTTTGGGTCTGGACAGATTAAAGTCTGCTCTTATGGCTTTGGGACTGAAGTGTGGAGGGTGAGCATGAAGCATTAACAGGCCTATTGTATTTCATGGTGTTTACATCATACTAGAAAATTAATTAAAACTTATTAAAAAAAAATTCTGACTGAAAGTCATGTGAATGTTAGCGATGTTAGTGCAGCTGTAATGAAACTCATTTGATTGAGAATATCTCTGGAGGTAGCATATCTAGGTTGCTGAAGGTTTTGTTTTGGGGCGCCACAAAAGTTATAACCCTATAAAAAAATAAATAAAAATCTAGTACAAAGTTTTGAAAATTAATGGTAAATGGCTGCTTTTGAAATGGGGTATCATGGTCAAGAAAATAAAATGACAAACCAGCTGCACTATGCTAAAAAAGATGACATGATAGACACTGAATGGCAATAAATTAAATTGCATAAACCAGACCAAAAAGGTCCACACAAAAACAAATATAATAATTTAGGCTTTTTGAAATATGGCTCATCTGAATTAAGTTTGGGAAACACTGTTGACTGCATGTAAAATGCATAGTCGGACTGGAGCTGGACAGCCTCACATTTACAAAAGAAACAGTTGTTTTGAAAAAAAAAACAACAATAAATGTATTTTTGGACTAATGAGGACACATGGTTTATGCTAATATGTTGCTATCTTGACTATGTTCAACAAATTAATTTTGTCAAGCTAAAACCCATGAACTTGTGACTGTGACTGTAATTGAACTAATTTGAATTAGTAAAGCTAACCTGTATCTTATAACTACTGCTTTATGTAAAAGGCCTCTGCCTGGTCCACAGTATACGCATTCTTAAAAAGACAAACACTAACAGTGCTAGTGCCTGACAATATGTTGTTTTTAAGGTAAGCATTATGAGTAGCTCCCAATTTTTTTAGTAATACAGACAAACTTCACATCAAATGCACACACTTTATTATTCCTCCCTTTCAGTTTATTAATATCTGTGACGCAAAGTGCGGTCACCAAAGTAAAAGTAGTTTGTGCTTCTGCTGCCATTTATGCTTGGCAGTAAAGATCAGTGCAGACAAAAGCCTCACCAGAATGCTAAATCTTCTGCAGTGAGGATCTGTAAAGCCTCTGGAGTGGAAAAGGACTATTTAAAAGCACAATGCATAAAATACAGAGGCACTTGGCTAATTCTTCTTCCCCCAAAGGCCTTGTTGTTTTAGTACTTTAGCTGCTTTAGTCGTGTTATTATAGTGCAGTAATACAAGCTGCAGTGGGCCGTGTGTGTAAATCCTGCCTCGATGTGTTTATGGCAAACTAATGAGGCACTTGCATAAGCCTCCAAAATACTGATTGAATTTAAAGCAGGGTTCCCACATGTCACTTTTAAAAACCTGGAAATTTAGACGTTAGTTTTACAGTTATGGAGATGAAATTTCTGTTCTTAAAAAATAAATACAAATTTGGCCCCAGGCTTGCAGAGTCACTAGCCCGACGTCCCAGAGCTATTGCTTTTCCAGTCGGACTATCTTTTTTCCAACAGGCTATTTACAGGCAAAATACATTTTCATTGTTTCATCAAATGAATTGAGTCATTTGATTACTGAAATGCCTCGTAAAATTTTTATGTTGCCTCGATGATTCTGGTGGGCAAGTCCATCCATGCCTGCGGCAGCTAAAGCCACTTTCACACATCCACTGAGATATGCACCATGCAATGATTGTATCCTCATGCCCTGATCGTAAGAACAACCCCCATCCCCCCTTTGACACCTGTACCTGATCCTCCAGGGACCCTAGTGTCAGGTCCGGAGCGCCCATTTGTTCAAACATTTACATTGTGTGTTTTTCGTTGTAGTCTATGCGGTGAGCTGGTTATGAGAAAACTGTGTCTGGAGCTAAAAACCACAAGTTCCAATAACTGTTGCTTCAATATTGTTGCAAGACTCACGTCTCTATGAAGCACATGGCTTGCTTTGTGTTAGCGCCGTCAAGCTAATTGACCATCACCCCCTGTAAACTTTAAAAGGCAGCTTTTGGATTAACCTTTGTTTTACCTTGTTCTTTCATTTTTTTTTACCGCTTAGTCCCGTTAGGGGTCACAGGTGACTGGAGCCTATCCTAGCAGCTTTGGGCTTTAGGCAGGGTGCACCCTGGACATTTGCCAGTTAGTTTAGTTAGTAGTTTAGTAGGCAAGTTGTTTATGTATTTTCTTATTTAGTAGCCCTTTAGTCACATTACATTGTTTTGCATTTAGAATGCACATATAATGTAAAATGAAAGTGCCATTACAATGCTGATGGTTGTGCAAACAAAAATAAAAGCATGTTAATGTTGTTTCAAACAGAAAATCTTATGTGTTATATCTGTTTATTTTTTTGTATATCAGTGTTGCTGACTTTAAAAAAAAAAAAGCAATTATAATGCAAACACTATTTATCCAAATACTTGCTTAAGCAAACCAGATAATCAATCAATTACTAAAATAATCAATAGCTGCAGCACTAAACTAGTTATCTGTTGGAAAGCCATAGTAGAAGTTACTGATCATACAGCTTTGTCCGCAGAGAGAGCGTGCAGAGCTTGTCAGACCTCCACAGTCAAAGTGAAACTGTTTTCTGTAGTGCTCTGTCACTGCACCTGTCCTACTGGGAGCACTGGCTTTACACTGATTACAGCCCCATGAGTCCAAGAGTCTAGGCCTTTAACTTCTGAGCCACTTTAAGAGTTCAAGTTTCTCGAAGAGCTTCATTAATAATGAAGCAGTTCAGTTGCTCTGTCCCTACAAAAAAAAATTTGTTTTCACAATGCATCTTTTTAAATTAACAACATGACATAACTTTCAGAGACACATTGGGAATTTAAGTTTGAGTGTAGTTTCTAGTGTTTAAACCAGAGAGGATTAGTTTATACTATAATTCCAGGTAGTGACTTTATCAAAACCCTGCGAACATAGAAATAGAGTGATAAAACTGGGTCTGATGTAAATTATATGATTGTAATAACAAGATGTTTAAAAAAAAATTTAACAAAAAAATATTGTCAATAGCATCTTGATGTATGTATGTGTGTGTGTGTATATTTTGGACAGGACTCTTGAAGAACGCGCTCAGAGGCTGTTTAGCACCAAAGGCAAATCCCTGGAATCACTGGACCCTTCACTGTTTGCCAAGAATCCCAAAGCTAAAGGTCCTAAAAAGTAAGTGCAGCTCGGACAGTGTGTAATAATCATTTTGCTTTTCGGTTTCTAACAGTCTGTACACATCATTTTCAGAGACACGGAGCGTAACAAGGAGATCGGCTTCCTGGAGGCACAGGTGTACGAATACGTTGAGGTCCTGGGGGTAAGTTAATAATCTGACATTTAAAGATGACAATTTCTGTGGTGGAGTTGTCTCACCTTTTTGTCTCGTTTAATGATTATGTGACAGGAGCAACGTCAGCTGACTCACGAGAACGTGCAGAGGAAACAGGCCCGGACGGGAGAGGAGCGCGAGGAAGAGGAGGAGGAGCAGATCAGTGAGAGCGAGAGCGAAGATGAAGACAACGAGATCATCTACAACCCAAAGAACCTGCCTCTGGGCTGGGACGGCAAGGTCAGACTGCACTGCACAACAACATGTCCAGACACATTATTAGCAAAGGGTTCCAGTGAGTCCTGGAAACCTCAAAGAGAAGAAATGACCAGTAATATGGACAAAGTCGGAACACCAGAGCCATTATCCAGTTTAATTGGTCAAGTGTAAAATCTGTTTAAGCTTACATACTGTACTTATAATATTTTCCATCAATATAAGTAATGCTAAAAAAATATCAAATGCACATGCGTGGGTTGTACTGGTTATTTTGTATTCAGTGCACTCATTGTATACGTCTGCTCTCTGCTGCTTTCCCCCTGTAGCCGATTCCATACTGGCTTTATAAGCTCCACGGGCTCAACATCAACTACAACTGTGAGATCTGTGGAAACTACACTTACAGGGGACCCAAAGCCTTCCAGAGGCACTTTGCGGTAAGTTACTGTCTATTTTGTTTATTTATATATTTTTTTTCCAGGCTTTCTTAAATATATGGCAGTGTTTACTCCAAGTACCTTGTGGCATGGTGGTCAAAGGTCACATGAACCATTACAAGGGGGTTGGGAGGATGGGGGGATAAAAAGAATACACAAATATTGTACAATATCTTACTGCAAAAAATAAATGCATGCAAATAAGACACAAAATATCTGAAACTTTTCTTTTCTCTGTTTATTAAGCCTAACTGTGGACCTATACTATCAACAGAAGAGAGGAATAATTCAATATTCTATGTTTATATCATGATTTGTTTGTATAATACCTTCACAGTTTCATTTGACAGACCAGGTTTTAGTTAGAGGCCGACTACAGCTTATGTGTTTAATTTAATTTAATAAAACTCTACATTAGTAATACAGCAACAGCTCATTATCAAAGCTCACCTGCTATAGATCATATTTGACTAATAGCACTTGTCAGGATCTCCAAGGTAACACTTAATTAAAGGGAGGATTTTGTGAAACTCCAACAACCTTTAAAACAGACCAAATGGTTGAATATATCAGGCTCTATCTTCATTTCATCTGACTCTGCTCTGTGTTAGTCTGCCAGTGCGTGAGCGAGCAGCTGCGTGTGTGCTTTGTCTGTGAGCCTGCAGCTCCGTTAACTCCTCATGTCTCCACACGCTCCCAGCTGCTGTCAGCTAGAGAGCAGCATGACGCTTTGTACTCAATAAATACCAGAAGCAATTTAAATGTAGTAAACTAAAACTTATCATGAAATAAACCTCAGTCCATATTAGATTAATCCCTATCTTTTTAGTAATAATATGGGCATCTGCACATCAAGGCATGGCCAGGTAAACGCAAAGTGAGACTATTTGCCGTGGGGGCGAAGATTCAAATGAATGCAGCGGAAACACTCCATGTTTACATTTACAAAGTAATCAAAAATATAATAAAGAAAACAATACTTAAAATTCACATGAGCAGAGGAAAAGGAGCATACCTCACTGTACTCTTTGGTAGTTAAAGCAGGACTTTAACCATGTCAACTCTAGTTAGTTTTGCATTGTTGCTCATTAAAACTGTTAGATTATTTATTTGCTTAAATAAGCTTTTCTTAAATCCAAGGGCGAGGCTTTTAGGTTGAGGCTTCTTAGTAATTGTCTTTCTTGAAGCTGAACTCGGTATTGTCCCCTTTTTAAAATTGTATGTTTTTTCTGACATTTTAATCCGTACCTGGCAAAACTTCTCCGGACACAGAAAGAATTTATATGTCTAAGGGATCAATACACCAAATAATATCTCTGTCTGCATTAAGGGCAAAAGCCCAAAAAGGAGTCCAAAATCACTGTTGCCTCTGTTGCCTGGGAGTTTTAAGTTATTGCCTTTTATACATTCAGTCTTCCGTCTTACACAAATTTTAAAAAAGACCCAACCAAAGTCAAATTAATGTTGACTTTGGCACTTATTTTCATATTTCTGCCCTTCAGCAGCAACTGATCTGGCCCACCATTGTCAAGTGTGAGCAGGGCTGTCCTGCTAATGTTCTGGCATTTGTGTTCAGGTGTGAACAGTGTAAATGACTAGAGCTACTGGCAGGGGGTTACTGGACATTTACTGCTACTGTGGTAAAGAAAGACTTTGTTCTAGTGTCAAAATTAATGTTGGTGCTCATTTTTATTGTGTTGATTCATAGGAGTGGAGGCACGCTCATGGGATGCGTTGTCTTGGAATCCCAAACACGGCCCACTTTGCAAACGTCACACAGATCGAAGACGCTGTCTCTTGTAAGTACCTGCTCTGTACCCTGAGGAAATTTAAAATACCCGTCAAATGTTTGTTGTATAGTTGCTAATACTGAATGCTGTTTCTGTGTCCAGTGTGGGCAAAGCTGAAGTCCCAGAAGGCTTTAGAGCGGTGGCAGCCAGACACAGAGGTAAGTCCTCCCTCAGATCATAAACACATCCTTACGTCAGAATATTCTTTACTCACCAACTCATCCTTTTTACAGGAGGAGTACGAAGACTCCAGTGGAAACGTAGTCAACAAGAAAACGTACGAGGATCTGAAGAGGCAGGGCCTGCTGTAGATTACATTTAACATTTTGATCACTCTTCTTTTTTTATGTATGTAGTAACAGTGTTTTACAGCCTGTGTCGTACCTTTTTAATTTGTCCATTTGTAATAGGGCCTCATTGATCATTATAATAAACAGAATAATTTGTCACTGCTCTTTGTCTGTTTTAATATTTTTAGATTTTGCTCTTGACACTTTTATTCAGATTTTATAGCACAAGAGGACGTGTTGAGAGAGGGCTATAGTTACATTTATTGGTGGCATTGACTTAAATGCATAAAGCCTTTATGTAGCCAAATTTCTGACTTATTTTATGATGCCATTATAAACTTGAGAAATATATTTTTAAATGGAGGTCTTGTAATCTACGTAATGGATCTTGGTTTACTGCAGCCTTATTGGGGTGGGGGTGTCTATACAATCCTATGTAGTCTCACTAATTAAAACCGCTTAGATTTTTTTTATCCTCATGCATAACCCTAGGAGCACTGGCAGGTGAAGTAAAAAACACTGGTTATCTCTTCATCATGGAACCTTTTAGTGAGCGGCATGTATATTAGGAGCAAGTGAACATTTTGTCTTTAAAGTTTGTGTTAGATGCAGCTCCAAAACTAGAGCTCTTGTAGGGTTTTGCCAGTCTGCAGTGGTCAGGATCAACCAAAAGTCCAAGGAAGGAACAGTGGTGAACAGGGAGAGTGAAGGCTGGCCCCGTTTAGTCCCATCCAACCTGCTACTGTTCAAATTGCTGAAGAAGTTAATAATGCTATTGAAGGTGTCAGAATACACAGTGCATTAGTTTATGTTTGGGGCTGCATCAGTGTGTCCCATGCTGACTCCGGTGCACTACCGAAAGCCCCAAACAATGGGCACCAACCTAAAGCAGACCTTAAGTGTAGCCAAGTGCATTTTATTAAAGACCCAACCAATCAAAGGTCCTGTTTTGAACCTGAGGCTTTTAACAGTACAGACTTTAATTGAAAGCTTTAACGTAATGCATCAGAGCACGCTGTGTTTCACAATAGAAACATTTATCTTAATCCATGATCAGTGCAAGTGCAGTCAAATGCAAATAAAGGAGATTTTCATGGTTCATTGTTCTTCGTAATTCGTTCGTAATTTTATAAATTATAGATAATCTCTGTTTTGCACCAAATGAGTCTTCCCTTTGAGCCTCCTACAGAGCTGCGTGTGCAGGAGTAGAAGTGACGAACAATGTGAACAAGCAGGGTCAGGCTGATAAAATGACCTGGCTTTAATCCAGAGTGCAGCTGTTTATCAGACCCAGGCACATTGAGCATGGGCAGTGGGGAAAGTGGCCCCCACACACCACCAGATGGGGCCCTTTGCCTTGTATCTGCAGACTTCAGGCAGGAAGGGTTTATCCCAGTTTTAAAATCTGGGATAAAAATCAAATAGCATTTGAGGTTAAAGGTTAGTTTATGTTTACTGCCATTTTCTGATTATGTAAATGTGTAATGTAATTGTATCTAATATAGTTACCCAGAGCGCACTGAAGCTCTTTGGTTTGTTTTCTGTTAGTTCAAACTAATACATTTATTATTATTATTATTATTATTATTATTATTATTATTATTATTATTATTATTATTGATACTAAGCCATCGCTACTCTTTCAAATGGGTTGAACCAAAAAATAAAAAAAACTTTCTATTTAATGCTTTTTCCAAAGAAAGAAATACAAGTCCAAATGCCCATAGAACATGAGACATAATAAAAAATAAAAAAATCACTTTTACTAATTGATGAGCTTTATAAATGGTGGCAACATTACATACAAATGGTCATCATCACAGGATCCAGTGTCGGCACGTTTTCCAACTCGCACAAGGCACTTTTGTGATGCTGAGCCTTTCTTTAATGGGTCTTTTAAAAGTATATTATAGAGTCCATTCTCAGGGGCTGGGAAGGGAAGGAGGGAAAAATCTTTTTAACAAAGCTACAAATTTGTAAGTATTTAAAAAAAATCTCTGCTGGTTGTATTAAATTTGTGCCGTAACTGATCAAAGGAGGCAAAAGTCCTATTAATAAGTATAATATTTTCTTGAAATGCCCTGCTGCATGACTTACATAAGATTTATGAATTATTTACTGCATAGGCCTTCGCTCAACCTCTGTATATTGTTTGTATGGAGTTATTTAAAACTAATAAAGCCAATAGTCCACTTTTATATTTATGCATTTTAACTCGAAAACTAAAACTAAAACGCATTTATTTGCATTCTATAGTGCAATATAGGCCTGATATTTGACTAAAGATACTCCTGTAAACAAATTGTATGTTTCCCACAGGTTTACAGAACCTACATCAGAAACCCAACAAATTTAATATTACTAATTATTATAGATGCTGAGGCTAATCTTTCGAAAAACAGACAGTTGCAGTAATGGTTCACATTGTTTCTGTAGTGTAGTGGTAATCATGCTCGCCTCACACGCAAGAAGTCCTTGGTTTGATCCCGGGCGGAAAGAATTCTTCTTCCTACAACACCAGCCAGAGGCAACAATATTTATCATTCATTTGAACTCTATACAATTATGGAGTCAACTTAATGTCACATATGGATCCAAAAGTAAAGATCTGCAAACAAAAATAATGTATTGAAAAAAAACAAATATAGTTTTTTCTGTGAAAGTTCTCAGTCATCCAGGACATCTTGAAAACAAGGTTGAAGTAAAAGGACTCAGTTTCTGAGTCCTTTTACTTCAACCTTTTTTTAAATATAGTTTTGCAAACAAAAATCAATGTTGCAATTAAACTTTTCTTTTGCAATTTCCACTAATTCATTTGCACTGCTCTATTAGTCCTGCATCTCAGTCTGCTGTGGCATTTACCTTTGTGCTGCAATGTGACTGATGTGACAGAAAAAGCTGAATTTACAAGTGTAAAAATCATATTTACTGCCTGGTACAAAAGATGGCTCCGGTCTCTAGAGCTAAGTTTTTACCACATGAAAACTCTGGGGGTGATTTTTGATTATAACGTCCCTTTATGCTATCTGAAAACTGTAGTTTTGTGCATAAGCAGTAGCCAGAATAGCCTGGATGTAATCTCCATTTTAATTGCCCTGTGGTAAGGTCATTATTGGTAAATGTGGGAGCAATGGGCACACAACATCCATTTATAAACAATCTATGGTCTTTCATGCATGACCCCCTTGTCTTCGCTATAAGTGATAAGTAATATATAAAGTATATCCTTTAAATAATAATTTTATACAAATGATTAATTGGAAATCAATGATACATATTTAGTGTAAAATAAAATGTGTAATAATATTGGTGTGTAGGTTATACATTACTTTAAATACTAAAATTGACATTACCTTTAGAGCCTATCTCTTCAGAATATGGAAAGGATGGTACAATGTTCTGTGACTATACAGAAACACATTTTACTGGTTTAATGGTTCCTTTTAAATATACACAAGACATAGGCTGCGGGAGGGTTACCTACCACAGCACTCTTCACCTCGTAGTTCTGTTCAGTCAAATTATGAGTAAAATCAGTTTTACTTAAATTATTTAACTCGTATGATTTACCCTGCTGTTATTATCAGTATCACACAACCACACAAATACAATCAGAAAGGAATAGTACCCACTTCAATGCTGATAAAAGATCATTTTTTAATGTGTTTAAATCCAAATGCAATAACAGTTGCCACAGTCTGCAGAACTGTCCACAAAGTCATCCATTTCTCCAAAGAAGATGAACTGGAGGGTGTGGGGCGAGCTGGTGTGGAGGCCTTCTGCAGCGACTACACAGACCAAGACAATTTCCCCCTCTGTTATCCTCCAAGATGTCTGCAAAGTGAAGGGGGCTTTTCTGGATGTGTACAGAGATGATCCGTTCACCAATGTCCAAACCATCAGCTTGTAGCAGAAACATTTCTCCTTACATCTACAAGAAGACACAGAATTGAATGCAGTGGTGAGCACTCCTGCCTCACAGCAAGAGGGTCGTGAGTTCAAAACCCGGCTGACTCAAACATTCTCAGCCGTCTCCGGTCTTTCTGTGAGGAGTCTGTATGTCCTCCACATGTTACCGTGGGTTCTCTCCGGGTACTCTGGCTTCCTCCCACCGTCCAAAGACATGCATGTACAGGTTAATCAAATCTAAAAAAGTGTCTCTAGTGAATGAATGTGAGAGTGAAGGGTTGTCCGTCTCTAAATGTTAGCCCTGTGTCTAACTGGCTGTTGTCCAGGGTGTACCCCGCCTCAGGCCCAAAGCTGCTGGGATAGGCTCCAGGCACCCACAACCCCTGACGGGACTAAGCAGGAGAAAATGAATGAATGACTATATTTTCAAGTTTAAAGTAACAAATGTTTGAGAAAAAAAATATAGATTTGCATGAAAGAAAGTAGAAAGTCTAGCCACTTGCTACACGGAAAAGGAAACACGTCACTTGCGTAGATTGTTTGATTGTTTTGTGCATGGCTCGCTGGCAGATCTGATTAAGCTGCACTGTTGTTCAGGAGTTCTGTTATCACTGACTGATCAGGTATGTATTGTGTTGTGTGCGTGTGCGGGAGGTGTGCAGAAACCTGTGTATGTGGTTGTGGGGTGTGTGTTGAGTGCACAGAGCACTGCCTGAGTTAAGAAACTTTTCCACAGCTTGCATTTTGGTGTGGTTGTGTCCATAACTGCTTAAGTTCCTGCAATAAAGCGGTTTGTTGACAACCTTCTCAACCATTATTTTACTGCATCTGGCTGGACGCTAACAGGTATGTTAGTGACCATATTGTGCTCAAATTGTCTAAACGTAAACTAATTCTCGATACAAATGATAACATGGTCATTATGTGCTAATATCTTAAGTATCTCCTTATTAGTAAATCCAAAAGAAAAGCACAGCTTAATCTGCCAAGGCAGCCATGACAAAGTGCAAAACATAAACAAACCATCCTCCGCTAGTCATGTGTTTTCTTTTCTGTTTTTCTTTAAAAAAAATCTATGACTTTTTTTTATCTCAAATTAGTTCATTTTCTCTTGTACATTTGTGACTTTAAACTCAAAAATATATGTTCCAATGTTTTTTCTTAGTTTCAAAATGGCAAATACACTGTCGTACAAAGTATTTTAACACAAATTTTTGTTTGCAAAACTATATTATTTTTTTCAATACATTATTTTAGTTTGCAAATGCTTATTTTTTGCTTGAAACTTTTCATTTATATTTGAATACATTATTTTTTATTTCTAATCATTTTCTGTCGTTTTTCTTAATACTTTATTGTTATTTAGTTGACTCCATAAAAAATGATCCTCTCAGGAAAAACATAACATAGGTGATACAAGCTATTTAATTTATGTTTTGAGGCATTGCCACTGTTTTTTTTATTGGTGTTAGAAGTTCTCTCTTAGATATCTTTTTAAATATAAATAGAGTACTAGAATACTTTCTTGAAATGCCCTGCTGCTCAACCTACATAAGACTGGTGAATTATTTTCTGCATCAAACGCTCAAACAAACTGTAACTGCAAGTGTGAGACTAGATTCAAACATCCTACACCTGAGTTTACCTGTCCACTGGCATCCTCCCAACACAGGTTACTTAAGCTCCCTGGCATCACAGAATTATTTACAGCACAATCCTGAATAGTAAGACTCCAATGACAGTTACAGAGAGACCACTACAAACTGGCCTTACTTTTATATCGTAGTGCTTCTAAATTAACCACATCTTACAATTACAAAAGAGGATTAGGGCCATTGTAAAAAAAAAAATATATATATATATATATAAATATAATACATATAATATATATATATGTATATATATATATATACATACATATATATACAAGTTTGTTTATTCATTTTCTGCCAAAAGTCTGCTAAGTGACCCATCTGGGCTCCACGTGAACAGACAGCATATAAGACATTTAGATTAGGGGTTAATCTGCTAACACTCACTTAGTTAGCATGACTTCTACCAACATGCACTGGGAACTCCCATGTTGGACTCCGGCAGGGCTGCCCTTTGTCACCCGTCCTGTTCATTATCTTTATGGACAGGATTTCTAGGCGCAGCCAGGGGCCGGAGGGAGTCTGGTTTGGGGACCACAGGATCTCGTCTCTGCTTTTTGCAGATGATGTTGTCCTGTTGGCTCCATCAAGCCAGGACCTTCAGTGTGCACTGGGACGGTTTGCAGCCGAGTGTGAAGCGGCTGGGATGAGGATCAGCGCCTCCAAGTCTGAGACCATGGTTCTCAGTCGGAAAAGGGTGGTTTGTCCCCTCCAGGTTGGTGGAGAGATCCTGCCTCAAGTGGAGGAGTTCAAGTATCTTGGGGTCTTGTTCACGAGTGAGGGAAGGAGGGAGCGTGAGATTGACAGACGGATCGGTGCAGCTTCTGCAGTGATGCGGTCGATGTACCGGTCTGTCGTGTTGAAGAAGGAGCTGAGTTGTAAGGCAAAGCTCTCGATTTACCGGTCAATCTACGTTCCTACTCTCACCTATGGTCATGAGCTTTGGGTCATGACTGAAAGAACAAGATTCCGGATACAGGCGGCCGAAATGAGCTTTCTCCGCAGAGTGGCGGAGTGCTCCCTTAGAGATAGGGTGAGGAGCTCGGTCACTCGGGAGGAGCTCAAAGTAGAGCCGCTGCTCCTTCACATCGAGAGGAGCCAGCTGAGGTGGCTCGGGCATGTGTTTCGGATGCCTCCTGGACGCCTCCCTAGGGAGGTGTTTCCGGCATGTCCCACCAGGAAGAGACCCCAGGGAAGACCTAGGACTCGCTGGAGGGACTATGTCTCTCGGCTGGCCTGGGAACGCCTCGGTATCCCCCCAGAAGAGCTGGAGGAAGTGTCTGGGGAGCGGGAAGTCTGGGCGTCTCTGCTTAGACTGCTGCCCCCGCGACCCGGCCCCAGATTAAGTGGTAGAAGATGGATGGATGGATGGAGCATGACTTCTGGCATGTTTTCAATGACTTGTTTGCTCTGGGACACATGCATTTGCATGGGACACATGCTACCACAGATTACAAGCACTATTTATTGTCATCGGGTATTTCATTATTTTCTTAAGCCTCCTTTTGACTTATTCCTGATGCGAGGAGCTATGGTTGAAGTTTATGATTGATGCGCAAACTTATCTTACAAACTAAACTCAAAGGTTATAGACCGTGTTGAATAAAGGAGTCGTTCATGAGCAATGACTCATCTTTTCTTTTGTTCACGCTCTCATTCATTCACTGTCAACAGAGACATTTTAATAGGTTTTCAAAGACATACAGGAAAGAACAGTCTTTTACCATATGAAAATAAGAAAAATAAAAAAATAAGAGCAATTCTGTTCACAGCCAGACTCTCTTAAAGATGCAACAGAACACGATTGTTATCAAGAAACAAAGGCTGTGTCCAAAACCACTCCCTCCATAGTGTCCCTTCGATCACTATACAGGGCTGCACTATAAAACTGATAGAGAATATTTTTGCAATAATAATAATAATAATAATAATAATAATAATAATACATAAAAATCATAAATAAATGACAAGGGAGGCCAACATCTGTACATACAAGGTAAGGTAAGCTAATGTTAGCAATTGTACAATTTTACATAACATTACCACAGGATTAGACAATCAACAATTAAATTGCAGTTACCTGGTTATGACAAATTGGGGTTAACGCACCTAGATTTCTCCCCAATACTCCAATATCTTTGTGCATGTATCACTGTTCATCTGATTTACTTTATTAATTTTCATCTGCGCATGAGTAAAAAAAGAAGTGAGTGAAACCTTTAAGCATTCAGCATAGACTCCAAAAATAATTCTTATAATGGATTGTAAGTGCATGTAAACGGATCAGATCAGATTATTACAATTATCTGATTACTCCTAGTAATGAGATTTTAGTGTGCAAGTAAATGAGCTCAGTGAGTAGATAGAAAACATCAGCAAGTGGGTTGATATTTAACTGCTTTTTTTATTCAAGTATTTTGTCTACACCAACTAAAGGCTAAAAGCTAAAATACCTAATTAAAATGCCAAATAACATGGGTCTAGGACCTGTCCTTCCTCATCAAAGACTATGAATTGTTAAAGCTGCAAAACCTACGTTCGCTGTCATCGACATAGACAGGATACAAAATTTTGGTAAAGTGACACTACAGTTTCTTAGCATCCTTGCTCCAAGTCCATGAGTATAACGTCTTGTCAAAGAGTTTAGTGACTAGGGAGTGGTTTCAGGCACAGCTGTTGACGTTCTCTAAAGTTATCTTTCTTTTAATTTTACAGCATTGTCAGTTTTGTACAAAAGATGTTAGTGGATAAAAACAGTGAGGGTAGAGTGCTAGAGAATGTCGGGGAAAAGCCCGTTTTTAAATTTGTTAGCATATAGCAGTGGGAATTTTTGGGGGAGAAAACCTTTCACATAAGCCATTTGTCTTTCTCTTTGTTGAAGTTCTCAGCCCATTGGTGCGTCAGCTCCAAGTAGTGCTCTGGCTGGTTTGGAAGGTAGTCCAAGTACAAACGCGACACTGTCTTTTTGGGAACGGCTTTCTCTATTTGCGTTCCTTCGTGCCACTGGTTGAAGGAAGTGATTGTGACAATTTCGGGTCTGACGGACAGTGCCGCTTGCAGGGACGTCTCATAATATCGGCCATTTACCCGGTTCCTTGTGTTGTGATTATTCCACGGCCGGACTGCTGTGTCAACATACCCCGGACCAACGCTGGGGATAAACAGGAGATTGTTTGTGTCACAAAAGGCCTTGATAGCTTTCCAGTTCTGGTGGGAGGAGCCGAAGGAAAAGCCGTTGGAGGCAAAGTAGGTGTACATCCCGTCAAAGCCGCTAGCCAGGATGTCGTGCTTGTGGCGCTCTTCGACGATGAGGGCGACAAATACCCCGTCGTAGGGCGTGCCTCTGAGGCTGTGGGAGCCTTTTGGTGTCAGGAGCTCGGCCCAGGAGTCCGACGAAGTTAAGTACGAGTCGTAAACGTAGAAAAGAGGGAGTACTTGCCCGGTGTTCAACTTGAATCTGTAGAAGGCGCCATGTTTCCCATATCTAGAAAAAAAAAAACACAGAGAAGTTTTGTGTAAAGCACTTTTTGGATACTAAACAGGGGCTTGAAAATGTCTTATATAACCTGGCAGGCCTATATCAATAATTTTGTAAAGTTATTTTGGAGCGCATGTAGTAATAAGGTAATACTTAAGTATTGTAAATTAACTATCAACTTATATATCTGCCTGGGTAAACCGATTATTCCAATATTCAGTATGCAAATATTGTACATAATTTTTAGTATCATGTTTGATGTCACAAACTCACAATTTCAAAAAAAATTTTTTTAAAAGACTATTGGAATTTGTGGAAAATAAGTAACCCTGTACTTCTAACTATACATACCACCCTTCAACACTCTAGGACTTAAAAATAGATAATAAATCATCATAACCTTTTGTAGAACTTGTGAACCACAAATAAATCCAGTAACAGAGCAGTTCATACTGATAATATATTAGGGATGGGAATCTTTCAGTGTCTATTGATTCAATTTAATTCAGATTTTTGGGGTCCATTTGATTCAGAATTGATTTTTGATTATCTTAAATTTAAGTGAATACAACTTTTGCTAAGAATATTGGTTGAAGATTATTTGATAAGATGAAAAGACAGTGTTAACCAAAGTACATTCATTTAAACATTTCTTTTAGTTTCTGCCTGCCAAATCTTTACAATTAATGCTCAACAAGCATTAACAAGTTGAGCCACTGTCCCCTTTTATTCTCAATTTTAGCATTTATTTTTATTTTAAGTAGCAGATTATCCTGCAACTAAATGTGAGAATTAAAAAGCTTAGAAAAAATACTTGCTAACTTACAGCAACTTTTTTTTTTTTTAAACTTCACATAATAATTTTTTTATCTAAAGAATACATCATAAAAAATAAAAAAAGCTAAAAACGTGATTGAGAATGATAAATGCACAAACATATCCCACTCACATGTAGATAACAGCAACAACAACAAGGACTATAGATGTTATTTAGTTAAGTTCTACAGAATCCTAACATCCAGGGAGTTTGAGTTAAATAAGTACACAATGAATTTGTGCCACAATCAATAAAAAGCCAGTTGAAGTTAGAACTAAAAGCTGCCTGCTGTGCCTTTCAAACAGATCCACGCGGGAGGCATCTATATTTAACTCCCTGTTCTTCATCAGCTCTCGTCAGGCCTCATGTTTCAAAGTTAATACGTCAGAGATTGGTGATAGAGAAAACAGAGCTCAGAGAGAGTTCAGACTGAAACCGTTCCAGCGAGTGGAAACTCACTTGTCGATGATATATCTGATGTTGTCATGCATGGTCTGTTCCGTCCGACCCTTGTATGGCTGTATGTGGAAGGCCACCTGCAGGACACAAAGGATGTCATTGTCAAGTTACATTAAAAACACAAGACACAAGTCCTGGAAAGTAAAGTGTTAGATTTGAATTGAAGAGTTTGGTTAGTATTGTCACTCAATCCTACTTTCTGAACAATTTGTGTATATTTTCAAAGCACGTATTTCACAATGGAGCGGGTTTCTGTGCAGGTCACAGAGAACATTTTTCCAAGGCCAGTGGTGCTCTAACTGCCACATGTTCATGATCAGTACAATACTATGCATATATTCAGAAATTGTATTAGACAAACAAAAAATTCCATTAAAAGGCCAAAGAAAGCAGCCTCAGATGCAAGTGAAACTACTAATGTGATATTTGTGGCCATGTATTGTGTTTAATCTGGACAAATGGTCCAGAACTGATATGGAACCTGGCTGGAACTGTAGTTGAGTCTGAAAGTCTAGTGTTCATTGATTTGTATGTATAGTTGTGCTCATAAGTTGGCAGAATATGTAATATTTGGGCCATTTTTCAGAGAATATGAATAATAACACAAACCTTTTTTCACTCATAGTTAGTGGTTGAGTGAAACCATTTATTGTCAAACAATTATTCTTTTTAAAATCATAATAACAACAGAAACTACCCAAATGACCCTGATCAAATTTAGTAGCCTGATTTACCTCTTCTGTTTTTGGCTCTCTGTGCTGTCGTTCAAACCAAGCTGCTGCAGCCTGCACATGACTGTCGCTAGATGCAAGGTAAAAACGACATCCCTCTCGTTGGCTGTACCATAATTGCGTCACGGGAAGCAGAAACATGCATTCCGAAGCACAGAGTATTCCAGCCATGGTCCAGTGCGGTACCAGGAACGAAAAATGGAGCCAAAATGAGGTAGTGGATAACTGGCTAACACTGGCTGCTTTGGCGCTATGCAATTTAGATCCCCAACGGCGGGATCTGTGGCTGAAAAAAAAAATGGATGATAGTTCTGTTTCAGAGAAGAGGGTTGATGGGAGTGAGGCTAGCGGAGCAGACAGAGGAAACACGAGTCTGCTCAGGGAGAGAGGCTGCTTTTGACACTGTCCTCCGAGTCCAACACGCAAGCATTGTGTGGGGAAGAGACTGTAGCACTAGGTGTAGGTGAGGGCTTAAATTAATGTTTTTACATTAATTTGTCAAAACAAATCTGTCCCCGACCCCTATGTCCATCCAAAACAAGGACACGGTCAACTTTACTCACCTTTACACACCCGTGCCTGTGACCGCTTCCTGCAGTAGATCTACAATCGAACACTGCACGCTTTTGTTTGTTTGTCCTATAATTTATTATCCATTCCTTCATCCACATGCTCCTTTTTGTGTCAGGTTATGCTCTGTTTACACCTATACACCGCTATTGCTCTTCATTTATTAATTTAAGTCCCTTGTGCACAGTGTGAGTTTCTATGAATATATGACTACTGTGGGTGTGATTGACAGTGTCTCTATCTGATTCTCTATTTCATCCATTTATTTTCCATTTAAGGTGGGTTTATTTAGTTTATTGTTCATGCATGACACACATCAGTGACTTAAATAACGTATATAAATAACTGCTGTTATGAAATACATGTTATTTGTCATTCTTGTAAATACATGCCCCTTGAAATTAACCATTAAAACCTATTACAGTGCTTTCACCTCTGGCATACACAACTTGACCTGTCAATCTAGAAAAAAACAACTCTGCCTGTTTGTCATGTTCAGACTTTCTTTAAACATTGCTACGCCCTGAAAATGAGTGCGCCATCCGCCAAATACTTTGCATTTCACGTCATCAAGTTCTAACCCCCTAGTGTACTTTAAAATACAAACAGTACATCTTTTTTACTCTCTGTTGAATAAAATTTATCTAGGCAAAATATATCACAAAATATATTGTATTTGATAAAAGAGAAGCAGACATACAGTATGTAGGTTTTTACAGTAGATGGAGACATACTTTCAACAGTTTCAACTATGCCACACCAACGTAATGATATTCTAATATCCCATGTGACAAAGAAACCTATCAATGTCAGTTCAGTAAAGTGTGACATAACAGACAGTCCAGGATGGCACTTTTTGATGTTTCGATTATTTTTTTTGTTACAAGATTTTATAACATTACAAATTGTACAGCTTTGCTTTTTCCTCTTTTTCTGCTTAGATATCCTGACTCCTCCAGACATAAAAAAAGACACAAACTGTTCTTGCTCTTGTCTGTAATAAAGGAGGAGCAGATAAATGTAGGGTTTGCCTTCAGGAGCTGGAGGATTTCTGGTAAATGGCTCTGAGAGTGAGGAGTGAAAAGAATGAATGACATAAATGCTAAGTGTTCCCATCGGCCTGTCTCACATCATAAGTTCAGCACAGGTCATTACACTTAATATGATGCACTTGGACTGTGAGTACAGTTTTTTTTTCACATGCAGTATTTGTTGGTTCTGTTTGATATTTGTGTGAAAGACGACTAATCTCAGCTGAGAAACTGATGTTTTCTCCAGTCAGAGGATAAAAGGTCTGGCAGCGAACAGTAAAGCAGTGACAGCGCTGTCGAGCCACAAACACAACACGCTCCAAGCCCACTCCATCTTTCAAACGAGGCTGCAAGGTCTTCATAAATAGTTTCCATGGCAACGCGGCAGTGTTTGGCACCTACACCCGGGGCTCGTCATCCGTCTCGACTGTTTGGAAGTCTTGAAAGGCACTGTTCAATCTGTTAGTGTTTGGCAGAATACGTCGCGGATGGATGTGAATGAAAAGTGCTTTGTTTGCTCAGGACCCCTTCAGCGTTGTGTGATGCTGACAGACTCTCAGCCTCAAGAATATAATGGCTGCATCAAAAACGACTTCTGTACACTTTGAACTAATGTTTGAATCCTCTTCTGATGAGGACAATCACTAACCTGGAGCCATGTTACATCACAGCGCTGCAACATTACATTGGCCAATTAGGAAAACTCAACAAGACTTTTAAAGGATGCTAACAAAATGACAGCTGAAAGCAACTGAGAATTTATTTTCAAAATGTAGAGCTATTACAAGAATATCAAAGACTATTTCTAAGATGGTCAAATTGGTGAAATTGGAACATGGCAGCAAATAAAAAAGGCATATAAATAAATGAAAAATAAATGTGCTATTTTTGTTGACTATTTTCACAAACTTCCTAAGCAATATGCAAATGAAATTAACTTTTCATTATAGTATATTTCTCTTGTTTTATTAAATCAGAGCTATATATTATAATATTTCTGTGACAGTTATAATTTAATAAAATGGAGTATACATTTTTTAGCTTAGGCATAAGGCAATTTTATTTATAAGCCTTACTAACACTTGATGGCTAAGGTTCTAATACTGTATATCACAAATATAATCACATCATAAACTAAAAATAGTAATCTCATCCACATGAAGAGTAGCCATGTCATTGGGCTTGATGGCTCAGTTAAAGGACATGAAGGGTACATAGGTTATGATACTAAAGTTGCTAATGTAGAATTATTGTGGACGTTTTTTACATTAACGATGAATGTCAGAGGATTTATACTTCACAAGCGTAAAACAAAATCAGTGGTCACAGGCAAGGGGTTGTTTTTTTATTTTTGTCATACTCAAGACATGTAATTAAAGTCTTGAGGGAGACTTTAGATGTACCTAAAATGTACCTAAAAGTTATGTGTATGGTAAAGAAGCCTTTGTTAGCAGGAAAATGTCAAAGTCAAATGTACATTTGGTAGATCAAACAGTGATTCAGTGATGCATAAGGTTTTCTATGTTCTACTTCAAGTTAAAAGTGTTTACATGCCTCACTAAAAGTAACAATGTTTTAATGAAATGTTTGTGCATTGCGTGTACTTGTGAAATGTCAAAGACGGTTTATTGCAGAGTTGATATTAAGATTTAATACATTTCCTGTTTTATACAAATAACCATAGTGAGTCATTATAAAAGCACTAAGGCATATTTATCTCTGTGCAGTGTTTGATAAGTAGCCAATCTATTGAGTAATATTATTATCACTGGGTATTTTGCACAATGGTAACTAATCATGTTGTCAAGTACTGTACAGTTGTGCTCATAATTTTTAAAAGAATATGAATGAAAACACAAAAAACTTTTTTTCACTCATAGTTAGTGGTTGGTTGAAGCCATTTATGTCAAACAATTGTGTTTACTATTTATAAATTATAATGACAACAGAAACTACACAATTGACCCTGATCTAAATACCCTGGTGATTTTGGCCTGATAACATTCACACAAGTGACACAAACAGGTTTGAATGGCTACTAAAGGTAATCATCCTCACCTGTGATATGTTTGTATGTAATCCGTGTGTGTTTATAAAAGGTCAGTGAGTTTCTGTGCTCCTAACAGCCCCTTGCATGTCTTATTCAGTGCTGCACTGTTTCTGTATTCTGAGTCATGGAAAAAGCAAAATAATTGCAGTAAAAGGTAATATAACTGTATAAAACAAGAAAGGGATATAAAAAGATGTCCAAGGAATGGAGAATGCCAATCAGCAGTGTTCCAACTCTAACTAAGAAGTGGAAAATAGGGGATTCTGTTGAAACCAAACCAAGGTCAGGTAGACCAACAAAAATTTCAGCCACAACTGCAAAGAAAATTGTTCTGGATGCAAACAATAACCCCAAAATAACTTTAGCTGAAATACAGGACACCACAGAGACAAGCCTCAAAACTTCTGGAACAAAGTCATTTGGAGTGATGAGACCAAAATTGAACTTTCTGGCCACAACCATAAACGTTACATTTGGAGAAAAGTCAACAAGGACTGTGATAAAAGGTAAACCATTCCTACTGTGACACATGGAGGTGGATTGCTGATGTTTTGGGGATGTGTGAGCTACAAATATGGCGTCAGAATTACGACAATAGACGACACGCGCAAATATTATGACCACGAGCAAATTATTTCAATTCACTTGTGTAGATCTGAACTCTCCACGCGCATATTATTGTTTCACGCACACAATTTAAGCAAGCCCGAGCTCTACACAGAGCTACAGGCGTAATAAACACCCACACGCGTGCGCAAACAGTCTCTGCTCTGCGCTTGACGATCAGCTGCAGCGCTCGAGGCCAATATTACCCCGTGTGAGGAAATATTCTGCGTGCTCGTAGAAAGACTTTTGGCGGATTGGGGGCGGGAACTACCGGTGGCACTGACCCTCCTGTGATTGGTCACCTTTCCAGTAACCCCGCCCCTTGATGCCTTGGCCCTCTTGCACTATATTGATTTACGGAAAGCAACTAATTGCCACAGATCGTCGGAGATTTTAAACAGTACTGGAGTGTTTTGAGGTGATTAATGAGGTTGTGTCCTTGGGCAAGACACTTAACCCACCTTGCCTCCAGTGGCTGTAACACTGGTAATTACTGTAGAACAATGTAAGTCGCTTTGGATAAAAGCGTCAGCTAAATGTAAAAATATTTTAAAACGTTTGTTTAGAGCCACAGTAGATCCATATATACATCCATTACATATATATATATATATATATATATATATATATATATATATATATATATATATATATATATATATATATATATATATATATATATATATATAATATATATATTAATGGCAATTAGTTGCTTTCCGTAAATCAATATAGTGCAAGAGGGCCAAGGCATCAGGGGGCGGGGTTACTGGAAAGGTGACCAATCACAGGAGGGTCAGTGCCACCGGTAGTTCCCGCCCCCAATCCGCCAAAAGTCTTTCTACGAGCACGCAGAATATTTCCTCACATGGGGTAATATTGGCCTCGAGCGCTGCAGCTGATCGTCAAGCGCAGAGCAGAGACTGTTTGCGCACGCGTGTGGGTGTTTATTACGCCTGTAGCTCTGTGTAGAGCTCGGGCTTGCTTAAATTGTGTGCGTGAAACAATAATATGCGCGTGGAGAGTTCAGATCTACACAAGTGAATTGAAATAATTTGCTCGTGGTCATAATATTTGCGCGTGTCGACTATTGTCGTAATTCTGACGCCATATACAAAGGCTCTTCTGTTGTCATTATGATTTAAAAAGAGTAAACACAAATGGCTTCACCCAACCACTAAGATTGAAAAAAAAGGGTTTTTGTGTTATCATTCTTATTTTCTGAAAAATGGCCAAAATAAATTCACAGATTCTGCCAAGGTATGACTCTAACTTATGAGCACAACTGAATGAACTCTCATTCTCATTTTAATAGTCTTAAACTAACAATACAAAGCAATTGAGACTAAAAAATTTTGGCTATTAAAGCTGTAACCTTTAAAAACATCAGAGAAAATGTGAGTCATTTTTATGTGCATTGATATTTCTAATGGTTATTATATTATTAATACTATTTTGTTATTTGAAAGTCTGATTTGTCCTGTTACAGAACAAAAATGTATGTAATGTAATGTGGGCAAACGGGGTCAGTCTATGATTAATTAAAGTAGTGCTGGAGGGGATTTATGGATCAGTCTGTGCCCGTCTGCGTGGTGGCTCCAGTGGTGCTGCCTGGTGATTTGGAAGGACATCTGTTTTCACACCTACTCATACAGGGACAAATCAAAATTTTCCTAAAAATGCTTCTGATATCTAAAAGGCACAAGAACCTAAAGTTTGCCAAGAACACTCTTGACCATTCTCACTCACAGGCTTCAGCTTTTATTAAAGCTTATTAATTAAAAGAAAAAAACATTAGGTAGAAATACTGTTGTATAAGTCCAGAAATCCCAATAAGGAGTATCAAAGTTAAGTGAACAAAAGCCTCTCTAGGCCCTTAATGCTCAATCTACACCCAGTTTTTTCAACCATCACTGACTTTAAAGAAAAAGTAGAACATTTTCACTACATTTCTCTCGGTATTAAATGTCAAATCAATGTCGCCACAAGGATGTCGATGTTGTCAGTAACCTCTGTGAACCACAATCCAATATTTCACAAATAAAAGAACACACCATTTATTGAACGTGGAATTGATTTGAAAGTTAATTATAAAAGCTTTCCTTATAAAAAAAAAAAAAAAAATCACACGGTTGCTTAATATTATCACTTTCCGTATTTTAACAAAATCTGAAGCCAAATGCTAACTAAGACTCAAAAAGTTTAAAAATTATTCCATTTGGACTCATTAAATATTATTTAATTTAATCACTGCTAGATGAGAAGTGGTAATAGTAAAAATTGCTAAAGGTTATTTAATTTTTTGTTTGCAATTCTATCTCACTTATCGAGTTTTTTGAAAGAAATATTTCTCGTCACGCCAACAGTTAAGATGTTCTAATGAGCCACATGGCAAAAATCGACAAACTTTTAAGTTTGGAGACTCTTGTTGAAGCAGTGGAGCAACTGACCCTCAACAGAATGACTGTACTGAACAACATGGACCATCCTCTGCACTCTGTTTATGGTGGTCTGAGATCAGTGACCTGCAGGACAGACTGCCACAAGAACTCCTTCTTCCCGACTGGAATAGGACTGTACAATCAATCAGTCTTATTCAGATGACGTCTGAATCAATTAATGTGCGTTTCTAATTAATTTGACCCAATATTATTGCTTTTCTAACCATGTTTTAGAAGGCTTCTTCAAAATGGTGGAGGTATCTTGGTGCTGCAGTGGTGCTTTTAACAATGGAGACCAGCCTGAGTCAAAATGTTTACTTGAAATACCAGTTTTAGCTCAGGAAGTAAGTAATACAGTGTCAGTAATACAATGTCAGTCCATTTAAGCCACCTACAAAAGCCAAGTGGATTCCCATTTTAATGCATACAGTGCTCTAGAATATCTTCTTTTGCTCAGAATATGTTTATCTCATATGTTGATTTTTCTTACTGATGGGAGAAGAATTGATTGCTAGCTTTCAGTATACATATTTTTTCACAATAGTGTCTTGAAATGTAAAGATGTGGCTACTTTCAAAAGACAAACTCCTTCAAGGCACCAAACTGTACCTATTTTTGTATCTTTTCCAAAATTTGTACCATTTTGTACCACTGTGTGATAACAGATCAAATGCTATCACCGATTCTCTTTCCTGAAATGCAGTCAATTTTGTTGTGCACTGTCAAACAGATTCTCATTATAACTCTATTTTGGAAGCTAACGTTACAAAGCCTATCAAAGAAAAGCACAGTAATGAAAGCTTGATGTTTATTATGCACTGACAATAATACATTCACTTGAATCATCAAAAATGTAAAAACATACCGGTTGTCTCACCAGTTACCTTGATGCTGTGCCTGTGGGCAGCGTCCAGAACGGCAGGAACCATGTCTTCAGTGGGTTCCCCGTGGTCGTCTGCCACCCCAGGAGGATACCAGGACAGCACTAGCACCCCTACAGGACAGTGTAAAGAATAGGTGTGTTTTTTACATTTGAATGGAATGTTGAATAAGAAGTAATGAACAATGCTAGGACCGAATACAGCTTAAATAAATGGAGCCTTCTAAAGCCTGGAAGCAGAGTTACATTAATATTCATTTACTTTATGCAATTATGTAGATGTGGGAAAGGAGTTAGGGAAATGAATTAAAAGCTACCAGTGGCCTTTGCACTATACTATGAATATTTATTATCATTATCCAGGCCAATAAAGGTTATAAACTTTTAGAGGGACACATAACACTAAAATATTTAACTGTGTATTGAATGCCCCAAATGTACACAAGATTAAAAATATAAAATCTTAAGGTAATCTTCCTGGAACTGCATGCACAACCTCACCTGCAAATTTAATTTGCCCTTTGTTTTCATATTCCAAAGCCAGGCAACTCTATGTATCTATTTTCTTCAATTATAGTGAAGACACTCCTTACCCATAGGCTACTAGAAATGCTAAAGTTTTAAGGCCACTGTAACTTATCCTAATAATGTTGTAATATATAACATATAGAACACAAAGAGCAGACATTTTCAGTCTTATTGTACTACAATCTAAATGTGTTGGGACCACTTTAATGTACTTGTTCTGGTTGAAGCTCTACTAATATTTGCATATCACAGCCTTTAGTTTCATTTGTTTTGTGCCTGTTTTTAGCGTTATTCTCACACTGGCATCATTATTATCAAATGATATCTTTGAGTATTATCAACATTGATCAACATGCAACTAAATATCATGCTGACAATTTTTGAACAATCCTCATGCAACACCCAATGTCATAATACAAACTAAATAAAAAGTCAAATTCTAATAAACCAATACACTTGCATACAGTTTGGTAAATTAGTGTAGTATCTATATTTTAATGTGAAGTACAATAGTGCTTATAAGTAAATATAGGCAGAATTAGTTTGTTTATTTGCCATCTTTCAAAGACTATAAAGGATAACACAACAGCCTTTCTTTCTTTTATAGTTAGGGGTTGGGTGAAGCCATTTATTGTCAGACAATTGTGTTTACTCTTTTTAAATCATAATGACAACAGAAACTTCCCAAATGACCCTGAACAATTGTTTACAGAGCCCAGTTCTTAATGCTGTGTTTTGCCACCTTTAAAATCAATGACAGTTGAATGATTTTGTGGTAGTTGTGGATGAGGCTCTTTATTTTCTCAGATGGTAAAGCTGCTCATTCTTTTTGGCAAAAAGCCTCCAGTTCCTGTAACTTCTTGGAATGTCTTACATGAACTGCACATTTGAGATCTCCCCAGAGTGGCTCAATGATATTGAGGTCAGGAGACTGAGGCCAGTCCAGAACCTTCACTTTATGCTGCTGTAGACAATGACAAGTCGACTTGGCCTTGTGCTTTGGATCATTGTCATGTTGGAACGTCCCATGAACAGCTTCCCGGCTGATGAGGGCACATTTTCCTCCAGTATTTTCTAATAACATGCTGCATTCATCTTTATTGTGCCTTTGTAGCTCACACATCCCCAAAACATCAGCGATAACTCATCTCCAAATGTAAAGTTTATGGTTATGGCCAAAAAGTTATATTTTGGTCTCATTACTCCACATGACGAAGTTTTGAGGCTTGTCTGTTTTGTTTGGTGTATTTTAAGTGGGATGCTTTGTGACATTTGCGTAGTAATGACTTTCTCGACCATGCAGCTCATTTTTCTTCAAGTGCCTCCTTATTGTGCATCTTGAAATAGACTCAGAGAGTCCTATATTTCATCTATTTGTGGGGTTTTCTTTGCATACCATCAATTTTCCTGGCAATTGTGGCTGAAATTTGATTTCTTGGTTTGGTTTCAATCATCTCTCATTTATCATCAATTCAAAATTTCTTGGATACCTTTTTATGTCCCTTTCCTGTTTTATACAGTTCTATTACCTTTTGCTTTTCTCATGACTCAGACAGAAACATCAGTGCAGCACTGAATGAAAGATGCAATGGTCTGTCAGGAGCCCAGAAACTCACTGACCTTTTATACACAAACACTAATTACAATCAAAAACTGATCACAGGTGAGGATGGTTACCTTTAGTAACCATTCAAACATTTTTGTGTCAACTTGTGTGCATGTTATCAGGCCAGAATTACTGGGTAATTCTGGTCAGGGTCATTTGGATAGTTTATGTAGTCATTATGATTTAAAAAGTGTAAACTTCTCCCAACCACTATCTATGAGTGAAATAAAGGTTTTTGTGTTATCATTCATATTCTCTGAAAAATGGCCAAACAATCACAGATTCTGCCAGGGTATGTAAACTTATGAGCACAACTGTAGATGGGGTTTGTTTAAAACCCCATCTGATTGTAGTCTTAGTACGAGGTAAATACAACGTTAAATGAACAACATAGAACTTATATTGTGCCATTTGTTAACAGAAATGAATGTAAAACAATAAAGTAATGAGTAAAAAAAATATGTACCCCATTCTTCAATAGCTTATACATTAAGCAGCAATAATAAGTAATATTTTCCTGTATGACTTGATCAGTCTTTTAAATTATGATGTAGATTTGTTTCTGTCCCAATTTAGACCATGCTTTAAATGTAGGACAGATGGCCTCACATCTACTGCTACCAGAATTTGAAAAACAAATTAGAAAGGTTTGGCTATAGTTTGGAGACTCTGGTTGAAGTGGAGCAACTGACACACAACAGGATAGATGCCATACTGAACAACATGGACCATCCCCTGCATTGGGCTTTTGAACAACTGAGACCAGCCATTGGACATCTGAGATCAGTGAGCTGCAGGACAGAACACCACAAGAACTCCTTCCTCTTCACTGTCATAAGACGACAATCAAATCAGTCTGTGCTATAGGTCTATTTTAGGATACATGGAAAACTAAGTCTCACCAATGTGCAAACAACTTGTAGATGTTACCTGCTGCAGCTGCTTCTATCTGGGACATGTGAGACTCCAGCACATTCGGGTCCCTAGAGCTGTAGGGCCCCAGCTCCGGGTAGAAACTTGAAGCTATGTCCTCTGGAGGCATGTGCTTCCCCTGGGCATGACTGGCTGCGATCTTGGGGTCCCAGTGTGGCACAAGCACATGATCCCAGTGGATGTACTTGTTGTCCATGCTCGGAGACCCATACCAGAGATAATAGAAGATGTGCACGTCGTAGAAGATGCTGTACTCGCGGTCCGATTTGGTGAAGACCACTTTAGTGTCGCTGCCGCCCATGTTGGACTGACCAGGCGATACAGCCACATCTTTAACGTCCATTCTCCTTCTCTCAGACCTCTCCCCCGTGAAATCCAAGCCGGGAGCCATGTCTGAGAAGCCGTCGCTGGGTTTTAGAGTCCGCAGGCCCATCATGGTGCCAAAGATAAAGAGGGTAAAGAGGAAAAGTGCTACCAGAGCCTTCCTCCTGAGTCGAGTCATGGTGGTTGTCTAAAACAATAAAGAAATAGTATGATATAGAATGAATTCAAACTGTAATATTAGATGGGAGACTCTGGTTAAAGAAATAGAGCAATGAACACAACGGGATGGATGCTATACTGAAGAACATGGACCATCTCCTGAATTGGGCTTTTGAACAACAGAGAGCAGCCAGTGAACGTCATAATAAAGTCTAAATCAACTTATTTGCATTTTAGTTTATTAAAGGAGAATTAAATGTTCCCATCAGGGATTAAAGAAGATGAATGGAATTGGAACCCCAACATGTCTTTTTGCTTTTGACTTAGTTTTGACTTTGTGCACAGGTCTTTAATTGGTTCTAAAAAAATATACATAATACAATACAATAATATACAGCTATATTATTTGCTTCCCCTTCCTCTGATCACCTCAGTACCAGCTTTTAAACTGCCAATCATAACACTACCAAACATTTAACCAGAAAATACACCTTGTTTTAATGGTTCCTTGTGATGAAAGTATTCCCTGAAAAGGAAAAGAAAGGATAATACCTTGGCAATGACAATGCTTAGAACGCATCTCACAAGGTGAACACAACTTTCCGACTAATCTCAAAACCATCATCTGTCCAATACACTCCACATTCCCTAGATCAGATTACATGGCATGCAGAAAAAACACAGACGTAAACAGAGACAAAATTTAAAGCTTAACTCAACTCAACTCTACTCAAACTAAATCCACACCCAAGCCCAGGATTCCTTGTGTTTTGAATACATTGTGAAATTCTTATGTTTATAGTTAATCTCATCATTCAATACGAATGTACAACCATTCAGATACAGTATACTAAATGGTCAATTGCTAGTGTAGTTACTTAATATTGTATTATCAAGATCAGTTATTCCCATATCCACATTCATAAATAGCACTAAGTCTAAGGTTAAAACCCAGGAATAAACTAGGATTATGCTAAAGCAGGACTAGGAACAGTGCACTTCCTTCGCTGTCTGTGGTGCTGAACTGCTCTCTTCATCCCACACGCTCGAAATGCGGCCACAGTCAAGCGTCGAGCAAAAAGAAGCGAAAACATTCAGTCCTCGCAATACTAGAGCTCATAAAACACACTTAAACGAAATCCTTTCACTTCCATAACCACCGCTGGGGGGATTTCAATGAGATAATGCTCCTCTAAAACGAACCTCTTCGCAGACGTTTTCACGTTTTTTTGTTTTTTTTAACCTTCACCACATTTTCTTCCAGATATCACGCAACAGTTCCCGCTACAATATGTCCAAATATAAGCAGATAACATACAAATATAATACCTTTGGGTCTTTCGTTTTTTGCTTCCACTCGTCTTCAACCCATCTTTTTTCCATAAATAGCCGCACCCGTTTGCTTCGTGTAGTAGCTACGTCGGAGGCAAACTGTTTAGTTATCGCTCGTAGACGTTGGCAAAAAGCATTTCCGCTCAGAACAGAAGCGGTGGGCGGGGTTAGCCGTGCTGAGTGGCTCGTGCTCTTCACAGAAAGACCCCAGCTGACGAGAGCGGAAAAAACGCGTGCCAACCGGAACAGGGGCGCGCTCGCGATATGTAAGGATCGATATGTACATGGATATGTAAGGATAATTAAAAGTAGTGGAAAGAATTTTAAATTGTTATTTAAATAAAGAATTATTATATAGCTAGCCTAAATGTAGCAAGCAAGAAATACTAAAAATGTGAAAATCTCAAAGACAATCCTTCCTGTCAACATTTACACTTTCGAATAAATTTTGCTAATTTCAAGCTATACATTTAAATAGTAGCTAAAACTAGCATTCCACTTTGTTGAACATTTTTTCAATTTAGACTAATTCTCTTAAACTAATAATAAAATGCTTGGTTTCAGCTCTTTATCATCTTAAAAGTATTTAGCCTAATTTCACAGATGTTCTGGTGTACTGCACATGATTATCCTATAAACTTATCAGTGGTCAAAGAATCACTGTATTTAATTTGTATGGTTATAATGACCAGTGGGTTTTTGAGTTATACCAAATGCCCAGGCAGGATCCAGCTAGGCCAAGGTGGAGGGTGTCAACATGTAGTTGATCCAGACCTAAATACCCGGGTCAGCAGCTGGATGACAGAAGGAACAGAGCAGGTGCCACATCCTTGGAAGGCTGGGTTCCTTTAGCTTCTGGCAGATGTTAAAGGAACCCAGCCTTCCAAGGCTGGGTTCCTTTAACAGCTGCAGCAGCTTCTGGCAGATGTTAAAGGAACCCAGCCTTTAACATCTGCCAGAAGCTGCTGCAGATGTTCCACCAGACTGTTATGATCAGTGCGTGCAGGTTTGGACCTGACCTTCCCAATAACACAAGTTGACTGTATGTGACTGACATGTTTAAACCTCAGAAAAGCAGACAAAGATCAAAACCTAGTTTTTTGCAAATTGCTGTGTCATATCAACAACATCTGTTTAGGAGTTGTGATTATTAGAATTCATTCAACCAAGGTGTGTTTTGAAAAGAAATTAAAATTTTCAGTTTACTGAAATCAATACAACAATTTTTATTTCAGCCTTAACTCATCTTCATTCTAAGATTAGATACTGTATATTGCAATTAAGCACTGAGCTGATACAACCACTAGAGAGCGCTGGGCTCAACGTATTAACACAGTGATACATCACTTGACTGTTCTACCACTTTCGATTTTACACTGACACTCTAGCAAAATAAATGCTTTTTTACTATAAAACACATAGCTTAGCAATCATTAACATAAAAAGTGTACAAGTTGCTTCTCATGGTTCCCATCACAAAACAGCAAAAATGACCTACTTAAGCATGTATCTGAATTAAACTAGTCACACAGCACACATCCCCCCAGAGTTGTCATGTAGTAAAACTTTTTCCAATGATCTTCACCCCCAGTGAAGACTCACTGAATTGAATTTTGGAGCAGAAACTCTCAAAACACCCACTTCCTTTAAGACAGGTGCTGGTCATATAATTAGAAAGCGCACGTAACTCCTCTTCACTAGGTTACACTGGCTCCTGGTTGATGCCTGCATTAAGTTCAAAGCTATGCTCTTGGCCTACAAGACCACCACTGGTTCTGCACCCTCATATCTTCACTCACTGATACAGACCTATGCTCCTACCAGATCCCTGCACTCTGCTAATGAACAACGTCTGGTGATACCATCCCAAAAAGGAAAAAAATCACTCTCACGTTTCTCTGGATCTGTTCCACATCTCTTCCATCAACACCTGACTGTCAAACACTGAATTCTACTTCCTTTCTATCAATTCCTTTTGTTTAAAAAAAAAAATATATATATATTTATATATATATATATTTATTTATATATATATATATATTATATATATATATATATATATATATATATATATATATTTATTTATATATATATATATATTTATATATATATATATATATATATATATATATATATATATATATATATATATTTATATATATATATATATATGTATGTATGTATGTATATATCTTATCCTTAGCTTTGTATGCTGTGCTAGGTTTTAACTGACTAGTTTTTTGTGCACTTATGCTTTTTGTTACCTTGTGTTGTTTTTGCTTCCATTGTTTTCCTCACTTGTAAGTCTCTTTGAATAAAGCGTCTGTCGTCTTTCAACCAGAAGGTAGGCGGTTCAATTGTCCAGTGGCGACTGGAGGCAAGATGAAACTGGTAATTACTGTAGAACAATGTAAGTCGCTTTGGATAAAAGCGTCAGCTATGTAGAAAATCATAAAAAAGCTTTATTTCACTACCGTAATTCCATTCAAAAAGTGAATTACACACAGATTAATTTCTGCTGATTATAACTAACAACTAATGAAAATACCAAATTCAGCATCTCAGAATATTAGAATATTGTGAAAAGGTTCAGTATTGAAGACCCCTGGTGCCACATTCTAATCAGCTAATTAACTCAAAACAACTGCAATGGCCTTTAAATTGTCTCTGAGTTTAGTTCTGTCGGCTACACAATCATGGGGAAGACTGCTGACTTGACAGTTGTCCAAAAGACCACCATTGACATCTTGCACAAGGAGGGCTAGACACAAAAAGTCATTGCAAAAGAGCTATGTGTCCAAGCACATTAATAGAGAGGCAAAGTTAAGGAAAAGATGTGGATAGAAAAAAGTGTACAAGAAATAATGATAACTGCACCCTGGAGAGGACTGTGAAACAAAACCCATTAAAATGTGAGGGAGATTCATAAAGAGTGGACTGCAGCTGGAGTCAGTGCTTCAAGAACCACTTCACACAGACGTATTTTCCAACAGGACTTGGCACATGCACACAGTGCCAAAGCAACCGGTACCCGGTTTAAAGACCATGGTATTCCTGTTCCTAATTGCCCAGCAAACTCGCCTGACCTTAACCCCATCTAAAATCTTTGGGGTATTGTGAAGAGGATGATGCGATATGCCAGATCCAACAATGCAGAAGAGATGAAGGTCACTAACAGAGCTACCTAGTAACAAGGTAGCTCAAGGTAACAAAAAGCATAAGTGCACGTAGAGCCCTGTGGGGGGTGTTCTGGGAGTATGGGGTCCGGGGCCTTTTGCTAAGGGCTGTCCTGGTACAACCGGAGCAGGAGATTGGTTCGCATTGCCGGCAGTAAGTCAGACCAGTTCCCAGTGCATGTTGGACTCCGGCAGGGCTGCCCTTTGTCACCGGTCCTGTTCATTATCTTTATGGACAGGATTTCTAGGTGCAGCCAGGGCCCGGAGGGAGTCTGGTTTGGGGACCACAGGATCTCATCTCTGCTTTTTGCAGATGATGTTGTCCTGTTGGCTCCATCAAGCCAGGACCTTCAGTGTGCACTGGGACGGTTTGCAGCCGAGTGTGAAGCGGCTGGGATGAGGATCAGCACCTCCAAGTCTGAGACCATGATTCTCAGTCGGAAAAGGGTAGCTCAGGTTGGTGGAGAGCTCCTGCCTCAAGTGGAGGAGTTTAAGTATCTTGGGGTCTTGTTCACGAGTGAGGGAAGGAGGGAGCGTGAGATTGACAGACGGATCGTTGCAGCTTCTGCAGTGATGCGGTCGATGTTCCGGTCTGTCGTGGTGAAGAAGAAGCTGAGCTGTAAGGCCAAGCTCTCGATTTACCGGCCAATCTACGTTCCTACTCTCACCTATGGTCATGAGCTTTGGGTCATGACGAAAGAACAAGATCCCAAGTACAAGTACGGGGCGCTCCCTTAGAGATATAGTGAGGAGCTCGGTCACTCAGGAGGAGCTCAAAGTAGAGCTGCTGCTCCTCCACATGGAGAGGAGCCAGCTGAGGTGGCTCAGGCATCTGTTTTGGATGCCTCCTGAACGCCTCCCTAGGGAGGCGTTCCGGGCATGTCCCACCGGGAGGAGACCCCAGGAAAGACCTAGGACACGCTGGAGGGACTATGTCTCTCGGCTGGCCTGGGAATGCCTCAGTATCCCTCCGGAAGAGCTGGAGGAAGTGTCTGGGGAGTGGGAAGTCTGGGCCTCTTTGCTTAGACCGCTGCCCCCGCGACTCGGCCCCGGATAAGCAGTAGAAGATGGATGGATCAACTTTTTGATGATATTCTAATTATATGACCAGCACCTAAATATGTTTTTGCTATGTCAAATCAGCAATGTAGTTTTCTCATACATATTTTGCAGTTAGCCCTAAATACTAGCCTGGCCAGCCGCAACTAACTCTTTTCCTATTCTATACAAAAAGGTTGTCTGGTACCTTGTTGTTTACATTCAATTTTAAGGGCGGGGTTTACAAGAGGAATGTTAAATATTTACAGGAACACCGGACATGACAACACCACACAGCCTGTTGTCAAGAGTGGACACCTGAGCGGTTTCATCGGTATACTTTACTGGTTATGCAAAACAGAGGCAGGAACAGAAATTAACGACCTCTCAGTAGCAGTGTCTGCCTTGCTGAATGTTTTGGACTAGCTGCGCGAGTTACTTGCGTGTGACGTGGCCTGCAAACCACACCCTGCTGCAGATATTTGCTGGCAATTTGGCTTTGGATTGGTCCGTCCCCAAAATTGCTGAGGAAGTGATTCACTATGAGAAAGGGACCAGACCGTCCTCCTTTTGAAAAATGGAAAAAAGGTCTGGTTTACAAGGCTACCTAAATACTGCTTAGTATTTAGGTAGCCAATGATCAAAGGGTCATTGTTTGTGGAGTAAGCATTGAGCACCTGACAGGTATTGCTTCCATCTAGTGGTGAATTGTGCTACATGGAACATTACAAGAGAATGAGGTTAAAATAATGACACTGTCTCATGACACATCTAAATATAAATAGTAAACTAAAGATGAAAGTGAATGTGGCACTAAGAGCACAGTTCCCTAACGTAAACTCTGTCAGAGACCAACACGCGGCCCACAGAGCAGACTCAGAAAAGGGAACGATTAATTTAAATGAGAAGGTTTAGAAATTAAAGGTACAAAACCACAAACTAATTTCATAGATCAAAAATTAGGTACAAGGTCAAAATACAAGGAATAGAATTTATTTTCCACTCTAATAAAATCAATAGACACAAAAAGAACAAAATTGTGTTGGGCTGGCATTACTTTTATACACAGTAGAAAATATATAGTGATTGCACATAAAAAAATCAATGTAGTAGTAAAATAATCAGTGTAGTATGAGTTTAATGTAAGTAGTCCTAGTGTAAATAGTGAATGCAAAGAGATTGCATACTATGAGAAGCAAGGCTTAGAGCAACACATTTTAAGTGTGTAGCTGTTGTGATTGTAGGAATTGCATCCCTGTGTCCTTCTACAAAGATGAGCAGGTGAATGTAAACGAAATGCACCATTGTCCTCTTTGTTATCAGAAAGAATGCAAAAGGTAGCAAAAATGATATCACAGGCAGTCAGAGTGAAAAGCCAGAATAAAGCTGAATTTGAGTCTCACTATTTCTTAAACAGAAAGCCCAAATTAATTAGCAGAATCATATTGTGCCTATTGAAGGTATTTCTATATCAAGTCTGATGATTCTCGCAGAAAGATTATAAAAGTGAATGTCACTGTTTACGATTGCATTTCCACCTACATTATTTCTTCATCAACTTAACTTTAACAAAACCTGCAACATTCAATCTCTAGCTTTTTGGAAGAAATGAATGTATGAAACCTATGGTAATAGTTAACCACACTTTTGTTTTACGCTTATTTCACCAGAGAGAGACTGTCACCAACTATATTTACATCTGTCACAACCATCATCTTTAATGGTCGATGTCAAATATGTATTGATTCAATCCAGTCAAATACATCCTTTTGAACAGACATATCTCCTGGTTAAATGTATACACCCACACATAACATAATACAATATGGAACAATATATGGAACATTTGGGCACATTCTTAAGAGTATCATATGGTTATTTTACATAAGGTAAGCCTGTCCTGGAGGTGTCCTCTGGCAGCTTTGCACCGGAGGCTCGTTGTGGCAGGAATATCTGTCACAACACTGCTCTGTGTATGGATTTATTATTGATCAGGCCTATTGAGCGCTTTCCCGATGGAGGACAGAGGTTAAAGGTGAGCTGACAGGCCTCCCAGTGGGGCCAGCACCTAATTCTCCACTTGGGTACATGCTAAACTAAACCTAAACAGCCTCATGCAAAGTGGCTTTTCACATACTATATACTGGTTAATAAATGTAATTGTATTTGCATATTTTGGATACAATAGGATATAGTAACATATTAGTATGTTGGATGTCTTCTTGAATATTTTTCTTCAAAGTAAAGGTGCTATCAATGTCAACAAAGTGAATGTGTTTATTATAGATTATAAATCTGTTTTGCCAGCAACCACTGCATTCTTAATAAATCATTAATTCAAAGGCTCATAATTGAAATGATGGACTTGTCAAAATTAGAAATGTGAACTTTCATTTATGTGGAAATAAAGCTATCTTTTTATTTACTGTAGTTACTTAGGCTTACTGTTCTTTCAAAAGAAATATAGACCCTTCCACAAGCAACGTTAACTCTCACCAGCAAAAAAAGCTGGTGTTTTTTAATTTATATCCTTAATTGGTGGTGAAAATCTTTTTTCTGATTGAATTCCGTGTTGGCTACCGTCTTGTTTACCGCAAGCAGATGTAGCAAGAATGCTATAAGACGCTAGATTGCTTAAGATTTTTACATAGCCATAGCCCTGAATGTGTGTTACCTTATCAAATTTGGTTTTGTCTAATGTTGTCTAATGGTGCATTTTACCTTGTAAGCTAATTTCATCAACCAGATCTCACTTTAACAGTCTTTGATTAGGAAACACTGGTCCTAAAACAATTCATGTACTGTATAATTTTGGGTCCTCCATTTATTGTTCTGGTAAAGTTCTGCATAACATAGGCCAGTGCACCATTGAAGTTAACCTTTAATGTGTTAGCTTTAATGCTCTCCTCATTGAACCGCCACCTTATGTGGTGGAGGGGTTTGAGTACCTGAATCATCCTAGAAGCTATGTAGGGTCTCCCAAAGGCAAACAGGTCCTAGGTGACAGGTCAGGCTAAGAGCTGTTCAAATGCCCTTTATGAATAGAATCAAACGTCGCCTGGCATTTTTCGAATCCAAGCGCTTAGCCCAAAAAAGCTCTTACCCCGAAAAAAAAAGCTCATAGCTCCCCAACCGGAGAGTTCACCCTGATGAATGAGAGGGTTTCTTCCCTGTGCCTTTAGGTCAGGGGTAGGTCTCTCACTGTTGTTTGGGCTTACGGGCCAAATGGCAGTGCAGAGTACCTGGCCTTCTTGGAGTCTCTGAGAGGGGTGCAGGAAAGTGCACCGACCGGGGACTATGTTGTTCTACTGGGGGACTTCAACTCTGTTGACAGGGCAGTTGTGGCTACAGATGTAGCTTACCACCGCCAGTGTGTGACTGTGGAGTGAATGAATAATGGACGGCCTGTAAGCGCTTTAAATGCCATGGTCCCTCGGGAGAAAAGTGTAATATAAATCTAATCCATCATTATCATTATTATTACTTTTTTGCCAAAGTAATTTTTGTCCAAACACATTCATGTAAAGGTCAATTGGCAACTCTAAAGTGTCCCTAGTGAATGAATGTGAGAGTGAATGGTTGTCTGTCACTGTCTGTCTCTAAATGTTAGCCCTGCGACTAACTGGCCTCTGTCCAGGGTGTACCCTGCCTCAGACCCAAAGCTGCTGGGATAGGCTCCAATCACCCGTGACCCCGTACAGGACAAAGCGGTAGAAAATGAATTAATGAATGAATGAATATATAGGACCTTGCCTAAGATCCTCAGCAACATCTGCGTGATTGAGAGTGTCTTGACCAACTTCATCACTGTGTGGTACGGCAGCACTACTGTCAAAGACTGCAAACGCCTGCAGAGAGTGGTGAAGACTGCACAGAAGATCACCAGGACTCCACTCTCTGCAGAGCATCTACCACGGCTGAGTCCACAGAAGAACTGCTTCCCCCCTCAAAGACCCCTCCCACCCCCAGCATGAACTGTTCACACTTCTACCCTCAGGGCGGAGGTACAGAAATGTGAAATGCAGGAGCCACTGGGTCTCTAATGTATAACCATCCCTTTAACAAGATGAATTTAATTAATCAGATTGGTACAACATAAGCAGTGTCAATGTCTCCATTAAAAGGCAGGACTTCAAGACTGAAGAACTCTTTCTTCACCTCTGCCATCAGACTCCTTAAACAGCTGACAGGAGTTTGCAATCATGGACATAATGTTTACATGGACATAACACGGACATAACTGTTTACATTTACACTTTGCAAACTCATTATTTTCAGAACTGCACTACCTCACTTTTTTATTGTATTTGCTGTATTTGCACTACCGCTATTTTTATATTTGTACTACCATTATTGCTCTTATTTTTAAGAATTTCTTTGTGCAGGGAAACATGTTTTCTGTCTGTGCTCATGACAATAAACACTTTTGAACCTTGAACCTATAAAAATACAATACTCTACTTTTTGCTTGCACTGGTATATTACTTGTACTTGTCATTATGAGATATGGATATTGTTATAGATGAAACTGCAATAATGATAAATTTGCTATTTTGTTTTAAGTTACATAGCCATCTCATAGAAGCCCTTTTATAAAATTCTTTAAGACAGATACAAAAATCAGTGAGCATAAACATATATGCAGAGGACTATATGACAGATGTGATCAAACTGTTATGGTTTAGCTTTGAGTATGTCAACTCTTTTCCCAACATGAAGTGGATCGATTGTCTTCTGGAGTCAAGCAAAAGCCATGTGTGTGAGTCATTGGGGGCTCCTGAATGGACACGTGCCGAGGCTTTGTCCCCTCTGTTCTTGGTGAATGCTCCCGGGTCACCTCAGGGTGGCCTGTATTGTTAGGTGGCAGTTGGTGGGTCATCCCATTTCACTGAACCTTTAGGACCAAGCATGAATGGAATCATTAATTTTATCCAGGCCACACCCATCTCCTGGTCACCAAAACCTGGTGAAATTTCTGATTCCTAAAGATTTATTTTAATTTTTGTTGCGGATTGAGTTATTGTGTTTCATTTTATTACATGTTGTTTTAGCATTATGGGAGAACCCATTTACAAAGTTCTTGTTCCAGAGCTCAATGCACTAAATTCAACTAAGAAATCATAAAAAAAAAACATATCTTGTAGTAATATAAATATAAAAATAAAAGAGTTTTTAAAAAGCATTCATTCAACTTCAGCACTTCAAATTCAAATACAATATATTTAGTTCCAATTTCTGGTGGCACAAATATCAGCCCAAACAACTGACTGACTACATGCGCGTGCTGTCTATGAGTGGGTAGTGAACGTTAGCTCAACATTGAGCTGCTTTATTTATAGTAACATTTAGACTACACCATTTTGGGAAAACACCACAGTATGAGTGACTTGGCCCTTATATACATTAATAGAAAATGGAAGTGGTCTTGTTTCTTTATGTTGATGTCGAATATAAATGTATACCATTTGATGTCACCTATCACAAAGTCAGTGAAGCCTTTTGTAATAAAAAAAAAGCCAGATGTTTTTTTGGTAACAATGTCTGATGTAACTCTTGTCGGTATTGTTAGGCTTGTTGCTATTTTTAGATTTCTTTGGACAATGGACAAAGATCATCATATACACAAATTAGCAGTGTCCTTGCAATTCACAGTCTGGAAATGTTAGTCTCTGCCCGGCCTGTATTAGCGCATTGTATCTTTTACTGGAACTCTTGTGACTCAGCTTTGTGGCTTTCTCACTATCTCCGGCTCCTAATTAGCTATTAATGAGCAGGTGAACGAACCGCGTCCTTATGAGAGTCCTTCTGCACCAAATGGACGTGACTCACAGAGACATGGAGACATGGCATGAAACTCAACGACACTTTTTTCTGCCACAAATATGACTCATCTGCCAGAACTAAAGCCATCTGGATATTCTGTAATGTAACATGAGTCCAAATGTAACCGCACAGTCTTAATAGTTAATAAAGATATCAGTATTACAACACCAACTTTTTGGTTTTGGTGTCCTATAATCTGTATAGAACGATATATCAGACAGTTACACACAATTGCTTTGTCCATTATTCATTCAACATGTATGCATATGTATGTAAGTGTATACTGTACCCAGTCTATATATGCATGCAGGTATGCATATGAATTAACAAGGTAAAAATATAGTATAAAAAAACCTCAGACTATTTAAAACTTTCAGGTTTAGTGTTTGCACAGCAAAATAAAGTAAAATATAGGATTTAGAGCTGTGTGCACATTATATACAGTATATCTCAAATGATCATTATTATTTTTATTGTTTCACTATATTTGTATGTATAGCTTTTGGTTATATCATTGTATAGTATCACTCTGTAGTTCAATAAAACTGTTCCACTCCTACTGCTATTAGGCTATTATGTATTTATTTCTATTTATTTCTATATCAGATGGACTAAATATCGAATGCACTGTCTGTCATTTTGTATTGATACATGGTAGTTCTTAATAAAAGATTTTCTTGTTCTGATGGAGGGTCTAAGGACAGGGGGACTTAGTTTTATGCAATGTACTGGGCAGGTTCTACAGAAAATAAAACACACTTTAGATACAGTCTGTACAGATGGAAAATGATTCACAAGCATTATGTTCAGATACAGTATATGAGCAGGAGGTACACAGAAGCAGTTGGGGCACATTAGGCATATTGAATCCATTGATAATCATACAAGGGATGCTTTAACAATAAGTTATTACTGAAAGACAAAAACCTGTGGCCATGTGAGTTAATATAAAAAACATAACTAAGCCTATTGTTTTAAAATTTCTCAGAAATATTTTAATAGATTTTTTTATTTATTTTTTCACAGGGATATTAACAAAAATAGTTGTAATTTGTTTTTGCAAAGAAAAATATGCAACCAGACATAATTTGGGTTCATTGAACTCTTTTGTTATAATCCAAGCTTAGCTTATTCTTATCTGGTTCTAACATCAGACTGATTCTTCAAAATGTGCATTAAAAAAAGTGTCAACATAGACATAATGCTTTTAGTTCAAATAGTAGCCCACTTTTAGTTTATTCACTTTGCTAGGATTGAGACTGTAAAGGACAGTGTTTCTTGATTTATGTTTGTTTAATACCAAATAAGAAAAGGTTAAAGCAAAGGCATATGGACTTAGTGTTTAAGGTGAAGAGGCCTCCTCTTTTCCATAAAAAATAAAATTAAAAATGACTTCCTTCACATCCCTCTCAAACCATCTGGCCTCTTTGGTCAAAATTCAGACATTGCTGTCCTCCAGGACAGACAGAAGGAAGCCGTTTTTGTTAAAATGGAGGCCTTCTCTGAACAGAAGTGGAGGCCTCAGATTCCACTCTAGAAGAACAACACCTGAATGGAACAGTGACACTAATGACTCACCTGAGCCTTTAACGACTCCCACATCAGGAGTCACACTGTCCTTTCAAGATAAGGACTATGAGACCAGAACAGCCTGGTCCTATCAGAGTTAGTTTCAGGTCAAACCCTTCGCTCTAGAGATAAAGCTCTAGTAGCAGATGATCTCAAAATTAAAAAGTCTCTTGGAATTAAGTCCAGATGCCTTTGCTTTAACTTTTTCTTCAAGATAACCTAAACTCAACCTAAACTTAAACTTAAATAGCTGGTGCCTAACTGTAAAATGTGCGTGAAATCACCAGAAGCTACTCAACTCTTTGTGACAAGTAGCGAGTCCAAAGTGGGAGGGGCCACGGAGGTATAGTTCCCAGCGGGCCCTAATGCCTCCCGCTCTGTGATTGGCCGCCCCTCACTGTTTTGCTCCCTATCTTATTAGCCATGTGTGATTCATTTCAAATTCAGGATCACGTGGACTTGACCTGAAGGAGCTGGAACTGGGGAGGTCACTGAGCACGAAGAGGGGTCATAGAGCATCGGGGACGCTAGATATCGCACATCAACGCGGAGGAGATGGTGAGCAGCAGCTTGAGTTCAGGCCGTTGGATGTGAGGCTTGTCCGGGCTGGTTCTGCAGGACGAGGCGCTCCCGCCATGGCAGAAGGTACGGACTCTCAAACTGGTCAAAGAGGGGGACTACGGGTCATGGAGGACAGACACAAAAACAGGCTTGGCATTTCTTTCTTTTATATTGTTTTTTTGTCGATTTATTTCTTCCTGCTGCATGTCTTCAAAGATGCCCTAAAAGCTCTCAGGTGTAGGTATAGACTGAGTCTTATTTTGGGAGTAGGTTAGCAAAACCATTGTTTCACAAGGATTTTATGTAAAACTGTAGATAAAAAAAATTACATTCTTAACAGGTTTTTTTTGAAGTTAAGAAGACAAAGTGCAACTTATAAGATAATGCTAGGAAATTAAACGAAAGTAAGCTTTGACCCTTGAATTATAGCTATTGGTAACCTGTAGGATTAGTAGCTATAAAACAATATAATATTAATATTATTATTATTATAATAATCAACTCAACTGAGAGGCCTCAGAATAACAGAAATGTAACAGAAAACGGGAGTCAATTAATTGATTTTTGGCGCAAATGGCAAGTATTGCAATGGACTTGGGTAAATCAAGATGCAATGTCAGTATTGTTTCTATTTAAACAATACCCTTTTATTATATCCAAATTGCATAAATATACTTTTTAGTATAGCTCATAAAAGAAAAAAATATATATATAAATGATATATAGGTAGCCAATTAATATTTGCTGTTATCAACCAAAGTTATATTTTTTGCTTATATACTTTCTTATTGATAATATTAATTTGAAAGAAATGTGTTTGGTGTAGGCTATTGTTGTTATTAGTGTAGGCTATTGAGTTGAGAATAAAGTAAGCTTAAAGTAAGGCTAGCATTATCTTTAAATTTAAAGTAAACCTCATGATTTGCATTTTTGGAAGACATGAGCAGATGTTTTAGTCTGTGACTGTTGCTTTGTTGAGTGTGTGTAATGGCTCGACTATTGCAACGGAACTTGAGACGCTTTTTAAACCACACGGCTTTACCGGTGTGAGTGACGCACCGCGTTTGGGAACTTCTGTGTCACTCCTGTGAGGCACCGCTGCCGTCAACAGCTCTACTACACGCCTGTCCCATCGCCATAGTGACCCGTGTGCCGTTTGTGAGCAGGAGGCAGTGCGCAGAGCGAGGAAGAGGAGGCCGCCGTCACCGCGGTGTCTCGAGGCAGCGGCGCGTGCAAGTGGTTCAACGTGCGCATGGGCTTCGGCTTCCTCTCCATGAGCTCCCGGGATGGAGTCGCCTTGGAGCCGCCGGTGGACGTATTCGTGCACCAGGTGAGACGAAAGCACTGACACTGCACACTTCATGACCTCAAGTGAACTCGGCCCACTCCTGACACCGTTTAGATTCACGGTGCATAAAATAGACATTAGACATTAGTTAAAGGACAGCACGTGGACGCGATGTAGCTTTGACTACACAAACTTTGGGAATTATAAATGTCTAATTTAATATTGATTGACTTAAATACTATCTGGCTAGGTGTTGGTAGACCACGACTGTTTTTATAATTTTTTTTTACTCCTTTTTGTAAGTTAAACACATGACATGAGTTAAGTTTGTAGCCTTTGTCTCAGCTTGTGTACCTTTGTCTTCAATGACAATAGGCCTTCATGGTCTGCTGGTTTTTGGCTTCCTTGCTACACTTTTCCAAAAGTATACAGAGCACCCCAAACAATCATATCTACTTTATCAGGTTTAAAATGTTAAAGTGGCAAATTCTTCTGAAAAAAGTTAAACCTTTACTAAAATATAGAGAAAAAGGAAAACAAACACCTGCGTAAACAGTAATATTTTATATATAAATTTTTTTTGGCATGTTGTTTTTGATTACTTCAGCTGTGGGGATCACATACTGGAGTGGTCACAACTCCATCAAAAGACTTATGCAGTCACTGGCAGTGTGACAATACATGTGCTGATATAGCAATATAATGTTTGCAGCAATTATGTGCTACTATATTATATGGTTCTAGCTGTTGAGCCCACAAGAAGCTTGTTGGATTCATTGGCTGCTGTGGAGTGTGCTTTTCTGTAAATTTGCTGAATTTTTGCCCACTACTTTTCCATCTCAGTCAAATTTGTGTACCATTTAAGTATAACCAGCGCCTAAAATAAAAACAAAGCCATTGTCCCCTTTTATTCTGATTTTTGGTGTTCCATCAAAAATAAGAAGGGACCATTTTTCACACTGCACCTTCTATTATGAGGCATGAGGTAAGAAAGACAAGAATGTTCTGCAACGGAAGTGACTTTACATTTGGCTAATGTGGAGTCTGCAAGTTCTCATTGTGCCATTGTGGGTTCTCCTTTGGGTTGCTGTAGTTTTTTTACTTTACTGTCTACTACCGGTTGACTTTATATTATCACATTATAGGTTTAGCCTTCTATATCTGGCTGTGGCCGTTTGTTGCTTTTCATACAGTTGTGTCTAAGTTCACAATAAGTTGTGCCTAAGTTCACGATAAGGAAACCTACGTAATGTATGACACCTGCAAAAACCCAGGAAGATCATGACCTCTTAAAGTGAACGACTCCCTTCACTTCACCCGATAGATTGGTATTCACTGTGGAAGTTTAAAGGTATCGTGGAGGGCTTTGTGGTTTGAGACTCTCTGAAAAAGGTTAGAGGCTAAAGCACAGATAACAAGGCTCATTCCTCTTGTCATCCAGCTCTGCTTCCTGTTATAAAGTCATTAAAGCGTCAGCCCACCCAGACATGAAGACTGGTCCCACCTCCCACCCTGTGGAGGCTTTTGGCTGGGACTACTTCTCAGGTTTCTCCGTTCCTGTGCTATTGTAAATCTCACGCTGAAAATAGATGGTGAATGTGGTTTTATGGGTGTGTTAATTGTAGGCTGTCTTGGCTTGAGAATGTAGGTGTGGACCTCTCTTTGCAACATTCAAACAATTAGTCTTTAGACATGTTTCAACAGAGTGGTACAGGTCACGTATGGGTGACCCCTGAAGAGCCGTGCAATTCTACTGCGCTGTGTCCAGGAGAGCAGAGTCTGCTAAGTAAACAGTGGAGTTGTTCAAGTGCCCCAGAGGCTGTGTTTCCAGTTGAGATATACATTTTATATCACATGCATTTATATAGTGCCTTCTTTGTGCCCGCTTGGGAACCCACAGCACTTTACATCATCCTTTTATTCACCCCATTCACACACACAAGCACTCGCACATTCACACTGTGGCAGACTGACTGAGACATGGCTGCCATACCAACGGCACCAACAGCTTCTCCGACAACCACCACACACCACATTCGAACACGTTAAGAGTCTGGTGGGGACCAAACTGCCAACCCTCCAGTTATTGGACAACCCATCCCTACCTCCTGCGCGACTGTGCCCCAATATACCAATTATTTTAATTAACAAGCGGGCAAATCCTCTTTTGAGGTGATGCAAGAGGCTGGAGGTATTGTATACTGATGCTAAAGACAAGTCTTCCTAAAATTCACTTTTTTTACACGCTCCCTGAATAAAATTAGGCTTATTTTACACTCCCTGATCTGTGCGTTCACATATGCAGATTAGGTTTGTGGAATGTCCACAGTATTTGTGTTCATACATGGTGTAGATAGTCTTGGTGGTTTTACTAAATAGCAGGGAAAGGGAAGAGCTTGACCCAGCGAACATGAAGCAAAAGGACAATTGAGCCGACTACTTTACGCTGGCGGTGATAATATTAAAACTATGCTTATTCAGATATGTAAGCGACATAACCAAACAGCGAAAAGTGAAGAACAAATAGCTGCAGAGAGTACGAGGCTTCAGCTCCGGATGCCAGATGCACATAGTTTGCTTCATAAGCTTATCACATGCAGACCGATTAAGCTCATAGCTTGATTAAGCTTTCACAACTGGAGTTTACACCTTGTCCGTGTTTACGTGAACGAGAGAAAACTGAAGAAAACTATGTCAGCTCAGGTTGATGTCTTTAGTATTTCACATCATTAAGCCTTTGTTAAGAAAGATAAAAGAAGCTAACGTTAAACTTAGACTCATTTGTAGCGTTAAATTCTAATATAATTCTCAGTTGCGCAACAGTCAACGAGGTATTGATGAATAACAACTGTAACTGTACCGCCCGAATGCACTTCAACACATCAAAAGCTACAGTGGACTAGCTTGTTCCTCTAAACTTTTTAGAACATAACTCTGGGTGTTCCGGTTTCCCCTACCACCAAAGACATGCACAATAGTCTCCCCACCATGGGGGATACACAATTTCGAAGTAAAGTTTTTACAGCATTTTAAAACTCTGATTTAAAATATTTTTTTCCCTACCTGCATGTAACTGCACCGACTAGGTCCAAGTCGGGGTGTTAAAACTGTGGGGGATTATGCTCACACATTTAGGTGAAGCGGGTAAGAACCACAAGACGCCAAAACAAATACAAAGTTCTTTGTTTTTTCTTTCCCTTCTGATTTTGGAAAAATACTGATATGGAAATGAAATTTTCACCAGATATTCAGCAATTGTTTCTTTTCAATAGTCAATTTGTACCATTTTTGTAATCGATAGCCTTTAGGTCACGTCAGTTAACCCACAGAAAACAAAGTTTATCAGCAGGTTACAAATTTTACTTTTGTTTATGCTTGTATTTTGTTGGCTCACACTTTTTGATTTTTAACAGAGCAAGCTGCACATGGAGGGTTTCCGCAGCCTCAGAGAAGGTGAGCCAGTGGAGTTTACATTTAAAAAGTCATCAAAAGGGCTGGAGTCTCTCAGAGTGACAGGACCTGATGGAGCTCCTTGTCTGGGGAGTGACAGAAGATCCAAGGGAGCCCAGAAACGACGCTCTAAGACCGACAGGTAGGCTACATAGCATTATTTAGGCTGGGACATGCTTAAAAGAATATATTTGTTTTGGTAGTAGTTAGCTTAGCGCAAAGGCCAGTTCAAAATCAGATAAACTCCTTCACAAAAATATATAGGCCCTGCTACCTCTCATACATTACTTTAAATATTATGCTTTTTTATAATAGCTGTGCCTATAATGGCATTTTACCATAAAGAAAATTTTGAGGCTTTAGCAATGTACGTGACATCAAGCAGAGCTCAGTTTAATAGCCCTTCAAGTGGAAGTATGAATCCTAAAACATACTGTGCCTGCTTGTACATACAGATACCTAGATGCTTGCAAATGTTCTCTACCCACTCACTGACAGTCAGTTGGTGGCCATTTACCATCATGTTTTTAATTTAGAATGGACGTGTATTGCAGTCTTCTTCTGTTGCCAAAATGCACACACAGCTTATCTTTCTTACTAATGCTAAAAGGGTCTATAGCAGTAGGTATGAATCTGACCAGTTGGCAGTGGTTATATCACCGACTCTTCATTAGCATTTTAGGAGGGGCATCTTAAGTCCAATCAATATATCAATACATCAATATCTTGTTTGTTATTTCTGGCTTGGGAGTCAAACAAGCTTTGGGTCTCTATCTCACCCCCAGTATATGTGGTAATAGTTTGAAGTATGCAAGTTTTTAATCATACATGGTATAAAGAAAAAATAAGGAGCTGTTACTTTTGGTAGCATTTAGATTTTCCGCCTGCTCCTAAGTTAACTTTAAGCAGTTAAATAAATATATATATAAGGTAGGGTGCCTATTTTTTGCTTTTATAGTAGCATATTGTGCTACACTTCTTCTTAGCCCGTGCTGTGGACCAAACCCCTTGGAAACCAGGTGGAAAAAGGTCACAAGCAAAATGTATCAGAAGAACTTCACTGGTTCTGATGGTGCTTTTAAAAGCTTAAGATAGACAAATGAAAAGAATGTTATTTTGATCTAATTATACTCTATGAAACCAGATTTTTTTTTTTAATACCATGGATCTTTATCTTAAATGATTAAAAATGCTTCCTTTTTTCAAATGGCACCAGTTGTTTAAAATATCAATTTGCATATCCATACTTTCTTTTTACTGACTTTCGAAACATAAATGTTGTATTTAGGAGGAAAGGATCATATCCATCCAATTGATAACAGATGTAGGGGGTTGCCAGTGGGTCAGAGGTCACCACTGCCATAGCAACAACGTGGCACGGTGTGTAAATGAGACAAAAGAGGGGGGGGTCAAGGTTCAGAGGTCACCGAGTGGAGTGGTCAAGCAAAGGAGCTCTACCTTTCTGTCTTTCTGATCAATACTGCCCACCACAGAGGGGGCAGGGCAGAAAGCAAGGGGATGTTAGACAAAAGCTATCATTCACAGCTTTGAGTAAGGTTTATGTTTTTAATACTGAAACAAATATATCTACAATTTGGAACAGTGGAGTGGAAGTTTTAAGGTCATAACTACATCTAAAAAAAAATTCCAAAAAATGCCAGAACTCCAAAACACCAGTGAGCATATTAATAAATATACTACAGTGCCTTTCTGGAATGTCAAATGTGGTAAAAATACTACACATTAAGAGCAAAAATTGTACAGAGCCCAAGAAGGGACATAGTGAAGAAATTATGCTTTGTGAGTTCCCGCAAGCATAATTGCATAATCTTGCAATTATTTTGCAATAATAATCTGGGATATTGGGCTTCTGGGTCAGTTGTGGATATTAACATCAAAAACAATGGCGCATGAATGGGGCATTGCTCTAACTTTTGCTTTTTAATTGGGTTTAAAATACAGAGACATTACAGTGGTTATGTCATTTGCAGAGTCTAGTCAAATTAATAAGCACCCAGCTACAAGGATCTGGGTTACTTCATGGATCCAGGTAGATAAAAAGCACCATACAGTGTACAAGTAAAAAGTTCCACAAACTTACAAAAGGAGAGAGAGTGTGTATGTACGTACAAAGTCACCATTTAATTGGAGACACAAGCTGACATTCAGATATTGAGTCACATTAATTTACGATGGACATGTATGTCTTTGGAAGTGGGACAAAACCAGAGTTATCTCTCCACAAAGAAACAATCTTTGTTTCCTATTTAGGCCCTATTTATATATAATTTTGTAATTTACTTTGCAGAACTAGACTGAGCTAGCTTTAAAAAAAACAAAAAAACATTTCAATAGTTCATAAAGGCTTCTAGTCAACATTAGAGACATAAAAACATTTATGAAAAGGTTCTGCACAACAACAAAATACTTTATTTTGGGTGAACCTACGCTATCTAACTCTAGTTCAGACACAAAAATGCAACTTAGAGCGCAGTCAAAAGGTTCATTCAGGCCTGTTTTCAAGAACAAACAACAAAAAAAAGCATTCGTCTTCAAATGGTATACAGGTACAGTCAGTAATCGGTTCGGCCTCTGAGCCCAAGTATGTGAACCCCTTTAGTGGAGCACATATAGTAAGTAATAGTTTGGCTTAATAATGTTTTGTTTTGTACCCATATGCTTATGTACTATATGTACAGTATATTACAGAGGCACATACAAACATCTGGAATATGAAAGTTCTATTCATTTTTTTGAAAGATAAGTATTACTGGGTTTTGTTTTCCTTTTCCTATCTTTTTTTTTTTTTTTTTTTTTTTTTTTTTTTAGAATACAAAACGCGCACATAAAACTGTGCTACCTCAAACATGCCTGTTGGTTGTGGTTCCAGTGAGTGGTAAACTGTTATGTATATGTTTATGTATACTTAGTGATATAACTTTACATCCCAAACATCAAAATGGCAACAACAGTAGAAATACTGTAGAGATACTGTAGAAATTGTGTTTTTATATGGGTTCATTGTGAGACAACTACAGTATTTCTCACACAAATCCAACCTTTATAGCTCCCAACAATTTTTCTGTATATTTCCTTATTGTTTTGCTGTGGGAGTGGGGGAGGTGGTCAGTGAGGGAGCCAAGAAGATAAATGTCCATTGAAATCAATAGTTTGTCCTGTTTAAATGGCCAGTCAGTGTCCTCTACCTCATGAATTCACAAATGGGTTTTCACTTAATGCACAAGTAACTGGCCAACTAGCCATTGAGCTGCTATGGATTCAGTGATAACAGTGGCCATTCACCACAATGCAGTCAATTACAGTTTATACAGTATAAATACAATCTACTGTTTTTGTTCAGGTCATATTTCTTACTTGTTCAACTGATAACAAACATTTATATTGTACATCGGATAATATTATGATTCTTCAATATTGAGAACATATAAAAAGCTAAATGTGACTTTTTTTCTTGATGGATTTTAAAGTTTGATATTATTTGTTGCTACTTGATTTGAGACACTGTTTTGACCCTGCATTGAAGCAGATGCAGTAAAAGGTGACTCCATACATTTTGCACTAAATAAACACTTCCTCTTCGTGTCCATCTAAATTTGTCTTTTAAACTGAGCACCACTCAATCTGTTCAAGGGCAGAGATGACATTGGCCCTTTCCCTTTGCAGCTGCTCCCCACTGACATTGCAGTTACCGTGGAGACGCTGAGGCATCCACTGTAAAAACACTGGAGCTAGCCGCCCTCTTCTGGTCTAAACTGAGACTGCCAATTCTCAAACCTTCAAGACCAGATTATTATCAAATTGTACAAATGTTTATAAACTTGAATGAAATTTGTGTGGCCCTTGAAAGATAAATAAAACACGTAAAATGTCATCTTACCTTAACAACTGGGACCATCCTAGGAGCATACAAATGCAGCATTAAACTGATTGAGGATACAAGTGCATTACATTCACAACTTGTGTATCCATGATTGAAGGGCCGCAAGAATTAATCCAACGCATGGCACATTGTTCAATATGCGTATAACTGCTAGGATTTTATTGTAGGTGTCATGTGATCAACTGAGAGAGCATTTTCATAAATGGAAGTTTCAAGGAAAGATTAATGGAACAGTTACTCAACTATGAACCTTTTGCATAATGTGGCATTACCTCCATAAAGTACAAATCAATAAATGCCTGTCCAGAGTGTTAAAGTATTAAGTTCTTTGATGTTGCACATTTAATTGCACTTTCTCGAGAAGCGGGTGAGTATTGCAGATGGCTTTGCCTGGCATTTCAAGTATACGTTATGTCTTTTCTTCATTCATTCCCTTTTATATAAGCTTACAGTGCTGATGTAGTTTACTCTCTTTACAGATGCTACAACTGTGGAGCACCGGGCCATCATGTCAAAGAGTGTCAACTGCCCCCTCAGCCTAAGAAGTGCCATTTCTGCCAGAGCATTTCTCACATGGTGGCTGCCTGTCCGCTCAAAGCACAGCAACATCAGCAGCGATCACCTCCAGATTCTCAGGGAGCAGCAGCAATGGAGTCAGAAGGAGGACCAAGACAAGACACTGACGCTGGAAAGTCTGACTGACAGATTCAGGGGAAGCTGTGAGATTGGAACAAATTTTTTTCTGGTATTGAGACAGCAAAGTGGAGTGGACTCAGGGAGCAGTAGCTGGAAGGCTCGTGCAGAAGGATCCATAAAAGCCACCTTTCCTTAACATTAACCTCCTGCCATCTGGGTGGGCTTCCACCAAAAGTGTTTGCAAAAGGCAGGTTCGTGGAATTAGACAAACCACCTGCCAGTAACCACTCATCATAAGGTCCTTTTATCCAATCAGAGCAATGCTGTGTTGTTTACATTAGTTATGTAAAGCAAAATACATCCAACCATTCAGCAGAGAAATCTTATTGCCTTGACCATTTTGTGAACATAGAAGTAAACTGGGCAAGGCAGACATTTACACTTCATAATACATTATGGGTCAGATTGGTATAATATGAAAACATGTCTTCTGAAACAGTTGGGTCATTTAAGTGCATTTTCTGCTAGGGTTCAGTACATTGGCCTATTTCTGCTCCTTGTGTTTAAGCTGCTTAGCGTGTCTCTCAGAAGAGGTCTGTTCATCCCGGTGGTTTGGAATTATAAATCATGTATAGTGGAGTTTTCTGTCCAGCTGAGGGTACTGTGTCAGCGAAACAGATGTGATTCTACCAAATGCGCATCTAAGATTCCTTAAATCAATATGAGAATGTATATTTTTGGGATTTAAAGTTGCTTGATGCTAGAAGCTAAAGGTTACGCAGTGTTACTTGTAAAGCAAAACAGTGTTAAAAAATATATAGAAGACCGACTGCCTGTCTGTGGATAACCAAAACCTTTTTTCTAATCATAAATGTATTGGCCGTTAGTAATAGTAGCTGCTAACTTTGTGACCGTCAGGCTTTGAGCTTCTCAAACTCGGGACTTATTTTAATTTCCCTATGCAAAGTCTCTCAGGTAACTGTCCAAGGCTTCACTCTTTATTAGTCCACTCTACTTAGTCTATTTACTGTCAGTGTTTCACCTATTGGCGTGGCATCTTAATGATGACAACAATGAAAGACTGCTTCCATTCTAGGTTCTATTTATGCTTTAGATAAATGTCTTAGCATTAAAGTGAAACAATCGCAAACAAAAGGAAATTCAGCCTAGAGAAAATGGAGCAGCCACAGTTACATGTTGAGGTTTAGATTTGTCAGATGTAATTTGTACCGCCTTTAACTGAGCCCGAGGGTGTGTTCACACTTAAGTCCACTTCATTACTTCACACCAAAACAGAAAACAATCTATTTATATGGGTTCATCAGGTAAAAGATCCGGTCCGAAGAGTGTATGGCATGTTATTATAGCATCTTAGCTTCTCAGTGCTTCACATTTGACCTCTTCTCATTTTATTTACAATATTCTTTTGGTTGGTTTTCTTTTCCGACCTCGGGGAAGGTAAGTGTTACTTGATGTTTTAGATTTATGAGACTCTTCCTGTTTTGAGATTGTCTATGGTGCCCTTGATGTTCACACTTGGATCGACCGTAGAAGTTCACTTGATAGAGCTCTGAGACCTCTGTTTTGAAGGGGACTTGGAGCACGAGGATTATCTGGAGCAGTCACACTTATCCAAGAACTGTTCTAACAGAGCAACTGCACCAGCGTTCGTTTGAACCACACCAAACATGCCAAGTGTGAACGCACCCTGAGTCTCCATTTTTATAAAAAAAGATTTACTGATCTATAAATGTTCTTACTGACATGATTTTTATTAGACTTTCTCTGGACTTTTATAACTGTATTACTCTAAATGATCAAATTAACCTGTAAAGACCTTCTAACATGGCAGCATAGAGGAGAATATTGAATCACAATAGTAGACTTCCATTTAGGTGTTGAGCTACTGGTGTAACGTTACAGCATATTTTACTGGAACTGAAACAAACGCGGGATTTTACGGAGTTGCCAGTAAATATTCAACGGTCTGTAGTCTTTCAAACTGTCCCATTTCTCTCGTACCTGTACCACATGTGTTCACATTTACATTTAGTCATTTGTTTAACCACCCCAACAATCAATGATGCAATATTGTATTTATACACACAGCTCTGTCTGTACTGAATTGTGCCTTGATTCGAAAAGCAAAAGAAGAGTTGAGAGCTGGCTAAAACAATATCCACCAAATGACTCTGGTGTGAAAAGTGTGAGTAACCTCTATTGTTACTGAAAATGTTGCTGATAATGCCCATGTCTGAAGTCCCTTTAACCTGTAATACTGTATATTCTTGCTTTATGGAGGAATTTCCACCAAAGCATTTTCATATATCTTCCTGTATGCAAGACTTTTAATGATTGTATGCCAGACATATGTCTGTGAATAATATATTGGTTCACAATTATACATAGGATTTACTCCATGTATAATAGTTGCTCTTATAATCTACTTTTAAATCTTTAAGACAGTCTAGAGGATTTTAAAATGCCAAGTGGCTGTAGCCTGTAGAAATTAACAAGTGAGCCAAGTCAGTTGTTTGGTCTCCCAGTGACTTAAACTAAAGGGGTGAGTTAATTTCTTATAAATGTAAAATTTTATATTGCTTTGAGATCACTTTTAGAGCTTTTGTTGAGATTTAATGGGCGTATGGATTGATTGTGAGCTTTTATAACCTGCATTAATGGAACCTTTTAATGTGTGACTTTTTCAGGCCCGGGCTACACATACACATGTTCATAAACTGAATTTTTTTAATTTATTTTTTTATACATTTGGCAAAATATGTCTGTCCACACGGCACCACTAAAAATGGATAAAATAGTTCTCCATACCGCAAGATGATGGTAAACAAATAAAATCCCTGTTTTGCCTGAAAACGTCTACGTGTGGGTGAGAGGCATAGACACACAGCAAAGTGTGCATTCATGTAAAAAACATGTATGCGTAGACGGCACCTTAGACTCAGGGAAAATATAATATTTCCAGCATTATTTAGTTTGGTTTTACTAAGCTTTGTTTTATTTCTCAGTGTATAACTTGACCTCTATGTATAATATATCCAGTTTAATCCTACTGATGGCTTGTTGAATGTAAATTGCTATTTCTTTTTAAATCAGGATCTTTCCTAATATTTATAATTTTATTTATTGTGCTCTGTAAACTTGTTAAATCTGTTTTAAAATAAGCAACACATTTAAAAGTAAAAAGATAAATGATCTAAATGACCCTTATGTTTACTAGTTTTAGCATTTAATTGTAAATATGTCTTAGGATATTATCTGATGCATGTTAGTAGATAATGTAGATATGTTTTTTTTTTAACTTTTTATAGAAATGGGGCTGATAGTGGAGCGTAGTGATTGTAGAGCACAAATGACTTTAAAAGCATCAGTATTGATTGTCATTTATGAACAATGCCCACTTTACTGCCTTTCAAAGGGCTCCTCCCAAGTCTCTGTGTTTTTGTAGTGTGTAGTTTCTCATGTCTGATCAAGACACAAATGGTCTTGTCAAAAATCTATACAAGTCTACCTCAGGTTGTTTGGGATTGTGGACACTGTCACGAGGACATGTCCCAAAATCCATTGTTGTATGTTATTTTTTATTTTTTTTGTAAATGTTTATGTATATGTTGAATATTTTTTGTGTATTCTACCTCAGAGACTGCAGTTCTGCTTGTTGCTGTAAATATAATATATAAATCCAAAGAAAAGTCTTGAAGTCAAGTAATTTTTGGAGAGATACCAACAAGTCCATTATCTGACATCCTTGTACAGCGACTGATATTATATCTACTCGGCGCCAGAGCAAATACACCCAGTGTTTTAGGGCGCACCACAAACACTCAGACAGTTGCACCCTTTTCTGGTTTTTATACTGCTCAGGGACTTCAGAAATGCAGCCTTAATAAACTTTATTTGTCCTATCATTATGTTGCTGTTTATATTTATTTTTTTGTTGTAATACAATGTCACAATAAAAAAAAAAAAAAACTTTATCTCTGTGTATTTCTCTTTATGTTCTAATGTGCACAAGAGCGCCGTACTACCCAACAATGAGACAGTGCTGCTACAATGGTAACACTGAAACTGAAAACATTTGTTAAACCTAAAACTAGACTTATTATTTTTTTTGTCATTCTGTAAGTTGCATTAAAACTTTTCTTTCATTCATTACAACTTCTATTTCCAATAACTTTACTATAATGACTACATATACATAACAATAACTGCATCCAGTGAAGTTACAGCTCATTTTGAATGAGTGGACACGAGTGTCTGCTTCTTATTGCCTGGCAATTGATTTAAACGCTCGATTCAATTTGAGTAAGATTACAACGGAAACATGAAAAACATCTTTCAAAATAAAATGTAATGTGCTCTATAACATTCAGAGTGAAGTATAAATAACCTATTTTATATAAACATATAAAGAATTGGCATTGCTTCGAATTATGTAGAATGGTTTCAAAGATACCATGACTCAATAATAATGAGAACACAACACAAATATTACAGGCAGACTTAACTAAGTAAACTTTGCCATCTGATAAATTCATGGTATTTCATGGATAACATTATTTTCCTACGCTTTTTGAATGTACCCCATCATTCTGAACGTTCATTCACTAAACATACAGTTGAATACAGCTATTCCATAAGCTTAAGAAAATGAGTGGGTGAGAATCTGAGGTTCTATAAAAATGTACAAATGAGGTAAAGAATGTGCAAAGGTAGAATGCTTATTACAAAAGTCAGCAAGTCGGGCTGGAATCTGGCTTGGTTTTATAAGCTCTGTGTCATTCCCCACTCCATATAAAATGGCTATTGATATATTAAAATATTTTGTTCATATTCCAGTGTCAACAGTGACAGCTCTCATTTTGCAGACAATCCTTTAATATCTTTTTATTCCTATAAGAGTTAAATGCCAATCAGAATTTGTCATTTTACTTACATTGACCTTAATGCTGGCCTGGAATTGTAGATAAAAAAAAGTTTTTGGATGTACCAGGACTGATTCTTAATTCTTAATACTGTAGGTTAGAAACGTTAGTAACAATTTGTAACTGTTAATAATTTTCGAATTATTACATTTTATTGAGCTGACTGTGACTTTATTGTGAAGCTTTTCCCCGGAAGCCGTCTCACTGGGACCACAGCCGCTACAGCGCTCAGCAGCTGCACGCGCTCCTGTCCAGGGTTTTGACTGCGCGAGACGAGTAGAACGTGTGCGGCGGTAATGGCTGCCAGCGAAAGACAACAAATGAACCACCGACAAACGATTTAAAGGTGAGTCTGCAGACACAAGAACTTCCAGTAGCTTTCTCCTGAGTGAAGCCGCTTTTCTGTTTACGTGGTCGGCTTATGTGCTGTGGCCACTTACCCACTTGGTTGGCAGGTGTGTGTTTTGAGGAATCTGGTATGAATTTCCTATTGGCACACTCGCACATACACAATAAACTGTCAACGCCGTGTGCCTGTCACGCATGCCCTTTCCATGGTTGCACGTTAGTGACCATTGAACTTGTTTTATTGGTGAAGTGTATTAGCCGGATGCCGATATAGCTCTCCGTTGTGCTTGCGAAAGCTGGATTCTTTGTTAGCTGGTGTTAACACGATTAGCTAACGTTAGCAAACCAACAACATTGTTAGCAGTCGGTGGCCAGGCCATAGCTGTTAGCCAATCAGACCAGTGAGAGCCTGTTAATTAGCCTGTTAGCATTCCGGCTATCACTCTTTTGGTCCTGAGGCAGCTTTCACTCTCCGAGCCATGTCAACGCAGATGTAAAAGTGACAGGTGGCTTCTTTGAAATGAGACATTCTGAATGAAAAGTTTTGTTATATGAAATTAATTAGTAATACCCGAGCAGATGCTGGTGTGAGTTATCTCTCTCAATAAGTATTGTTTTGTTAAAGTTGTCTTTGAATAGGCTTATCACGCAACTAGTGAAAACGCAGCTTGACATTTGGTGACAAAATTTTCAGTAAAAAAAAAAAAAAACACTTGCACAGCACATTTTTTATAACAGGACTGCATCTCACAATTATTTTTTATAATTGGTTAATCTGACAACTAATTAATTGGTGATTACAAATGAAAAATGAAAATTGTCAGGCATTAGGAAAATGAGAATTTATGTAAAGTGTATTGATTAAAAAGGTTTAAGTAAAACACATCTGGACTCAGTTTTCAAGGTGAAGATGTTTTGTTTCTATTTCCATAAGACTTTATGAATTGTGAGATCAACCTCACACAGAGTTATGTAGTTTATGCAGCACAGAAGAACCAATCCTGGAGGACCTGAGTCTGCAGTCCACCTCAAAGAGAAAGGACTTTTTTTCAAAATGTCCTGGATAACTGAGAACCTTCACAGACATAAAGTGCATTAATGACATGAATCTGAAAAGGTTTTGTACACTTTTGCTTATACTTTTACATACCCTGGCATAAATTATTATTATTATTATTATTATTATTATTTATTTTTATTTTTTCGGGGGGGGGGGCATTTTTTTTTTAAATATGAATGATAATGCAAAAAACTTTTCACTCATAATTTGTTAGTGGTTGGGTGAAGCCATTTATTGTAAAACAATTGTTTACTCTTTTTAAATCATAATGACAACAAAAACTACCCAAATGACCCTGATCAAAAGTTTACATACCCCAGTTCTTTATACTGTGTATTGCCACCTTTAACATCAATGACAGCTTGAAGTCTTTTGTGGTATTTGTAGATGAGGCTCTTTATTTTCTCAGATGGTAAAGCTGCCCATTTTTCTGGACAAAATGCCTCCAGTTCCTGTAATATTTTAGGCTGTCTTGCATGAACTGCACATTTGAGATCTCCCCAGAGTGGCTCAATGATATTGAGGTCAGGAGGCTGAGATGGACAGTCCAGAACCTTTACTTTATGCTGCTGTAGCCAATGACAGGTCGACTTGGCCTTGTGCTTTGGTTCATTGTCATGTTGGAACGTCCAAGTACGTCCCATGCGCAGCTTCTGGGCTGATATGTTAAAATTTTCATCCAGTATTTTCTGATGACGTACTGCATTCATGTGCCGTTGTAGCTGAACACATCTCCAAAACATCCTTGATCTACCTCCATGTTTCACAGTAGGAATGGTGTACCTTTCATCATAGGCCTTGTTAACTCCTCTCCAAATGTAGCATTTGTGGCCATTTAAACCCCGTTTGTGTCAACTTTGCATTGGTTGCAATTATGATTGAAAAAGAGTAAACTCAGTTGTTTGACAATAAATGGCTTCACCCAACCACTAACTATGAGGAAATAAAGGTTTTTGTGTTATCATTCATATTATCTCAAAAATGGTGCACCTCCCATAAGTAGCTACTACTAGGGCAGAAGGAAACGCGTAATACCCGATTTGATAAAGAGGTCATCGGGATGCTTGTCCTGTAACCTAAAAACAATTCAGCTGATAATGTCACAGGCTGCATCTTGGACGGCTCTTGGGCTAATATAAACTGTAAACATGACAACAGATATAGTACGATCTCGGTCCCACCGCAAACAGCTCTACATCCAACATCAACAACAGATCGTCTTTTTAACTGTAACATGAAATATATGTAGTGCTGCCAAGTTTACCGTTATTGACTATACCTTTTTAAATTCTGTTTTCACTACTCCAATCAAAACAAAGGGTCATTATCTAAAAGCCAGATTTATGTAGTGTCATGTGACTAAATAAAGTGCCTTATTGGTGGGCATCTTCCTAGGACTGATACTTGGAACTCTTGTCACATATTGTTTTTCGTTGCTGTTCATTAGATATAAGCTATTTAAGTTTGCATTATATAAATTGCACCATGCTGTTGTGATAAATGGGGAAGTAGCAGAGAGATGCCTAGATAAGTGATAGGCGTGCTAAATCTTGGTGTTATCAGAGCGTAAACTGGCTGTGGTGTTGCAGTGGAGGAACAGGTTTATGCAACTTGTCGGCAGTATGTGTAAATTAGCATGTTTTTGGCACAGATGGGGATCTAATACAGTAATTGTTGTTAACAGTCACTAGTTGTTGTTTTTTTAATGTTTTGTAATAAATAAAAAACAAACAAGAGAAAAGGTGCATAACATGAAGCAAATGGCCTGATTTGAGAATTAAGCCTTGGTTGCTCCATTTAAAATGACCAAAATTATTTTAATTGGCTCTAATGTATGGAGTCGGATGTTTATTGGCTAATTATCCATGTCAGAAACGAGTTCAAATGTGTGTTGTATTTAGTGGCATCTAGTGTTTAGGTAGAGTGCAGCCAAATAAATAGCCCCCTGTACCTTCACTGTTCTTGTTTGAGAGGGTTGTTGTCATTTCAGTCAACAAAAGAATTTCCAGAGTTTTGTCTTTGTCCATGTTAGTGTAGAAACATGGAGGTGAAGCACAGTGGACTGTATGGATCTGGACTTGTCTACAGTTAGAACGAGGTATAGTAATTAGTTTAAAAACACAACTTGACCATATATTGAAAAAATATTGGTAATTAACTCCAGAGCTGCATCCTTTTTCTAATCTGTTAAAATGGCCACAATCAGTGATATAGGTAGGTATATTTCTTTTATCCAAAGATATGGTTACAGTTTATATATGTGCAGAGAAAGCTCTATTAGTAATGGACAATTTGGGGAAAAAAATTACACTTTGACTCAAATAACACGCCTCTGCTGTGTCTGTTCAGTGAGGACTAGGATGGTCAGCAGCCAGCCCAAATACGAGCTGATCCAGGAGGTGGGTCGCGGGAGCTACGGCGTGGTTTACGAAGCAGTAGTGAAACGCACCGGAGCCCGTGTGGCTGTCAAAAAGATCCGCTGCCACTCACCGGAGAACGTAGAGCTGGCCCTGCGAGAGTTCTGGGCCCTGAGCAGCATCCAGAGCCAGCACCCCAATGTCATTCACCTGGAGGAGTGCATCCTGCAGCGGGACCAGCTCGCTCAGAGGATGAGCCACGGTTCAAACTCGCCGCTCTATCTGGAGGTGAGCCTACGTAACTTGTGTGTATGTATCGCTATTGCATCATTAACTTGCAATATTTCTTTTTATATTGACTAAATAGACTATGGCGGGGCATATTAGAATAAGGTAGGCCGCCATGGCGTCTGCAATGTATGGGAAAAATTAATAACATAATATTACCATATTTTTTAGTTATTTTCTGTTGTGTTGAATTTGATTTAGCTTAGGGACACTTAGGGATGTTTTTGTGTCAAGTGCCATTTTGTTAACCTTGTAAAAATGTTGTCTTCCTTTTTAACCTTTTGCTCTGCTTTGGTCTTATTTTGAAGTTGTTTTATTTGAAGCTTGTATAAAGCTATAAAAGCTATAATTCCTGCTCTTAGAAAATGCCCCCCAAAAACAAGAGTTTTAAAGTTTTCTAGCTGGTTCACTTATAGTCATCCGAATAGTAATTTTTATAGCAACAGAAGTTACCATGTATTGGTATAAGTAAAAGCCTGTGATTGATTTCAAGAAATGATCAACCACTCTCCAAGCTTGTCCCACTTTACCTGTGTTTTGAGTCAGGGAATACAAGCTCCAGACATTTGGACATGTGCCACTGACAGATGATTGCCCCAAATATAGCCTAATAACAAAAGCACCTTGTCCTGTTGCTGTCGTCCCGGAATGGTCCGCTGAGGCTGGGATGCATCATAACAGCATTTGGCAAATGGAAGCAAAGTGGAACATAATTACCTACCATTAGAAATAAATATAGATTACTTTAGGCCCTGTCCAAATGCAGAGCTTTCTTTATGACAGAAAATGTAGTGTCATTATTGGGGAAAACTATTTTACTGAGGCTTATAAAAATGTTGACCCGGTTTTTAGTTTGAAAATGTTTATTTTCCATAAATTGGCGATACTGGTTTGTCTTTTCTGATTAGTTGTTTGAGCAAAATAATACTGTAATCTTAATGACCTGCTACAATTATTCAGCATGAAATTCAACCTTATTATAAAGTACTGTGATGGCGAGACTAACATAGATTGGTTGGATATTGTTTTTGTTTTACAGTGTAATAATTATTAGTATTAGGAGTATGAGTAGTAGTCATTTGTCATGTAAAAATGTGTTTGATACATTTTTTTTTCTCAAACCCGGTAAAACAAAATTGTATCTTTACCAAATGTTTAAATTATTGGAATATTTATTTTCAGTTGACATATTGCGTATATATTTTTTGCCTGTTGGTTTTTATATGAGCTGCTCTGACGAATCAATCTAGAGTGGAGGAGCAGTGAGTGAACTTGAGAAAACGGCTGACCCTATTTCCCCTCGGTGTTTTCAGACAGCCTTCAGAAGGCCTCAGGGTCATGTTGTTGTTCCAATATGACATGCCAGACATTTCTCTCTTAGTACATAACAGGTGTGGACCTGACTTACCAGATTGTCAGGCATTAGGAAATTGCAATCGGCAAAAAAGAGTGATGCTATGATTTATTTGTTTTACATTTAAGTAAAATTTTTGGACACCTGTTTTTGTAACTGGATTTATTGCGGTGTATATCGAAGGAAGCAGGAAAGTGAGGCTAAATGTTCTGAAAACAGCATTGACCATGATATAAGTCCAAAAACATGAAAAATGCTTGAACAAAAATAAGTGAAATATTTAACGCAACCTACAGAATGTAAGAATGGGATGTAAACGCTAAAAAAAACTGTGTGAGCAAGTGCATATACACCACTAGCCTGGCCAGCTGCAACTAACTCTTTTCCTAATTTATACAAAGCGTCTGTGGAGGTTCTCAGTCAGCCAGGTCATCTTGTTGGTTTTGTCCTGTAATTGGAAAAAATCCATGAAAACCATTGTAGAAAAAATGAAAAAGACTATTGGATCTGTTCGGCATCTGTAATTTTGTAGAAGAGCCGGTAGAGTTTTCTGGTTGGTTCTGTGCTGTCCACAATCACATGTTGGGGGTAGCGGGATGTAGGGGTTTCTCCTAGCCAACCTGTCTCAGTTCTGTCATGTCGCCTTGCCTCCCTGCTGCCTGACAGCGGGCTACAGACTCTGCGCCGGGCCCTGATTATAGTAGCTCAGCAGCACTCGGAACGGGGTGGGGGCCCATTGTTGGGACGCTCATTCAGTTTCTGCAGCGATGGCATTGGACACCTTCCCAGATTCCCCTTTCATTTCAGCTCTTTTTTTAATTCCCCTGTAATGTTTCAGTACGTGCTTACAGAAGAACAAATGATAATAGGGCAGAATTATCTGACTGCACCAACTGTGGGATAATTTGCATCCATTCTTTCTGTGGAGAGGATGCCTTGGCCTGTGGCATACCAGACAATAAGAAGCCGTTTGCTTAGTGTGGGGCTTCCACCAGGAACTGTCTGTGAATTTCATGCAAAGCAGTTTACGTGAATATTTCAGTATAGTTCAGCCATAGGGACCTATTCATTTTCTCTAATCATTACTTTTAAAAAAACCTGTAGCTTTTCTAATCTATCAAGTTCCAAAACACATCTCATTTAAACTTAATTGAATTTGAGATGGATGAGACCTCGCAAGTTTGTGGGCCACTGTCAGAAAAAAAAAGTGAAGATTAAATGAAGTTGCACCCCGCGGCAAGCATAAAAGATGAGAGGCTGCGCATGTCGTTCTGATTTAAAAAAAATAAAATAAATAAATAAAAAAATGACCCAAAAGGAAGCAGGGAGACAACATGGTTTGAATGCCAAGCCATGGCGGCGCTGCTTGTTTAGTTCTGACAGACGTTTTCTTCTTAGGCATTTCCCTCTGCTGCTTCTTGTTTGTCAGTAAACATGAGCAAAATGCTTTAAGTGATGCAAGCTCACATCTAAAGTTGTTTTGAGTTTGTAGGCTGCCAGATATATTACTTAGTGGCATTTAGCTCTGTGGATATGATATTTAATAGTACAAAAGTATTTGCTACAATATGGCAAACCACATATGAAATAATTCACAAACATTATAACTCTGTTAAAAATAATAATTGGGATTTTTTATTTATTTATTTATTTATTTATTTATTTTTAATTTATTTGTTTACTAAAGGGTTGAAGAATATTTATCGTTATCGCAATATTGGCAATCACATTATCTGTAATAGCCTTGGATTTCTTTATATGGGCGGCAGTAGCTCAGAGGGTGGAGCAGTAGTCTTTCAACCAACCGGAAAGTAGGTGGTTCGATTCCTGCTCTCCCCACAGTTCATACTGTCGTTGTGTCTTTGGGCAAGACGCTTAACCCACCTTGCCTCCAGTGGCTGTAACACTGGTAATTACTGTAGAACAATGTAAGTCGCTTTGGATAAAAGCGTCTGCTAAACGAATAAATGTAAATGTAAAAATGTAAAAGATGCATTATACTCATTGCAATATTTTCAATTCAATCCTATTTTATTTTCCTAAAAATGTACTTATTACAATTTATTTTAAAATAATGGCCCAGTTTTTCAAAATTAAAAACATTTATAGCACAAATCATCACTTGGTGACTAGCATTTATCAATAATATGTTTAGTTGCTAGTAACAGAATTATGAAATGACTAAAACACAATTGTTTGTAGAATGTTTTCTTGTTGGGAGACATTCATATTAAAGTTCAGTGTGCAACCCTTTTAGGCATCTGGTGGCAAAGTTGCAAAGTTCAATTCTATGCCTTAACCCCTCCTTTCAACGGCCTGTATGCAACTACAGTAGCCTTGCAGGGACATGCTGTTGGGTATGAATGTAATGCAAAAAACTGAATGTTGGTAAAAAGCAGGTTATGAACAACAATACTCCTTTAATTAACTGATATGTCTTGTTTTATTCCACTTGCTTACTATCTTCTTTGTGCTCATCAGCTGGTGGAGACATCCCTCAAAGGCGAGATCACGTTTGACCCATGCTGTGCCTACTACTTGTGGTTCGTCACGGACTTCTGTGACGGCGGAGACATGAACGCGTACCTGCTGTCCCGGAAGCCCAGCCGCAAGACCAACACCAGCTTCATGCTCCAACTGGGCAGCGCTCTGGCTTTCCTGCACCGGAACCAGATCATACACCGAGACCTCAAACCTGACAACATCCTCATCTCTCAAAGCTGCACAGCGGCTGGATCGCCAGAACCCACGCTCAAAGTGGCCGACTTTGGTCTGAGCAAAGTCTGTTCCAACTCAGGGCTCAACCCTGAGGAACCGGCCAGCGTGAATAAGTGCTTCCTGTCCACGGCGTGCGGGACAGACTTCTACATGGCCCCAGAGGTATGGGAAGGACACTACACAGCCAAGGCAGACATCTTTGCCCTGGGGGTGATTATTTGGGCCATGGTGGAGCGCATCACTTTTGTGGATGTGGAGACTCAGAAGGAGCTCCTGGGCAGCTACGTCCAGCAGGGCTCTGAGATTGTACCCTTAGGGGAGGCGCTGTTAGAAAACCCAAAAATGCAGCTGCTTATTCCCGCCAGGAAAAAGAGCATGAACACCCACATGAAGCAGCTCATCAGGGAAATGCTGTCGGCCAACCCTCAGGAACGTCCCGACGCCTTCGAGCTGGAGCTCAGACTAGTCCGGATCGCCTGCAGAGAGCTGGACTGGGATACGTGATCAAACCTTAAACGCTCCATAGACTAAGCCCTATTAAGCACATGTGTACATCCCATCAGCTACCGTCAGACTCTGTGGGGATTACCATTTTGTAACTAGGAACAAAAACTAGAGTAGACGAAGTTTTCTGTGTCAATGACTAAAGCCACTGTCCAAGCACATGAAGTCCTGTACTCGCTGTGTCTTTATATTTACGAGGAGAAGCTCTCACCTACTGTTGCTGCTGCTTCAAACTGCAGCTTTGTCTCAGGCTAATCACATCACAGCTTCCACTTCCGCTCTACAGAATCTCTCAAGTATAGAAACTGCTTTCTAACACTGTGATGCAAAAAAGTAAGTTTTTACAATAAGAAAATAATGACTTAGTAACTTGGCTTGACTTAGAAGATTGACCATGTTTAATAAGGCCTCCATTATGCTAGAGCTTCTCAATTCCGGAATAACATCTTGATCACAATTATTTAGGCAATTTTTGAAATAACATTTATTTTACACAATTACTCATTGACTGAAATAGGTTGGATTTACTGAACAGTGAATTCTCAAAATAAATGTTTAAATAATTAGATTTAAAAATAATGGAAAAATTGGCAATTGAGGACCGGAGCCCTCAATTGTCCCAAAACAGACTTCTATACCAAGCCCTAGACCCAGCGTTGCTCGATCCAGCCTCAGTGGAGGCAGTGGGTTGTAGCTGCTGAGTCTGATACTTATTATAGTGAATGAACAGTTTTGCGTTTTGTTGCGTTTACCATAAGCAGAAAAGAGAAAATATAGACATGCTAATGCTCTATCGCCACAGCGGGCTCAGTGTTAAGCCACAGCAGGAACTGGGTCCTAATCTGGTGTCCTGATGACTAATTGTTTTATTTTTTTCAATTACATTGCCAAAATCTAAATAAAAAAATTAATTAATTGCACAGCCCTACATCATGCTATACATGTCTTTCTTTCACCTTCAGATTCTACAAACTTTTTCTATTGTTGAGTTGGCCATTTTTTGTTAGTAGACTGGTACATGTTTTATTGAAGACCAAATTATGACAAAGTCTAAACTAAGTCCAAACTTTTGAAGGGGGGTTGGTCAGTCTTTAATCTAAATCCCAAAATCTTAATGACTGAGAGGACTGACCTTTTTAAAAAGGTCTTGGGCAACTGAAGGCCTAGATCAGTCTTGAGTACTAAAACTACTGCTACTGGAGTTTATAAAAAAAAAAAAAAACTAACATTTTGATTAAAATTCTAAAAAGAATAACTTAGATGTCTGAAATTTGGACATAAAAGAATCAGTTACTTGAAATATTGAAGATTATTGAAGATTATTGAAGAATTTTACTTGACTTCCAAATCACAGTGTTGGAAACCACGTTTCATGTTATGGAGCTTCATCAAAGAGCAGAAAGTTCTCAAAGTCAGCAGGTTGAATGTTTGCCTTCAAATGCCATCATCTTTGAACTCGGTGCTAATTGTTATCTAATGCAATACGAGACAGCCTCCTGTGATCATTACAGCATCCATTAATCCAAAGGGCCAATATGGGAACACAATGACCTCAGTGAAGTGGAATGTTTAAAGCCATCAGCGCTTTGATAGAACCTGACTCGCTCACAAACCGATCAATGCCTGGTACTTCACCACCAGCATTAGTATTAACATGTTGTCCTGGTTGCTCAGGTATTAGAAATAAGACTTGATGGATTTGGAGGCAAACACTTGTAAATTCTGCTCTCAAGTATTGGCAATGTGCTATCTTACAGAAAAACAAAAAAAAAAAAACTTTGGTGCTTGAAAATACTTTATTTTTTTCTTTCTTACAAAGCTGCTTGGTTGGATGGTTTGGGGTGGGGGCTGTTAATCAGTAAGAGTTCAGCCATTGGGTGCTTGTGGTACACTTTCCTCTGACTGAATTTGAGCTAAGCTGATTGTTCCCAGACACACCCCTGATGAGCGAACCAGAATGTAAAACGATGTTGGAAGGTCACCTTTATTTATGTCCTGCCTTAAACACAAGCACTTCACGGCAATTGAGATGAATGAAAACGTACTTCTGTTGGAGGTATGCTGTTTGAAGTCATGCATGTAAACATCTCTGAAGCGACGACTAGTGGTAATTGCAGGGTGGAGGAGCAGACATCAAAACCTGCCACATCAGAAAATTGTGTTTAAAAAAAAAAAAACAAACAAAAAACTTTACATATAGGTGTCAGATGACACAAACGCAAAATAAAGATAAAGCATTGAATAAATAATATCTAAATAATGAAAAAGAAATGTCCATTCACAAAAGGCTGATTACACTAATGATTGCTGCACTGTGGAATCCTAATAGCTGTCTCTTACAAGACATATTTTAGAAGGACATTTATTATATCAACATTTAAAAGACCTGATACTTAAGTTTCACTTTTGTCTCTCAGTTTCATTGGTTATTTTTTATTTCTGCAGCAGTTTGTTTGCATGTAAAATGTTTATTTACACCTTACTCCCAGAAGGTTTAGATTAAATCAAACAATGGTATAGATTTTAACACAATTTGTATTTGAGAAGTTACAACCTCAAGTTCCACACACTTCCTGTACTGCTACTTCTGCGAATGTGAGCATCTAAAAATGTAAATGGTACTTTTTGCAATGAACTTGAGTTACCGTTAAAAAACAAAACACAATGCAAGAAATGTTGGCCTATATCTAAAATACTTTGTGGAATGCCTTTATACTAACATGTTGCTTAAACACAAATTTCTGCTATTTTTCATAATATTGTGACAATTTCTCAAATATACCATCTCAGTCCAGCTTTATGCTCCACAAGCAACACTTTTTAAAAGGTAACAACATTTCCCTTAAATGCTGCCTGCTGGTGTTTTGTGGAAAAGCAGTGTGGCTTGCTTCTAGATTATGTAATAAGTCACTATATTTTTAAGTTTTGGATTACATGCGGCCAATCACTGTAGCATTGGGTTTCACAGCTCCCCCATTGGCCTGGCTGGCATACCACCGCGTCCCCAACTGCTGAGCTCACAAGTTAATTGTGCTGCTAGCTATCATTAATGTTTTGTAAGCCTGCTTCTAAAAAGCATGCTAATGTGAAGTAAACATTTTGATAAAACTGGATGTGGTATTAGTGTATGTGACTTAGAAACCTACCATTTTTTTAAAAATGCGTTTAAATTGCTAAACTGAAAAAGATTTTGTAAATTGATAAGACGTAAATTAAAAAGTTGGGATAAAACTGCATGCGTATTGATAAAACTGTATGTGTAATCGAAGTGCATATGATTTGATAAACCAACAGGTAAAAGTTAAACTGATACGAGTTTGGATTGACCATGAATTTTTACAGGTTGGCGTCTATACGTTTTTAATGCAACTGAAAACGTTGTAATTCCTCTTTAGGGAAAGTACCTTAAAAGAAACAAAACACTGCAGATATTTTTATATTTTATTAACTAAATGATTTAAGACGATGTGCGCTGGTGCTTTTATCAGCAAGCTTTAGTCTTCTAAGTCTTTAGGTTCAGTTCTTACAAGCTGAAGTGCAACAATGACTGCTCCGCTAACGAATGCACACTGACTGAAAGTAACAAAAATTTATGTCGGCACAAATTGATCAACATTGTGACAAACTGATAAATGTCAGTTTACATAATTTTTCACCGGTTTATCACTTGCACTTTGTCACTACTTTTAATTCACATGTTCTTTTATCAGTTTATATAATGCCTTGTGGTTTTAATTTACATGCACTTTTACCACATCTAATTTTTTTCTTTTTGTGTTGCTTCTTCACCTCATACCTTTACACATGCCATTCTTATATTTGTGCAAATACTGCTACTGATTTATACTTGAGCTGTCTTGATCCATTATATCTTCTTGTATAAAGATGAGTAGTAGTGAGCATAAAAGATTTGGATTAAATAATTGGAATACTCTTTCAGTCCATTTAGACAAGACACCTGACTTGAGTAATAATAGGTTCAGAAATTCACTGTTTTTCCTACTTATTTTTAAACTTAGACTACTGCTGTGTTTTATCAAGGAGCTCTGAGAGGCTCTGAGAGGCTGAATTTGGTGCGATACCTGCTTCAGTATTTCTTTACCAGTCAAATACAATGTCAGCCAGCAGACTACTTATGCATTCAGTACCTCTCACCTTTTTAAAGTGAGAGAAGACACAAGCACATAAGCCAAAGTTTTCTTTCCTCTGTCGACACATAATACTGTTGTTGAACGTGATCACTCCTCACTGCCACCGCTCCTCGTTTCCTTTTGGCTTCGGATCTCGCCACTAATCCTAATTCTTCATGCTTTTCGTAGTCTAATTCTAAGCCTATTAAGTTGTTGCGACACTTGGCAGAGGATCATGCTTGGGACCCCCTTTGCCTTGTAGGTCATACATAATTTGTGCACCTCTGCAAATTCCAAAGCAACCTGTATGGCTAAACAAGCTGAGCTTTTCTTGCTACTGTTAAATTGGAAGAAAAATCTCATTCCTCTTGACTCTGTGCCAGTATTTATTTACTTAATGGCCTTCAATTCTCCCCTTAGCTGTTATAGTTTTCAAATTAGCTGAACTGTATTTTGAGATGCCCCACACTTTCAGACATCAGCTAAAATCCTAAAAAGCAATACCACAAATTGGAAGAGTTTGTCAAAGCCACTGTGGGCTTTTTGCTTCAAGAATGTGTGTGTTGCATTTGTAGATTTCAGTACATGAGCAGCAAAATTTGGACTCTAAATAGGCCAACTATGACCTATGTTGCCTATAAGCTCTCATCAGAGAATAGCGTGTGATGCGTTGAATCATTTTCAGCCACGCTTGTATATGTAAATTTTGTAGCCCATTTTCAACTTCACAAATGCCGCTGGACTTCAGTGCAATTAGCAAAAATAGCTAGACATTTTTATACCAATTAATACACCTATGGCGCATTATAAAATTCTATTAAATATCTGAAATGTTGCTTTTCTTAGGTACCCTCAGCTACTTCTGGTTTGAACTGTGGTCAGTCAACTTACTATGACACGTTTTGGCACTTAAAGATTAACTGAATAAATTTTGTTAGCCTATACAGATTGCAATTCCAAATTTTGCATCTCCTTTGATCAGCTACGGTAGCTCCATTGGGACATGCTGCTGTTTGCAAACAAACCCAGTGAAAATATGTCAGACGACAAGTTCATTTCAAGATTTTGATTCAAAATCAATTAAGTTAATAAGCCTTCATGTAGTATTGTGTGAAAAGAAATTTGATTGTGCTTCTCCGCCAGCAGTGCTCAGTTTGTCCTCTCTGGGTTTTTGTTGGTTCAGGAAGTTGGGGACTACGGTGAACTTCAGTTCTGTGGACTGTTGAAAGTCTGTTTTTCAAAGATCAACAAACGCAAGTGTTATTTTGACTTTACTATATTGAAAACAATTTGACCAATGTGTTACATTTTTTTTCCAACTGTATACTACAAAGTTTTACACAATACACATTTAAGGGGCAAGTGACGACTTCTGAACAAAAAGTCAATCTAATGTATACAAAGAAGAACTCTCTTCACTTCCTGTGAGATTATGCTAAACCAATGCTCAGTTTGAGGATGCTCTTGCCCATTGATTTGTTGTACTAACGTTCTTTGCACATGTGTATATACTGTATAGGATCAACGGGATGAACAAGGTTTAATGTACTTAATGTAATTTGAACTGGATGTGCTCAGTTTTCAAGAGCCCAGCTTGTTTGTATATTGCTGTGATATATTGTTTACTTTAACTCTTCATTCTGCTTCAGTTTGTCAATCATTAAATGAGATGTGAAATATTTCCAGTTTATTACGGTCAGTGTGCTAGTAATTTTTTTTTATTTTTTTCTGTTGACATTCTTTGTGAATCTGTAAGCAAGGCTGGTTTTTTACGTGGGTCACACAGCAGTATTGGATTTGCTTTTGTACTGGACTTGGGAATGGAACCATACTTCTGTAAAGCATTGATTCAAAATATTTAGACTAGGTGTCAGGAAGATATCAAGTAGGCTCCTCAAATACTGCTACTTGGATGGTAGATCATGTTTGCACCTTTCATTGTGGAAACTCCATCTCAAATCACCTATAAACCAATTCTTTCCAGTGACTTGACTACTACCTTGTGGCAGTTGAAAGTACTGCCAAAAAACAATTACTAAATGCTACAAGCTAGTCATTGAGAGTAAATAAAAGTGAACCCAGTAACTACCATGACTACCTACACATAAGCAGGTTGTTCTACCAGGCTCAACATACTTTGAATACTAAGTGTATTTTTTTACGTTCTTAACTCTCACTTGATTTTAAGTGTAATATTTATGATTAGCAGAGGTGCTAGCTTTGCAGGCACACTTTTAAGCATGACATGTCTTACTTGACCTCCATATCAACCCCTAATGGTTCTGTGGTACCTATCTAGCATTAACAAAAGCAGCAAGCAACTAAACTCTGGTTTACTTCTAGTGCATCTAATTTTGCAAATCACCAAACTTCCAAAAAGACCTTATTCCAAATGTAACTGCCAAAAGTTTTTCTTTGAAAAAGTATCCCAAATGCAGTCTCTTCCACCTTCATAATCTCACTACAGTGTCAAGAACCTTACAAATGTTGGCTTCTAATGCTTGTTTATTAGACCTAGCCTGACTCTGTTTGGTGTCTTAGTGAACCAGACAGAAATATCTCATTAACTGTATACTTCTGTGGTACATTTCTACCATTAGCATAAGTAGCTAGAGATCTACTTTGCAACAGTCACACTTTTTCAAATGCTAACCTTACCCTATTGTAATGTCTGGCTTCAAAAAACATGGCATTAGCTTCCAATGCTAGTTTGTATTACTCCTGATTACTGTCAATAGCCATAACTCCACAATGTTTTGCGCTTTATGCAAATGGTTTCAGCTGTTGTTCTTTTATCAGAAAATATTTATTTTAAAATCCTTGTTTCCCCTTTCAAAAAGGATCTTTTTTTTTTAGTTTTAAAAAATTTCTTGTTGGTTTGCAAAAGCTTGGTCTACTTTCCAGGTAATATATTTTGAATTGCAGTTGGGATCCTGTTTTCCATGAGCAGACAAAGCCTAGTTTAAATACTGGTTCAGTGCTAAACTTTTACATGGCCTATGTGTCTACACTGCATTGTAGGTAAACTCCCGACCACTGACGGCTCCAAACTTCTGCTCTTGTCTGAGAACAATTTTTTTTTCTCTTACATTGCCGCAGAATATTTTGAAGAGATTAAAATGAACCTTATCTGAAGTGTGAATACCTGTCAATCACTGTTGCATTGATGGATTTTTAATAAAATATGACTCTTTAAATGGGTCCTCTGTGGTCTCCCTCCTTTGCCCATGTAATTGGTTTAATTCAGTTCACCTGATGGTCCCTGGCTTTGGGCTGAGCTTGTGTTTCAGTCTTTCTCCTTGTGCTTCTCAAGTAGCTGCCAATGTGACCCACTGAAAGTATTAAGCCATGTGGAACCAAGGTGAATTCAAGAGTAATTGCATTATACAACATAATTAATTTCAAATTGAAGTTTAATCTGCACTTTGTTTTCATAGAAGGTTCCAGCAAGTTTCTTGGTTGGCATACCAGCCACAAAACAACAGTGACAAAGGTTTGTGTCTGCAGGTAAATTGCTCATTGTAAGTTGAGTAGACTAACTAACTTGAATCATCTGAATTCAGAAGGCAACTCTGCAGATTCTACCCTGCACCGTGTCCCAGCTGCTGTCTGCCTGTCAAGTCGGCAATGATGCCTTTGCAATCTGTGAGCTGGAGCTCAACCAGGTAGGCTACAACTCATGAATTCAAATATGCATAGAACTACATTATTTAGTCCACTTCTGCCCTTGCATGATGGCATTGGCATTATTGAGTCTAACATTGGGGGACCGCCATGTTTATTAAAGCTGTTCACGTTAGTTTTAGTCCTGCTTTTGGCCTTAAATGGTCACAATTTTCCTGCTTTACTCAGTTTATTATAGATTTTAGTCATGTTGTTTAGTACTAGGTACTACCTTGGTGTTAGCCCTCGGTTTTCAATATTGCAAAAGGAAAAGAAACTGAAGCGTGAATTGTAAAAAATGTCTGCACTGATGCCATTACTAGTTGGAGCCTAAACCAGCTTTCTTTTGATAAATCTTTTGATTTGATATCTTATGTTGAATTATTTTTTTGTTTTCTTTTTTATTTGGTAGTAGACAGTATATTAATGGGAAACAGGCTTGAGAGAGAGGATTAACATTGGGCAAATGATCTTGGCAAGCTTCAAACTGGATCTCCCATGTATTTGGCATGTGCTCTATCAACTGAGCTTGGGGTATCCCCAAGAATAATTATTTATTTTAATTTTCTGCATTTCACTGAGATCTAATGAAGAATATCTTCACATCACAAGAATAGCTTCTTTCAGTCAATGGTGCTGCTTATTGTGCACAAGTTTATCCAAGTCCTGTCATGTTTTTTTTTTTTTTTTTTGATTTCCATAGCTCATAGCTCCACATTGAAACCCAGCATTAACTAGGGTTTGTTTTGGTGTGAATCCAGCTCAACTGTTTAATAAACTAACAGTTTGAATTTAGCAATGTCAGCGTTAACAAGCATCCATGTAGTGTTTTTATTTTTTTAACCGAAGCATAATAAATACAAATTAAAAAGAGAGCTGACGTCATTACACTTTACATTCACGATCAAAAGTTCAGCCTGACCAAATTAATTTTTTACAATTGTTTACTTGAGCAGACAATCGTAGGAGAACTTGTGATGCATTTAATTTTATTTTCATTCTAGGTGTCTATCGTGGGCACTGTCAGAAGCTCTTCTCCATGCATGACCTACAACCAGTACTTTGTGGATGACAGGACTGGGCCCTCCTTGCATGTGAAGCAATGGATCAACACAGTGATCACTTTTGATATTCTTCCTTTTTAAATTATAGACTTGGCAGCAGTGTGTTACCAAATATTGACTGTTAGATTCTGTTTTATCCAGGACTCTTCGGGGCTAGAGGTGCCTCAACCAGGAATGTATGTAAAAGTGCATGGAAGTCTGCGACTGTTTAAAGTAATGTGAAAAAAATGTTATGCACTTTTTTTTTTTTTTTTTACTAGCTGTAATAGTTTTGTCAAATTGTCTGATACATTGGTTTCCTCTTGTTTCTGAGGGTATAAAGTCTTTGTTGGCAATAAACATCCGCTACATCAAGGATTTGAATGAGATCACATCCCACATGTTGGAGGTGGTAAATGCACACATGCAACTCTTTGGAAAGGTACTACATCCATAATTTTATGGGAAATCTATTATATTTGGCATTTATTTCTATAACCACAGATATCTTTCCATTTAATGCATGTCTTTCTTCTAGTCTTGTGATGTGAATATGAATACTGATGCCTTAGCAGTGTCTGATGGAGGCTACACACTGTTGGAAGAAAATATACCAAAAAGTTTTTCCACAATCCAGGATCAGGTTAATGGCATTAATAACTTGGAAAATAATATTGTTATAGTTTTTTTTTTTTTTTTAATACAGCCATTTTGTAAAATATAGTACACCAAATTAAACACATTGGTCTGAACTGTTTCCCACAAATGTATATAAAGTGTAGCATTTGTATATTTTTAAACCATTAATTGGGCGGCAGTAGCTCAGTGGTAGAGCGGCCGTCCTTCAATCGACGGGTGGGCAGGTCCATCCCCGCTCGAAACATAACATCCCGCTCTCCCCCACAGTTTATACTGTCGTTGTGTCCTTGGGCAAGACACTTTTACACACCTTGCCTCCAGTGGTCAGCTGTAGCGCTGGTAAAGCGCTTTGAGGGCCTTCTAGGTGGAAAAGCGCTGTATAAAGTACAACAAAAATTGACCCATTTCTACAAAGATTTAAACTATAGAATGTACCTCCTGGGCTACTATTCAAAGAGTCAGAAAGAAAAGTGTAAGGTGTGTCTGTTACTGGACAGGATTGAAAAGTAATGGTACAGTTGTTAGAAAAGTGGGCTATAGCCAGAAAGCTTGAGTTGCCATTGATAAATCAGCAGTCATAAAGCATTAGGAAAGAGTGAAATGGACAATCTGAAACAATTTTAATTAAGAGTATACAAAATGAAAACTAATCTAAAAGTTGGCCATCTATGGCCTTATTTAAAAAAAAAAAAAAAAACTTTTTTTCATTCATATTGACCAAAAAGGGTGTAGGATTAAATCAAAACTTATTTTTGCTTACCCCTTTTTAACCTTAAGAAAGACAGAAGAACATTGTATATATCTTTTATCAAATTATTTAAATTTAATACCATCAAACATTTTTAATGGGCATTGCTTTAAGCTATGTTGATATTCCTAATCCTGACATTCTATGGTCATGGTGAATATGTTATACAATTAATTATACATTTCTACATTTAAAAAAAAAAAAAAGTCAACTTTTATTGGTTTTAGGTGATGCATGTCATCAATCGGCACTCTGTGAAGGATGTTGGCATCAGTTTCAAGGACCTGATTACACTTCTGGACCACATCGGTATTAAAGACATCAGGTATTGCTGGGGTCATTAACCCACCTGTACAGCTGTGGCTTAATTGGGGCAAAGGATCGGATAACATTTTGTAGTGTAGTGGTAATTAGCATGAGTTTTTTTATTGGGGACCAAGCCTGCATGTATGTTGTGAACTCTAAAATATATTTTTTAATTGCCCTATTCTCGCTCTAACTGCCTGACCTTGGATACAACTCTATTTCTGTGCCTGCTATCATTGCATTCCTAATTATCAGAAAAGGATGTGTGGTAGGTAGGGAATAATATAAATGACTGTGAGGCCTGAATGAAATGATTAAATTTGCAATCTGTGGATGTGTCCTTGTGCAGAAAGTCCTTGGCGTTTCTGATGAATGAGGGCCACATTTTCTCTACCATTGATGAGAATCATTTCAAGTCTACTGCACATTAACGACTCACCTGGAGGCTGTTTCCACCAGCGCTACATCAAGGCATCTGGCCTGGGTCACAAATTAGAGAAAGAATTGTACACCAGCCTACACTTTTACGCTAACGGCAAAGTAATTTGGAACAGTTTTTCTTAAAATGTATTTGCAATTCTAATATGTTGACAAAAAAAAGGTTTTGCTGACCAGATATGCAAAATTGTATTTGTTTTGTTTTGCCTTGCTATAATTTTACTTTGACTTATTTTTTTTTATGTAGTTATGGTCCTAATTATAAAGTTATTTTGTATGTATTTGGTCATATCCAGAACATTATACGTTTTATTTATTCGATATTGTGCGTGAAAAGGAAAGAACTACATTCCCCATTGCCTATTTGTGTCTTTGCGCTGAAGTCCTCAGTTTCCCAGAATTCAATGTCCAAAAACAGTGAGAGCAAAAATGGCAGCAAACCCAAACAGCAACACGCCTACTTTTGACTGTCCTTCGTGGTAAGCGCTGTAAAAACTTCAACTTTACTTTTTTTTAAACTGTTAGCTAATGCAAAATCTAATAAATTGAAAGTTGAAGTCCTGGGGTAGCTAGCCTTAGGGCGAGAAAGTTGTGTTAGCCAGTTGGGGAAAGTAAGTAGCGCGTGCATATTGTTGCTCCAAACTCGCCTCAGAAAGATAAGATAAAAAGATATTTTCTAAGGATGTATTGACTAAGGATGTATTAAGGATGTATTTATGTAATGCATTGTTGAAAAAAGGTATACGATAAAAACTGACATGTTACTAAGGTTAATTCGGCATTTGAGTAGTTAAACTCTATAATTATCACTCATTGCGCAGTGAATTCATTACTTTACCATATAGACTTTACAGCAGTAGACATTTCTAACACTCAGGGTATTAATGAAGTTGGGTGAAAAAACTTTCCCATCAAACTATTTCTCAGTAACTTTTAACAAGCAATAGTGATTATTTGTGAAACTAATTTAAATGAAAAACAAACTGTGGAAAGAAAAATATGTCTAAAAGGTTGTGGATCATTTTATTGACATTAAGAATACAATCAAATGCTATAAATATTGTATGCTTTAGCAAAGCCTAATGTGAGTTTACACTTGCTCATTAATGATTCTAGTTAACTTTTGTAAATGTGCCTTAGCTAATGTGCAATGACAGTCACGTGACTGAGCCGACGCAAAGGAGTATTTTACTTGGTTGATCTTATAGCCTTTTAAAAAGACTTGTATCAATTATCCACCCAAGCTGTTAATTTGTGGAATGGCCTGAGGATGCTTCTTTCCCCTCACAACAGTCATTAATGGGTGTGGTTGTGTGCTTTTATTGGATTAGTATTATGCAACACAGTTCTTGTGAAGCAAGAGACTGGCTAAACTGAACAAGTCAGAACAGTAATAAGCATGTGTGTGGATAACAAGAGGAAATCATATGAATAAGAAATCTCCACTAAGAAGCTTTATGCCGCTACAGTTTAAACATAGTATAGTATTAACATATGTATTTAAATTGTAATGCAAGCAGTGTTTGTGTTTTTATGGCACAAATAGTACAATATAAATCTTAAAACCAAAATAATAACCACCTTAATTCTGAAATTTACCTAAATCTAATCAAGTGTCCTGGAAATTTTGAGTTGTGCCTGTATTAACTGTCTGTCATGCAAGAAAGGCTCTATGCACTGTCCATCTTTTGCAAGGTACTGTGGAGCATATGCAGGACATTTTGTCCAACTCCATTTTGTTTGAAACTCATCTGGCTTTTACTGGCAATTTTCTTAGACTCTTTGATACTTGGGCTAAACAAGGCAAAAAAAAAAAATTGCAATCACATGTGCAGCATCATGTGTATTGGTAAGTGCACATATGATGGACCCTGTGAGGCTGCTGTAGTTTGTGGAATGCAGTTTGAACTTAAAAATAAAAAGGGTGGTGGTTACGAACAATGCCATTATCAAATATAAGGAATCAAAAAGGGGTATGACTTAAATGAATGACTGTTGAGTAAACACTGTTTTTGTAATTTTGAACACTTTAAAGACACTCTTTTTTTGTGAACACTTTTCTATATTATATTTCTATATAATATTCTAGCCTCTTCTTGTTTAATTTCTGACTATTGTTATTCACAACCCACCAAGCCGTACCTAATAATATTTTATAACCTTCCCATGTTATTAAACCAGTGCATGAATTTGACACATGCAAACTTAACTGTGTGTGTTAACAGGGCAGGCCTACCTCCCGCTGGACTTCACCTGGACGTGCTCAAAGGAGACAAGCTGGTGGAGGTGAGATCAATTATCTTATGCTCTTTACCGTCCACTGTGACCCCACTGACCTTGGTTCTGGCCTCACACAGGCAGGGCATGGGCTGAGCGGAGGAGAGTCACTGTTACAAATAACTCTCTTTATGTTTGATGGTTATACGTTGTGACACTAAATGAATAATATTTGATGCATACACAAAAAAGATAGCTGCTACTGAAGTAATTGAATTTTGAATTGTCTTTTTTTTATTTTTGGGATTCTCTGCAGAGACTAATGATCGATGAGAAGAAGTTCTACTTGTTTGGGAGGAATCCTGATGTGTGCGACTTCATGCTAGACCACCAGTCGTGCTCTCGACTCCACTCTGCTCTGGTTTACCACAAGCACCTCAAGAGAGTCTTTATGATAGACCTCAACAGCAGTAAGCACTTATTTTTGCCTTATAAATATTTACATTGCAAGTTTAGATTTTAATAATAAACTTAAATGTGTTTTCAAGTTTTTTTTTTTAGATGTACATTATGTACAGTCCTGTATTATTAAAGTTGAACAAAATTGAGCACATCATTCAAAGCTGTGTATAAATGTATAATCACATCAAAATATTACTCACTGCATTTGTTTATCTTGAAAAACAGAGTTTTAAACGAATGAGTTTGAGCTGTGGATGTTGAATCAGCGGTATTGTTGCCAAATACTATAAAACAAACCAAAAACAAACCACGCACCTCATCTTCAAGTGCCTTTAAGCTTCGACTAACTTTGAATGTTTGTATATTAGTGACCAGATATAAAACATTTCGACTAATATAAATTGCAGGAAAGAGGACCTTCAGTTTGACATTGGAAAAAGAGCTGCACAATGAATAGCTAATCTGTTATCGCAAGATCAAGAATCACCAAAATTATACAAAAAAAAACAAAGAAGCTTGAATTTAATTATTGTCTACCTTGTAACAAATATACAGTAAATCTGTTGTATGATGCGATCAAAGTGGCACCAGTGTGACCAGAAGAAGTTAGTCCCAAACCTCACTTCTTTATATTGAACTGCTTTACTACTTCATCTACGCCAAAGTTGCGTTCTGATGTTCTGTTAAGAAGCTAAGCAGCTTAATGCGTAATGTATAATGTATATGCTGTACAAGCTTTACGCACCTGGGTAAAAGGAATAAACAACGCCGAAAAATTTGACTTGACCCTCGATGTTATACGATGAGGAATTTATTAATTACTTGTTGTTTTTAAACATTATTTACTCATTCTTTTTTTACACAACTTCTCAAACAAGACCAAAGCATTTCGAAACTCAATTCTGGCTTTTTGGAATGTCTTTGTGTCAAGGACTAAACCAAAATCACTTGTTTTTGTCCCCCACAGCGCAAGGGACTTTCCTCGGTCGAATCCGCCTGGAACCACACAAGCCTCAGCAGGTCCCCCTCGATTCTAGCATGTCGTTCGGGGCGTCCACGCGGCTCTACGTTCTGCGGGAAAAACCCCAGACCCAAAGCTGCGGCGCACCGGGGGAGACGAAGACCGGGGAGGATGAGGAGCTCAGAGGCCTGCTGGGATTGCCTCAAGCAGAGACCGAGCTAGATGTGCGTGGAATACGTCTTTGTTTGTCGCTTTTGGTTCTCAGCAGGGTTTCTTACAGAAAAGAATTTGAAAAAAGGAGGGGGAACTGCTGTTTTCTTTCCCACTCGACTTCTGAGCGTGAGCAGCGCTGAACTCCAGAAAGACAAAAAAAAATTGAGCGTTTCTCAGGATCAGATAAAGTGTAAGATTGACAGTTGTAGAGGTATGAATTATTCAAAATGCGAGCTAGTTGTCAACATAAGTTGTCGAGAACCAAACTTCAAATTTAGATTAAATGAATCACAATTTAACCTTGACTATATCTTGAGGATTGCACTACGTGTCATATTATGTGCCTTTCTATAAGCACAATTCTATCAATAAAAGAAATGGAGGCTCTGAGATTTAATTACAAAATGTAGGCCTTTATGTTTTCTATGGCTTTGCAGTATTATATACTATTCTCTATAACATGATGAGGATGATGATGACTATACTGACTAACTTAAAGAAAGCTAAGGTGGCTCCATATATAACTTCAAAAGGCAAGTGTTTGATTAGGAAATATAGTAAGTTGAAAACTGATAATGGTAAAAATAGATTCATGCTGGAATCTCCTGCCTTTTTCGTACGTATTGTTTACGTACAGACTGATATATTTGACTGCCATAAAGATAGGGATAGTAATATTTCCTGAGTTTTGCACATGAGCTGTCCACTTTTTTCATTCATTTTCTTTTAATCGCTGGCCAAAGGCTTTATATTATTCACTTACTGACAACCAATCAAACTCACATGCATTCACTATGGACAATTTACAGTCACCAAATAATCTATTCATGCATCTTTTTGAGCGATGAAAAGAAGACGAGTGCCTGGAAGTATTAAATATGAATGTCTATATTGTCCATGCTTTTGCTTACAGAACCTGACTGAATTCAACACAGCCCACAACAAATGCATCTCCAACCTCACCATTGAAGAGGGCAGCTCAGACACCCCAAGACCCAAAAGGAGGAGGAGGAGTTCCCATGTGTCCTTTAGTGATGAAGAGGAAATCATCAATCTAGGTAAAGTCACTGATGGTTTGAGGGACTTCATGTGATTAGATTGTCTGTCCTCCATTAAATGTGGGGTGGTGTAGTTTTTGTCTTTTAGGCAACATCTCAAGGTGAAAGTGCAGATTACAATTCCATACCTCAGACTCCTCTTCTATAGAGCATGTGAACAGCTATGGCACCTGCAGGGACGTGTTTTTGTCTATAAACAAACCCAGAAAGTAACTGAAACCAAATCAGTTTTGTTCATAAATGGCCCAGACCAGCATCCAAAACTTTTGCAAAGAGGGCCATATTTGATGAGAAGAAAATTACCAAGGGCCGATGATTTGAAAACATTTTAGTTGGATTTGCAACTGTTTTAGTTGGATTTGAAACTGTTTTAGTTGGATTTAAAACTGTTTTAGTTGGATTTAAACATATTTTAATTGGATTTAAACATTTTTATTGGATATGAACAGATTTTAGATGGATTTAAACAAGTTTTTAGTTTAAACCCATTTGTTTAAAGCGTCTGCTGTTGGGTCCATAAACAATATATTTTTTCACAGAAAAGGAGGAAGTGCGCAATCTCAATTTGTGTTGTTATTGGCCCCAGGGCCAGACTTTTTAAGAAGCTTCTGTCCTCTTCGCCAGCAGTTTTAGCAGTTGTTCCATTTTTTAAAGATCGACAGGTAGTTATTCGAATGTAATTATACACAACTGGAAACCCACTTTTGACGGATGGGTTTTGTTTTCCTCTGTTATATTCTGCAACTTTTTACACAATGGACATTTAAGTTGGATAGCAATCTCAACTTTTTCTCAACTCTTTTTTTTTTTTGTTGTCAGAGGATGTAGACCCTGCTGTTGGCCGCTTTAGGAATCTGGAGCAGACTGCAGTTGTTTCTGTGAGGGTAAATATGAATCTGTTTTTATGCTTAAATAAATATACAAATATACAAGGGAGCAGTAAGTGATGTTCAATTACTGCTCTAACTTTGTACAGAGAAATTTCAATTGCCTTTACTTTGAATGATTGATTCTGTAAATCTAATGCATATTTTGTTACTCAAAGCAATAGACATTCACATTCAAACGACATGCTTGCACAGCACTGGCAGTGGAAAACACAAAAATACTACTACAATACTCGCTACAATATAAACTCAATAAATATATATAAATTCTTCCTATTCCTGAATGTGTAACTCACCATATATGCTATTGTACATTTAGCACACTCTGTGGGCTGTGTGATAAATATAACTTTAATCTCAATTGCAATTAGGTTTTCCCCCATTATGAAAAAAAGTTAAGATTATGAAAACAGTGCCATTACTAGAGCTACAGGAAAACGGCTGTGTTGACCAATGTCTATAGTAGGTGATTAAATGATTTAAAATAATTTTCAGTAGAATTAGCTTGTTTATGAATTTGAATCATCTGAGGCACGTCTGCTTCAAGACAACTCTGAATTTAAACAGTCAGCAAAGTAGATTGTACTGTCTGACAAAGTCAAACCTTGTTAATATTAACAGTAGCACAGTGGACCCGGTATGAATCTCGGATGGGTCATTCTCCCAATGTCATCCCCCTCTCTCCTGTTTCCTGTCAACCTACTGTCCACTCTCAATAAAAGCAAAATAATTATGTCTGGACCTGGCCTACAACAGTGTGCAGTTGATGGTCCATGTTGTATGATATCGCTACTAATGGATCAGTCTACATCACTAGAGTGTCCAATTTCTTTTCCATGGTTAAGCTCGTCCTTACAGGGATTTCTTTAGCCGTTGACATTCTTTTCTTGCAGAATGCACCAAATTGCTCAATAAAAATAAATGTGTTTTAAATTCACTCTCTATGTATGTTTTATAGGCTACTAAGAATAAGCCCATTGACATTGAGCTCACTTTACACACATCTCCTGGCCTCAGTGTTGCATCGTCAGACTTTTTATGAAACGAAGGCTAACGCTCCATAATAAAACATGTCCACAGCCCGGTTAATGATATAATGTCACATTTTACGACAGTGCGCATTCAGCATGTAGACCATTATTATTATGAGGCTTTGAGCTGTGATATAAATCGCGGGCGCTCTCTGTCACTCATGCTCATGTCATGCTTTAAAGGTTTATTAGACCTGATAAAGGTTTATGAGCACATAAGCATATTGTAAACTCGTGTCTCTTCAGAGCACTTTTACGCTCCATTACTTTAAAGATGCTCCTTGTGTATGTAGCCAGCGTGATTACAGAGTGGTTTTACTTTATATGATGAGCCTTCGGTTGTCCTGTTCTGAGGTCAAAGAAATTTAACATTTTAATCTCAAAATGATAGCTTTTGTAAACTTTTTTATTATTAGAATTTTTATTTTATTCCGTTAGAAAAGAAGACTGAGCAATGAGGCAGTGTATTTTAATTGATATAGGCCCCCCTCAGACCTTGAAAAAGCAAATGACACAAGCAATTTTTGAAATTTTTCTGATTCAAGTAAGTCCCAAGTTTTCATCTTTATCAGTGTTGTGTCTTAAAGAAAATTTATTTCTCGGGTTAATTTCAGACCCCAGATTGAGGATGTCTCATCACTTAGCCATTTCCAGGTTCTTACTAGCTGCCAATAAAATCAGTCTGTCCAACTCTGTCTCAATCTGCCTAGATAAAACTCACTAAGATTTAAAACAAACTCAGATCTCCCTTTATAACAGTCTAATATGCAACCATAACGACACTCAAACCTGTAGCTTCTCAGTCATTTGGATGTTTTCCTGACTTGTGGTCTTCTTTTTGTTATCTTTTAACTCGGCTGTACAAAGGGAATCAAGCAATAGTTAATTCATTTTGACGTCATATTGTTTCTTCATCAATAAAGATTATATGATCATGAATGTGTAATATGTATATCTCGTCATAAAACATAGAAAAAGAAGCTAGATGGCGACGGCTCATCATCTGGAGTGGATTCTACTGTACACCGTACTCAAACCTCCTCCAACATTTCCAGGCCTTTCGCTGACCTTCCTCTGACCCAGCACTCTGGCCTGACCATGGGGGGTTTGTCCGCACAGCTCCCTAACCTCGCCCCTGATGTGGACGAGACCCCCTCATCATCACACACCCCTCTGACCCCAGTCTCTGAACCGGTACCCTACAGCACTGATCCTCTCAGTGAATGTCACAAAAAGAAGTATGCCAAAGAGGGCTGGCCTGGGAAGAAACCCACCATGCCCCTGCTCTTATAAAGTCACCCCCAGTGATGCACAGTATAAAAGTACATCACACCAAAACAACATCCGACTGATTATGTGGATTCACTGACTTATTTGATTAGACATTTATTTTTATATTGTTCTTTTTCTTACTACATTCCTCCAATTTGTATTTTGAGTACTACATTTAAATATGTTTTGTTTGAAAATAATGACTTTGTCATTTTAGGGGGACAAGCCAAAATGTCCATGACAGACAAGGGGATAGGTTAGATTTCTTTTAATGAGTCTGGATGGAGATTTGGTGAAAGCCTATGGAGAAAGTTTATAAACTCTAAACACAAAATGAGCAGTCCCAAGTACAAGCACCACAATGTGTTCCAAACTTTGGGACGATTGTCAGCAACACTAAGACTTCATTAAGATTTAATTCAGAATTTTAAACATTATTTGTGTAAAATGTATTGACAGCAGAACATGGTTTAGTTTCTGTGGTGTGTCTTCATGTCTGCTCTGCCAAGAGATTGTGCTGATAACTATCTGCTTTAGGCAATAAATAAGATTTAAAAAATCATGTACCACTTTACCAGCAGAAGCACATTTACAAAACATTGAAATATCCCAGAGATAGATCCCTTTGATAATTGCTCTAAAGTGCTACACATAGACAAATAGTGGCCCATGTGAATATTGTGTGAGTATTGTCTCCCTCTTGGTTCAAACCCATATCATTTTGTGTCCTAAGATGGACAACAATTGTTATCCATAATTTGTTACTGTTGAACTTTTCCTTTGCATGTAATATGTGAGTTCATGTCATGTACTCAGGATGTACAGAAAACAAACAAATGTTTTATATTTATTGGATGGTGTCAATTTTGCAGCTGCCTTTTTTCTCATTTGCTCATTCTAGTAGAAAACCCTGTGAAACAAGATATTTCAACCAAAAAGTATTTTGTCATGTAATTTTATTTTAACAGTATAAAAATGCATTCATAATAAGAGCTGATGCTGTAAAACTGTGAATCTTCATACTTATTACTTTAATGTGCATTTTTAACAAACTAATCTTGCTTTTAGCATGGTTACTTCAAAAGGGACAATCAATCAATACTAACAACAACAGACACTTAAACCAAATATCATGTTCAACGTATATTTTTAAATAAATGTTTAAATTAGAGCAATCCTTCATGTGTTTACATCTACAGGAACAGATGAAGATATACTGTAGAAGAGTAATCGCAGTAACAAATCTGATACCCCTGTGCATGTTCCTAAAGTGTTTATATTGCTCTTCAGCCATTAGTTTACATACATCTATGTAGTTTATTCATGACATTTGACACAAGAGTAATTAACCATTAACAAACATTGTTAAATAGTAGCTTCTAGGTCATTTTTATGCCTAGGCATGTTTTTTGATAGCCAAGGTGCAGCCAGCTTCAAGTACTCATGGGAACATGTCCCTCGCTGAACAACACAATGTTCCACTTGTTAAATCTTATTATATAGTGAGACATGAAAAGGCCTTTGTGAGTTTGCAGCAGTTCAGTTCTAGACCCTTTTAGTGTGTGCAATGCTTGAAAAGTTCTGTAGTGTTTCTTTAAATTATATTAAATACACACACAAGTTTGTCAAAACAAAACACCTGGAAAATGGAGTATTGCAAATTCAGATCAATTTATGGTAATTTACCGTGTGCTAAAATAGGTACTTCCCCTTTTATTAAATACACTCCAAAATGCTTCAAACCAGCTAATTAACAAAACCTGTCAGTGCCATGCCCCTCTAGAAGGCAAAACACTGACTGTCCTCTACTGCACGTCTGCATTTATAGACTGGCAGAAAATGTTGTAATCTGTTATATTTAGTGTAGACTTAATGTCACCCATGATCAATGGTGGCTGTTTGCATTAATAAGAGGGTTGAAGTTATATTAACAACTGAGGCTAAAAGACACATGTAAGAAATAAGTAATAGTAAAATTAAACTTTTCTTTCATTCATTTGTGAATATTTTTTATACATTTTATTAAAATTGTTATATGCTCAGATTTGTAAAAAAATTATATTTTTTTTCAATCTTGCCTGAGGCTATATTGTACAATAGGACTTGTCTAATTACAGAAGCGCAAACATGAAATTAAATCTTTAAAAAAATTATACATACATCTAATTTCAGCAGATTTTATATCATAATAGCAACATTTACTGTGTAGCGTTTAATGTCACTTCTTTGTGTATTTAACTTTTACTGACTGAGTTTTTCTTTGTCTGAACATCTTCGGTCATTGTCTGATTTGCCACAAAAATAGGAAAAGGTGTCAGGAGCCGGGAAAGCGGCCGTCGACGCACCTGTAATAGACTGTGACAGGGCTACGAACCGCAGGTGAGCGCTCCCTTCAAAGCAACTCAATAAAGACGCATGCTTTTGTGACAGTAAAATCAATGTTATTTCTTTCCCTCTTTTTTTTTTTTTTTTTGCCCATGTCTATTTTTACACCTGGATGTGCTTTCAGAGCTGGTGCCATTGTCAGATATTTATGAAACACTTGTGAGTGAAAGAATTGATATGACTGTTATTGGAATACATCTCTGCTTGATATTTGTATAATAATCCATACCTCTCACTTGGCTGCGTGTGAAATGATGTGGAGGAGGATTAGTCGCTCCCTAGAGAAATCTCCCACTGAGCTTACTTTGCTTTCATGTATTCACTTTTGTCTGCCATCTATGTTTTAAATAAAAACCTTGAGAGTGCTAATTAAATGTTTTTTTTCCCCCTTCTTTTTTAGCAAACTGATTTTGATAGCACGTCTCCGGCACATGCTAAATGTGTCATTTTCCTCCAGTGTTGATGAAGCTGTTCTCTGAAGATCCTGGGCACCTATCTGTTCTTCCCTTTTGAATTGCATCCTGATCGGTGACAGCTATTGCTTTTGAAATGGCAGCGTGTCGACTTTTTGAATCCGGTAAGTGGCTTTTTTTATTGCTTTATTTTTCCCATTACTGCCGTTCTGCGCTCTCTCAATGGCCATTAATAATTGTCCCAACACTCACAAAAGCCTCAGTGCTCTCCCAACAATGCTCTGGGTGGCCTTTAGCAGCAAATGAGAGTGTTGTTGTTTATCCACCAGAGGGCAACATGTGTACTGTAATCCACACACAAACACCCATTTCCAACTCCCCCTGCATGCAAATCATATCTGTTTTTTTTTTTACACTTTTCTCTTTTGCAAATGCCAAATATAATCTCCGATGAATCTGCAAATGCCAAAAAATGTAATTAAGATTCATAATTTTGGAGTGCATTGCAACAATACAAGCAAATAGAAAATTAAAGCTTTAGAGGTGCATTGTTTAAAATGTTATGTACAGTTGAAAATGAAACTTATACATAATGAAAAAAATAATAAAGCTATTGTCTGTTGTAAATGACCTTAATGGGAATGTCAAAATAAAATTCTAAAATAACTTTTTAGGGATAAAATCTTTTTGTTTGCTAGTGGGAATATGTTTGCATAAACCGTGTGTCCTCATTGGTTCAAAAATGGAGTTGGACTTAATGTACCCATGAGAATGAGCAGTTTAGATGTGAGGTGGATACTAGCAGTAGTTTTATGGGTTATGACTTTTTAATAGTGTATAATTAATGTTAAGCCCAGTATTCTTTATCTAAAGACTAATACAAAAATGTAGGGGGCTTCATTTTACATAAACCTTGTTTTCACTGAGGCGCAGTGTACAGAAAAAATGCACTGTTCAATCTTTTGGACCATTTTAAAACATATATTCTCTGCATTGCATTAAACACAACCCTAAATTGTAAAAAATGCAGCTGCTCTAAAAGTCATGTTCAGAAAGCTGGGTTGTTGGATGTTTACTACAGCCACTCGTGCTACATACATAAGGATTTACTCTTTGTATTAATTATTGGCAGTGCATCAATGTTGATGAATGACTGCTTTAAATACAGATCATCATTGTTTTCATAGCGGATGTTGCTTCTCTGGACCCAGCACAGTGGAAACTCAAGAATAATGTTGTACTGAGGTGAAATAAAGATAAGTGGCCATCAGAAGGGTTTGTAGCTAACAGGTCATGATAGTGATAAGAAAGTCTGAGAAAGTCATTTAGGCTCACACAAGCCCTTGGACCTTATGAGGACTCAATAACTCTGGTACACTACTGATAATTCGCAAGAACTTTAATAAAAAAAAGAAACCAAAGTGGACAACCTAGACTTTGGCCTTACCTTGGATTTAACCATTTCACAATCACTACTGAACCTAGCCAGACAAAGGAACCTAAATAACACAGACTGAAACCGATAGCTAACTGAACAATATTACAATTTTGTTTCTAAATTGTTAAACTCCTCATCAGATGTGTTTCCATAGCTTATAGAAAACAGTGTCCCTGCAGAGCTGCCATAAATTGCAATCTTCATTTTCACCACAAGCTGACACCAAAACCTACACAGCACACTTTAAAGTAAATCAAAGAACAAGCTCCAGGTCTTTTTTAAAAAAACTCTTTAACTTTGCTGTTAACATTTCTGCTTCTACCTTTAGGGGTCTCTCCAGCTCTGTGCACTCCTGGCTGTCTCGCCACCACAGATAAATGGCACCTCGTTAATCAAATCTGCATGAGTGCGCTCAGGTTGCCATGGCAATAATTATCAGAGCTGCCTAATTAACTTTCTCAATTGCTTAATGATATACGACCCTCTGAACTCCCTCATTTTTTTTTCTCTCTAATCCAAGTTGTTGTGTTTTTTTATTCCTCCATTTTCACTCCCCGGTGTTAACCCATGACCGGCGAGATAATAGAAATTATAGACAAATTAAATTCTGTGCCACATCATTTCCTGTGAGCCCGTCGGCAGCGATCAGAGCCTTCAAAGTCTGCATCTTTACATGCAATGTTAAGTACGGTCCATGTACCATTATGCATTTATTGTCTGGCTATTAGCTGACAAACTGGAAGCTAGTAGCAACTTGAAGTCTCCTTCTCAATCCAAAAATGGGTTATGCTGTTCATGACCAATTTGGAAATAGATAAAGTCCCTGGTTAAACGTACACAGGTATTTTTGTAAATGTATACGTTTTGTCTCGCTTTATAAAAAAAGTGTTAAACGTGTCTTTACAGTAAAAAGAGAAGAATGGATCTGTTAGTGAAGGATTTTCAGCCGACGATGTGGTGAGTCGTGCAGTAAGCTCATGAGTGTTTCAGACTGAAGTTATGTCATAAAACTAAGTTCACCTGTGATGTGTTCTGCTGTGATATGTTAGTTTAAATAGACCCAGTTCACAGCTGCTGTGGTTGTTGTAGTACATGCATGCTCAAAACACACATCAACAACCGTAACGTCAGCGCGGATACTCTATACGTCTCTATTACATCCGAGGTTTTGAAAAATCTTTACTTTGGGAGGCACTCTAAAAAAATATCCGTTTTGTGTCCTGAAAACTCTGTTTACATGTGGCTAAAACGCACAAACGCTTAGAAAATTATGCATTTATAAAAATACCTGTGGACGTGAAGCCATGGCCTAAAATGTCCACATGTCCTGGAATTAATAGAAAATTACATTTTTGAATTGTATTTTTTAAAATTGTATTCTGGCCTTTCAACATTTTCAGGGTGTCATTAGTGTTGGTTTAGTTTGCAACTTGAAGCTTTAGATCCACAACATCCACAACTAACCTTTAAAAAAAAAAAACACAGTTCAATACAAAGGAATGTTTTCAATAGTGTATCCTATTTTCAAATTTACACTCTTTGTATTTGAATATCTTGTGGAAATATAAAACCTACGGGAAGAAGCCATTAAACCTTTTCCCACAGTGACAAACTGAGCACTACTGGAGGAGAAACACACTCCTGTTTCTTTTTGAGCATGAAGGTTTAGAACTGTCAAATGAAGTAAATTTATTTAATTTCTTAACTTTGTCGGACCTATTGCCGCTCAGTTTGTTTAAAGACAACAGCATGTCCCTGCAGGGCTACCATATGTGCTTAAAGGCTCTAAATAGCAGTGATCAGAGTTGCACGGTTTTAATTACCAAATTATATCACAAAAATCCTTCCCACTTCATGTTTAAACTTCCCGTGCAGCACAGATCCATCAGTAAACCTGATGAATGCGGCGTCCCGGTCTGCTGTATGGTCTGTACAGTTTGTCTTGGCGATGACCCGGCCTGACAGCTGACTGAAGGTTTGGGAGCAGCGGGCCTGTCGTCTATGATCAGCCAGGCGAAACTCTGGAGATACAGGCCGACAAGGGGAGCGTACCTGTGACATCCCCTGTCACTGCCGCCTGGGCCCCCCGTCACTACCCACACCAGCCCCCCCGGCCTCTCACTGTCGACTGTGTTTTAATACAGCGGCCCCCTGTCAACACTGCAGCCTCTCAGCCGCACAAATCAGCACAAGTTTTACTGACTGGATCATATCTGCCCCAAGTTTGGAAGGAAGGTAGGATTAAGGAAAGGTAAGCTGTACCAAAGTTTTAGACTTTTTATACTCATGCATTTAAGATTTAATCACCTAATAAACAGCATATTGTAATAGAAATGAGCTAAGATGTCATCTAGTCTTTATTATTAAGGTTTTAAATAGATAAGAATGTAATCACATGGCTCCTGAATTAAGGACGGTAATTTATGGGGGCATGTATTCTCATTATTACTATGTAGCAGAGAAACGGCCTATTACATACAGATACGTAAATCTGTTTAACATGTAGTCTGTTCAGTTGTGTTTGAGACAAAGTAAAAAAACTAAACAAATATATATACAGTATATACACACTTGCATACGTATATAAACCTGCGTCACTGTTTTCTTTGTAATTTAAATGTATTTTTATCCTGAAGTAGCCCATTTCTCACATAAAGTAGACTTCCTGCAAGCATTCCTCCTCCTGACATTACCAACCCAGAGAAACTGTATTCAGACATATTTGTTGTCTATGACTAGCTCTGTGTTGTGTTTTTTTGTCTATTTGTTGTTGCGAGCTATCTGTTGTTGTGTGCTATCTACATGATGAAGTGGGAAACACTGGGTCCACCAGACATTTGGACACTTCAAAAAAGTAATCATTATATTGTGCACCAAAAAGTCGTGAGAGTGGCAATAGACACAGCCAGTTTACTTATACCTTAGCTTCAGAATGTGTTTCTGCCCTTTGGCCTTTCAGGGCTGACTATAAAAAACCTCTTAAATCTTCTCTCTTTAGACCACTTGCTGCTTTGGGTGAACTCCTCAACCTGACAGCCTTGTAGAGGCTGTGCTTCACCTTGGCGAAAGCCCATTCAGACGATGCTCACATCTGGGATCAGAGCTGGGTCAGCATACCACAGGCCCTGGCAGAGCTCGTCTGATTAACTTTCTAAAAAACCACCATCAGGAAGCTTTAGAGGACTGGCTCAAATCAAGCCTTGGCAGTAAACCTACAGTGTGGTTACCACCAATGTGTGCCATATGTCTGGCACCGCTCCCCGACACAGTGTGGCACCATTGGCCCTGTTATTTGCCATATATCCTCATTTCACAAAAATTCCTGCTCCGTCTTTGGCTCCGAAGACAACCTGTGCTTTAATTGTACCTATGTTCTTTTGTTGCTTCAAAGCCAGCAGGGAAAAGTGGCACGGGGAAGATTATCTTTGTAACACCTCTGCACTGCAGTGCCTTATATTTCTTCCTCTTGTGAGTGGATTTCATGCTTGAGAGTGCAATTTGAAATAGGATTAACAGTAGGTGTCGGGTAGTGTTAGTGAAAGCTCTTTATGTCAGGTACGGTAGAGAGGTCTGTCATTGCGTCTGCATGAACCCTTTTTACCATTCAACACAGCCTGAGGGGGGGGTTCTTTAAATATGACTAAAACGGTTGGCATTCATCAAAAGTCTGTGAAGCAGACACAAACCGCTGCTGTGGTTTCTACCTAAAACAACAAGAACAAAGAATCTGTGTGAGTAGTATTATGCATTGTTTTCATCAAGCCGTGCAGTTGAGTTCTGTCTGGTACATTGCATTGTTTCTAGTTTCCAGCTTTCTAAACTCCAAACAAAAAAATCAAAGGACCTGCAGATATTTTCTACAACTCCTTCAGTTTCTTCAACCACTTCTTAGGGTTTCCTTCAGACCTTGCATTTCTATCCGTCATTCTCTCGCCACAATATTTGCCAGCTTAACTCCCAGTATTCAGACCTGGTATTCACATGTGTCCTCTTGGATTGGTTCTCACTTTCCTGCTTATTATGCAAACCTAACTTTATCTGTCAGATCTCTTCTTGTCTTGTGTGACCAACAGTTCATCAGAGTAGCTCATAGGAGTCTAAGGGCCCCTTCTCATATTTTGTACCCGTGTTTGAGTGGCTGCCGTCAAGGAGTATATTGCGCTGTAGGACACAGAGGAGGAAGGCTGTCTTTGTTCCTACAGTCATCCAGCTCCTCAACTCTGACCCCTCTCTCCACCAGTACTGTAACATACATGCAATGGGCCTGTTTGTGTATTTGGTTGTGTTGGAAATGTATTTATTTATTATTGTTTTACTGTGTCCATGCTACTCTCTCCTTTTATTGTAAAAATAAATAAAGTGATTGAATTAAATTTGAATTGAATTGAGAGAGAGTTCATTTTTCTGTATACACCGTGTGCACAATTATTAGGCAACTACAGGGCTCTTGGTCAATCTAAAATGTTCACAAATCCTTAAACCTGAACATTTAAGTAGTAAAAGTGAAGTTTTGGCATTCTTAAGAGAATATCTATATGTACACCATTTCTTAGGCAATTATTAGTGTTCAAAATTATTATGCAACTAAATGAAAAACAAAGATTTTCTCATCTCACTTGTTTATTTTGACCAGTTAAAGTGAGAAAAATAGACAAACTCAAATTTTACAAATAAACATATCTGAAAAAAAAAAAAACGCAGTGACCAATATAGCCACCCTTCTTTTTGATAACAGTCACAAGCCTTCCATTCACAGAGTCAGTCAGTTTCTTAATCTGGTCAGAATCAACTTTTTGTGCAGCCACAACCATAGCCTCCCAGAAACTGTTCAGAGATGTGTAATATTTACCTTCACTGTACATTTCCTGCTTAAGAAAGGCCCAAATGTTCTCAATACACACACAAGAAGGGGGCCATGTCATTAGTTTTTCATCTTTAAGGCCTTTACTGGCTACCCACGCAGTGGAGAACTGATGCATGTGATGGAGTGTTGCATAAAAATCTAAATCTTCTTGAAAGATGCAGACATTTTCCTGAACCACTGTTGAAGAAAGTGTCTTCTAAAAATTGGCAGTAGGTCTGAGAGTTGATTTTGAGTCCATTTTCAACCCAAAAAGTTCCTGCTAGCTCATCTTTAATAATACCTGCCCAGTACCCCACCTCCATCTTGTCCAAGTGGAGCTCTGTGTCAGTTACTGATCCAACCACGGATCCATCCATCTGGTCCGTCAAGAGTCTTTCTCATCCGTCCACAAATCCTTTAAAAAATCTGTCTTCAGATATTTCTTTGCCCATTCTTGACGTTTCAACTTAAGTGTCTTGTTCAGAGGTGGTCGGGTTTCAGCCTTTCTTACCTTGGCCATGTCTCTGAGAACTGAACACTCGTACTTCGTCACACTACAGGTCGATTGCAGTTGTGGAATATGGCATCACTGGAGGATAATGGGTTCCTGGTAGCTTCACGTTTGATTCTTTGCAAAGCTTTGACGGTTATTTTGAGTTTTTTCTTCTCGACACGTTTCTTGTGACCCTTTTGACTATTTGCTACAAAACATTTGATGGTTCTATGATCATGCCCCAACATCTTAGATATTTCAAGAGTGCTGCATCCCTGTGAAAGACTTTTTACAATTTTTGAAATTTTTCAAATTTCAGATTTCACTGACAGAGTCAGTTAAATCTCTTTTTTGGCCCAATTTTCTTGAGGAGAAGACTCTGCCTAATAATTATGCACAACTTGATATAGAGTGTTGACCTCCTTGGGCCACACCCTCCCTCGTTACTCAAATCACCTGACATGCATTAAATCTATTAAGGATTCAAGTTTATACAGCTTGGAGTTGGAAATTACATATAAAATTATGATATATTCATAATAATCACTTGCCTATTAATTGTGCACACAGTATATAAGCCACAAGTACTATTAGGGTGTACAATAAGCGCTTTGTAAATCATCTGACTTTCTCTGATGTATAAAGGTGGGTTTCATCTGATACTCCGGTTTCCCTCACCAATATCAAAAAAACATGTTGCCCCCTGGTGTGGCTTCCAACTAGGAATTTCCCCACAGGAATAAAAAAAATGATGTCTGTGAAGGTTCTTGGTCATCCAGGCCATCTTGAAGAAAAGGTAAAAGCAAAAGCATCTGACCTTCCAAGAGACTTTATCAATTATGACATTGACTAGTAAGAGAGCTGAGCTTATATCTCTAGAAGGAGGAGTTTAACCTGAAACCAAACTTGATTGGACCAGGATGTTCTGGTCGTTAGCCATGAAAGGACAGTGTGACTCCTGATGTGGTAGTCATTAAAGGCTTGTGAGTGTTTAAAGTGGACTGGAGTGTTGTTTTTGTAGAAAACCCTTTTAAGTTTTTCAGATAAACTTGACACATAAGGGATAACTACACTTTTTCCTTTTGTCTCTGGTTCCTGTCTGTTTGGTTTCTGTGTCCTCTTGGTTTTGTTGACTGCCCATCTGGGTATCTACAGTCACTCAGAGCTTTACAGAGCACAAGAGGTGTCCACAACCTCAGAAGGTAAATGGAAAGAAGAACAATACATTTGTAAAGCCCTGAGAGACTGTGGATACCCTAGATGAGTCTGCAGTCAACCTCCACCTCAAAGAGAAGAGAATGGGCATTCCTTTGAGGACAGCAATGCTTGAGAGGCCAGATGGTTTGAGAGAGGTGTGAAGGAAGCCATTTTTTATTTATTTATGGAAAAGCCCTTTCTGAACAGAGGAGGTGGCCTCTCATTCTTTTTGCCCACTATTTACAACAGCGTTTTGAAACCTAAATCGAAACAGTTTCACTCTAGTGAACAAAACAACAAAACACCTGAATGGAACAGTGTCACTAACAACTCACCTGAGCCTTTAATGACTTTCACATCAAGGAGTAACACTGTCCTTTTATAACTAACAAATATGAGACCAGAACAGCCTGATCCTATCAGAGTAATTTTTAGGTCACTCCTCCTTCTAGAGCTATAACTGGTAAGAGAGCTGCTCTTACCAATTGATCTCAGAATTGATAAAGTCTCTTGGAATTAGAGACAAAACATCTTTACCTTAAAAACTGAGTCCAGATGCTTTTGCTTTACCTTTTCTATAATAAGGGGATAATAAAAAATTAAATAAAAATAAAATACAGACTTTATTATTGTGAACACTGATGCGCTCTCGCTAATAAATACATTATTCGGCACTTACTCCTACGAGTGGGGTTTTAAAAAATTCAATATTACGGCAGAACAAAGTCTCTCAATATGAGCCAAGACTCATGCCCATCAAAGTTCATAGTATCTTTAAAGCCCAAGACCTGATGTGTAATCAATAGAGAAGAGAGAGAAGAGACTGATTCAGTGCAAATAAGCTAACTCTGCAAATCAACACCTCCACAGAGATCTGAATACATCCAGATACAAGCAACCCAAGACCACTTTTAAATCTGTCTTTAGATCAGCCGTCCCAGAATACCTCCAGGACGCATTTAGAGCATTCACTCAATAAAGTTTTGTAGTTTTAGGACCAGGTCCGAATGGGTCCTGTTTAGGTTATGTAAATAAGACCTCAAATAAGCCACACAATGTCTTTTTGCAAAAAGTACAGAGTCAATAATAAATGCGGAAAAGGTAATATTTGAAATAAACCCAAAAAACACAACTTCATATTCTCATTGCAGGAGCAGTCCCTTTTAGTTGAAAATGAGTTGTAAGAATTAGCTAAATATTCTGCATTAAAAAGAGAGCTTAATAGTGGGGCAGTGTTTTTTATTCAGACACATATGTTTTAAATAATAAGACAAGTTTAGGTTAAAAAAGTTGCAGCTTTGTCATTAGCTTTTTCACTAACTGTAAGTGAGGATTCACTGTTAATCAGTCTAATCAGCAGACTGCAGAGTGGGTAGCTCTTTGTTTCTTACCAGTTTACTTGTACTAAAATAAACATACCATAGTGCTTTGTGAAAATTAGGTCTTTTTTTTCAGTGAAAACTCCAATTAGGCACTGTCTTTTCATCTCAGAGCCTTTGGTGACATTGGGAGGCCACATGGTTGATTGTGGCCCAGACCCTTGGAGAGGAAGCATCGGCAGTGTATGCGCCGACAGGCCCGAATCTCTGCTCCCACTGTTTCCGCACACAGCAGTAAGTCCCTCTGGAAAACAACAGTTTGACCAGTCTTACGTAACTGGGCCTGGCTGTAAAGAATGGGGAGGGCTGGAGGGACGGATTATGGACTGACGAGGACAAAGAAAAACAAGTGTGGAGGTTGTTTAAGACTGAAAACAGAACAAGATAAAGAGTAGAGTAATTGAGTGTCCGAAAGCTTGTTTGTAGCATAGACTCTCAATGCTAGGAAGGCCAAAGAATAGATAGAATTTAGTTAAAAAGAAATCCTCCGTAGTAAAATTCAAACTGTTGTACTAAACACTCAGACCATGTAATTGTGTTCCATGTTTGCTCATAGCAAAAGGTCTATTGACTTTGCCGTGTGTTGTTTTCAGTGGGGTCAAGGAGCCACAGTTTAATCAGGATTTAACTGTGTTTAATTCACTGGTTTAACAGTTGTTTGGTTGTTTGCTGTCACTGCCAGACCAATATTAAATCTGATCAAGCCAAGCACACGCAGCTCAAATCTGTGGTGATGACAAATGTTGGTAATAATAATGTTTTGTATTGCTTTATAAATGTTAACACTGAATTACATAATATATGATTTAAGTGGCAGCAGACTGAATACAATGATGTGTTACAAGGTTTGTTGCAGGATGATGTTTAGTAGATCTGCAGATCATCCCTAGTATATCACCTAGAGTGGCTGTTTTGGTGACATGCTGCTTTTGATATTTCTATTGTATGACTGGTGCTGAAAGCGGACTGTGCAAAGCCTGGGAAATTAGGACATTGTTGTTATACATACATTGCGTCACCACATTTTACAGAGTTCCCATCTCACTTAACATATTTATGAAATTAATAAAGTGTCTATGATCATTCATCAAACTGCCCCAAATACATGCTAATATCATCTATACTACAGTTTTGCAATTTTAATTTTGTGTCAAGTTTTATATTTAATGGAAACGCAACAATACTACTCCAAATTATTCTGCAGCATTCCAGTAAGTTTTATCATTCATAAGACGCTGAAGTGGTGCGGGAAATGGCAAAAATGGGCAAATTTCATTGAATATTTGAATAATCTCATTCATCTCAATTCTAGTTTGCAAGGTCTTGACAGATTTACTTCTTTTCTGCCACCTCGAGTGATGACACCCCCATGGCCCACAGCCGAACCTCCCTCCATAATGAAACTTGGTGAAACAGGTGAAGGCAAAGACTCCGGATGCAACCATCTCTTCTTTCTTTATTTCTTTCTAAGTTTCTTTCCGTTTTACCTCATTATAATTCTTGAAGAACACATTCCAACTTTCCTGATTGGAAGATTCAGTGGCAGCAGTTGGTGTGTGTTACTCAACAGTTGAAAGCCTGAGGGTTTCCCAAAGCAGGGAGTGGCGCACCCCCCCTCCCCATGCCAGTAAACACATCAATAATCCTGCAGCTTGACTGACTGGCTCACTGGATCGAGGCATGAAAATGAAGCTGGAAAACCTGTGGAGAAGAGGCAATTAGTGCTCACTCCAAGGTATATAAGGGTCCTTGGAATGGTTAGTGATGTAACGATAAAAGAGAGGGTAATGCTAACGCCCCAGTAGGTGAGCTGCCTATTGTGTATAACTGCCAAATAAAATCAATTCAGAAAAGCATAAATTTTCCTCTTTTTAAATCCAATTCTTCATGCATCATTTAGTAGCTGGACACTGCTTGCCATTCTCTTAAAAAAAAAAAAACTACATAAGCACAAGTAATGTTCCAGGTTTATTCTAGTCTGTGTGAACTGCTGACAAACATTAGCTTGTCACGTTTGCATGAAAACGGCGAGATTAAAGCTGCTCCGAAATCTAAAAGCCCTGCCAAGTTTTTCGGGGTGTGGCATCCTAACAGAACCTTTTACAAGAGGCCTAGTAATTAAATAGATTGTAAATGTCAAAATTATTTATTTGGAGGAACATTCTGGCGGGATAATTGAGTGCTTAACATATGCAGTCATCTCATGCAAAGACTTTATAGCACTGTGTTGAGGTACAGTATTTCAGTAGTATAGATGGTTCTGAAACCCCACCATCTTGGGAAACAACCAGGGATAAAGCTGAATTAGTAAACTTCCTAACTCCTAAGCAACTTGCAAAGATGGTTGAATATTGTCTGTGAAGGTTCTCAGTCTTGGTTGAACACTGTCTTTTCCTCTTGGATTTACTTCATCCTAAAGTTGGGGTAACTAGATTTTTTGTTCGGTCGTTACACCTGTTTTACTTAGGTGTGTGTGGACTCAAAGCTCAATAGTGAGACTCAGCTTGAGGGAGGTAGCTCTGACAGTCAATATGCATATCATGAATATTTGATACTGAGAAAATAACAGAACAATGGATAAACATAAATCTCACACAAACCCGGTTGGCAGAACCATTTAATCTGACAAATACCGTCTGGAAATGAAACAGTGACGCAAATATGTATTTCTTAGAAGATCTTGTTTGTATAGACCCTGCCTCAAATGACAAACACCCACTGCAGCAACAAAAGCAGCTGTATTTGCTATTCATTTAAATGGACTTGTGGAAGACACTAAATTTGACAAAATTATGTTGTCTAAAATGACAACATACATTTTACCATAATGTAGGTGTTGCTGCATTAGCAATGCAAATGTTATCAGGCCCAGCAGGTTAACTTCTTAACTTCTTTGATGAGGAAGCACAGGTCCTCAAACCATCCAACCATGCAAGTCCCACTCCTCCATGTGAACAGTGTAAGTGAACAGTACAAAAGGGAATACAGGTTACTGCTTGTTGAGTTACCGATACACTATTTAAGTGTTGGGCATTTCTTAAATTAAATAATTATAAAAATTATAAAGATTATCTAACAACCACAGAAATGGCTGTTTACAGCAACACTGACGAATGACCTTATTAAGATTTCAAATTTGTAGCCTACATTGCATACTAACTTACACTACATTCATGTTTCCTGCCAGCCAAAAATCCATTGTTTACTGTATTATCTCAGTCATCTGAGTAAGACAAATTTATGTTGTTTCTTTGTCTTCATTTGCAACGCTACTGGATTTTTGCCAACAGGATGGCTGCATCCACAAAAAGGTCACAGGACTAATAATGGCCTATAGCCTAATTGCTTAACCCCTGTAAACCGAACCGGCCATGTTACAACAGTTAATGCATCAGAAAAACTTTTTTGATCAAATACATCATAACCCATTGGCTTATTTTCTTTTCAGCTAGTAGCAGACCGATTAGCTGTCCAAAAGGTGCCTGTCAAGGCCTTCCTACAGCTGTGTATTGCTCCTGTTAACTTGGTATCTTTTGTCTTGTCTTGAAAAGTTTATATCTGTATCACTATGTCTTTATCCATAATATTATATTTTTTTGCATTAGCTTTGATGCTAAGCAACATCCATACTCTTCCCTGTATGTTTACAAACTGAAAAATCTAGGCAAAAGAAAAAAGGGAAAAACTGTCTCAGGATTCAGAGTGGGTTAGAGCAGCTAAATATTACAAAGGTTGCTAATGTTCTGTACCTTCTCTCAGACAGCACTTATGGTCAGTTAGTTATCATTTGCCGAAAAACATCTGGTTTATGTGCCTTTAGATGACTAATGTAATTTTGATTATTAAAAAATCTATTGTGCTTTGCTTTACTTCCATTGCCAAAACGCAGCTAATGTTAGTTACACTACAGTCACTTCCTATTTTGCCCCAGTGCCCGCAGTATCGTTTGACAAATCCCTTCCCACTGTGTCATACCTTGTAATTGTCCGTCTGCCCCATGTGACTCATGTGTTGACGCTGCCGTGCTACATCACCTAGCCACGATCATGCTGTAAGCCACAGTCTCATACCCGCCCTGCTGGCACAACATCACTGTTTTCATTCCATATGATAGGAGTCACACCACATTCCTGTTACAACTTCTCCGCGGCACATAAAAAAAACCCTCCTCTTTCGAACCGCAGAGCCATGTGTTTTGAATTTTCCTTCTGTTTGTTCCCATTTACAGCATCTTTCAAACCATTTTTTTCTCCTAGTCACCCCCTCCCGCGCGCACACACACATTGATTGTGAGTCCTCTTCATGTTGATAGGCCCATTTAGTCCTCATGAAAGCATACCATTTAGGTGCATTTGAGGCTATGGTTGTCACTGACAACCGGCTGTCAGAGTAGCAGCCTCTGTCAGTATTTGTGTGTGTGTGTGTGTGTGTGTGTGTGGGGGGGGGGTTCCAGAGGGCTTACAACAGACAGAGCGGCTATTGATGAAGGATGCGTTCATGAACTTGCAGCACCACCGGCAATAGTGTGTGACAAACAGCTAGTTTGAGACTTTGAAGCCACAAGCGTACAATATATCACGGGGGAGATGGACACCAGTTAGGTTTGATGTGGCAAGACTCCATCAGGAGTGAGATCTGAAAAAAAGTCAAACCAAAAAAGGCACCAGAAAACTATAATCATATGTAATAAGCTCAAAATGCAAGTAATAAATTTGAAAGAAGACTTTTTTTTTTCTTTTTAGTTTTCTTTTTTTGTTTGAAGCTTGAAGCTTGTGGCTCCTTAGGCTGTTTCAACCAAGAGGGTCATTTTAGGACACTGAGGTCATGTCTCTTGTCCCTCTTCAGACTTTGCATTTCAATCTCAAGTGGTCAGCTGTACTCATCACATTCTGACCGGGTATTTAAATGTGTCTTTCTGAGAACACATTAGCTTCTCAATGTCCTGTTTCATTTGCAAAACAGTTTTGGATTTATCAAAACAATGTTTTTCTTTCCTTTTTCCTATCTACCTACCATAGTGAGAGAGAATGCGTTAATTAGAGGTAGAACAATATATCTTATGATTGACTCTGATTGTTTGCCTCTTGTGATACATAATCATACAGATATAGATATGGTCATTTTAATTTATAGGCATCTTTTTCACTGGAAAAGGACATTTTATTGGAAATCAGATTGCATTGTGCGTTACTATTTGACTCCCTGCCCTACTGTTGTTTTAAAGTTGCTGTTAAAATGCAGAGAGAAGACTTCACTTCTTATTGTGTGAGCTCCCATTATAAATCAATCAGTCAAGTTCTCTGTAGTGTTTTCTTTCTGATGTAAACTGCTTGCCTAATGTCCACTTATGTGGGCAACGCTACCTCACTGATTTATTTATTTATAAAACAGAAAATAAGTTTTGTTCATTTCTTTTCTGTTTTGTTATTTTGTTTTTGGTTTTGTTATTTTGTTTGCACTTCACGGCCTCCGTACTTTCAAGTCCTAAGTGTTCAAGTCTGAGTTCAATTCACCAAAGACTAGTTCAAGTCAAGTCATCATCACTTAAAGTACAAGTCCGAGTCCAATTTCAAGTCAACAAAGACTAGTCTGATCGAGTCCAAGTCGAGTCATCATTACTTAAAGTACACGTTCGAGTCTGAGTTATTTAAAACATTTTTAAGTTGAGTCCAAGTCTCCAAAGTGAGTCACAAATCTGAAAACTGTGGGAGCCATTGATTATGGCATATCAATTAAGGCTGTAGCCTACACAGGCCTATATATTTTTATGTATTTATTTAGGCTAAACTTCTGGGTCACATTTAGGGACTGGAGTTAAATGAGAGCAGCTACAGCAACAGGCAGAGGTTGTGTGGTTGTTGCAAAGTGTGACTTGTGAGTCCTTTGTGCTCAAGTCCGAGTCTAAGTCTGAGTCATCAGTTCTCAAGTCCGAGTCGAGTCACAAGTCCTTATTTCTGCAAGTCTGAGTCAAGTCATTGAGGCTTACCCTCAAAAAAAATCATGATTCACAAAAATTAGCCTGATGACTTGAGTCTAAGACTTGAGTACTCCATCTCTGGTTCATGCCACTCCACAGTCAACACATCTCTGACCACAAAACATTATAATAAAAAAAAAATAAACTGCTTGCCATCAAAACATAAAGCATGGGAAAATCATGTCATTGATGTTGTTGGAGAGACATGTCCTTAAAGCTCTCTAGAAACATTTGTGTGAAACCAGTCGCCTCATATTTCAAAGAACAATGGACAAGAGTCTTTCAGATGAGGGTCGGAAAATGCTGATTGATCGACTTTTTAGCTGGTTTGCTGCTGAGATTAAATTTGTAATAGATATATTTGTGTTTACCCATGTGCATATAGAAACTTATTTTAGTTTTTTTTTGTCTGTGTCTGATTTGATTTGTGTTCAATTTTTTGTGTCTTGTATTGTATAATTCTCTGTTAAATAATAAATAGAAAATGTAGTTAAAAAAAAACAAAAGAATGTTACTGATGTAGTCCTGTCATGGGCCGTTAACACTGGTGGGTCGGAACCCAAACATTGGTCACGGGCATGTTCTTGGTGGAGTGTCTGATAAAACATTTTATTACATTAAATTAATTTTGGGGGGAAATACTTTCACTTTTTTGTTATGACATTGGTGCAGTTTTGCTATTGGTATTGTAACTGCAAATAATTGAAAAGTGACTTAAGATTTACTTAAATTTAGAAATAAACTCGTTAGTGGTTGGGTGAAGCCATTTATTGTAAAACAATTTTTTACTCTTTTTAAATCATAACGACAACAGAAACTACCCAAATGACCCTGTTTAAAATTTTACATATTTTAGTAATATTGTGTATTGTCACCTTTAACATCAATGACAGTTGAAGTCTTTTGTGGTAGTTGTGGATGAGGCTCTTTATTTACTCAGATGGTAAAGCTGCCCATTCTTTTTGGCAAAAAGCCACCAGTTCAGGTATATTTTTGGGCTGTCTTGCATGAACTGCACGTTTGAGATCTCTCCAGAGTGGCTCAATGATATTGAGGTCAGGAGACTGAGGCCAGTCCAGAACCTTCACTTTATGCTGCTGTAGACAATGACAGGTCGACTTGGTCTTGTGCTTTGGATTGTTGTCATGTTGGAACGTCCCAGTACGTCCCATGTGCATCCTCCAGGCTGATGAGGGCAAATTTTCCAGTATTTTCTGATAACATGCTGCATTCATTTTTTCCTGTGCCTTTGTAGCTCACACATCCCCAAAACATCACAATCCACCTCCATGTTTCACAGTAGGAATGGTGTACCTTTCATTATAGGCCTTGTTGGCTTTTCACTGCTTCAAAAATCACCCAACTTTCCTCTATCGGTGAACAAAAACAAATCGAAACGTTTGCAGACATTATCATACAGAAGCTCTAAGGTTTTGTGAAGTGGGGGGGTCTGGGGGTTCTCTCCCACGGTCTTCTTAATAGATGTAGAGTAAGTAGATGTAATTCCCTGTTTTCTGGTGCATTTTTAAATAAATAAATAAAAAAAAGATTAGCTGCTACAGGGTGAGTAGATTTGTAACTATACCATGGAATTGTCCAGTTCTGTAATAACTGCATCTGAAGCACAAATAAGGGCTGTTTAAAATAATGAAGTTTGAATTTGCTAAGTTATAGTTTATAACCTCCATCATGAGTCTTTTAAAATGACAGCTCTTGTTGTGGATTATTCATTTATGTTCTTAAATAAATCTAATAATTATAATACAATATCTAATTATATACATTTAAAATGAATGAATAGACCAGAATTCCTAACAAAACCTTGGTTATTGAAAGGAGCCTTCAGAAAGTGTGTCCTGCTCCAGGAGCAGAGCCCAACACTAAAGCCCATATGACAGAGGCCTACTCAAATAATCTTTTATTTCTTACATATTACATCTGGAAAGTTAAGTTTATTCCTTTTATGCCTTTTATGTCCGACTCTAAAGTAGGCCTACAGTCTGTAGACTGCAGAGACTGGGGCTTTATCTGAGTCTGGAGGCTACAGTCTCCTTACTGTCAGCACTGCTCATGATTTTGGTCTGGTGCTTGTTGGGGGCCCTAGGCAATTGCCTACTTTTGGCTAATGCACGCTACACACTCCACTGACTGCTCACACAACTTCTCCACGCTTTTAGACAATTATACTTTTTCATTTCATTTACCTTTATTTACCCAGATAAGACCCATTGAGATCAGGATCTCATTTACACGGATGACCAGGCCAAGAGCAGCAGTGTACGTGAGAAACAAAAGAAAGTTACTAAATATATAGTAAAACCAACCTGTGGTAAAAATACAATCAAAATATACACAAATGAATGAAGTGCATCACAGACAGTTTGAGATAAAAGCATTACGGCCAGCGACATTTGATCATTCTGACTTTACCTTTCTGATTTGATCTTAATGCCAGGTCTGATGGAGCCTGTTGCATATGATTATTTACATTTTACTTTTGAAATCAAAATGAGATATGTTTCCCCAAATCCTCCAAATTAAAAGGATTACCATAATGTTATTGGTTTGTGTTTTTGGATGAGAGGTGGTGCTCTGGGGAGTGGCTCGTGACCTTGGCATACAATTTGCCCCGAAAGAACATGTTAATGCATATTTACAGAGATTATATCAGATGTGGGCTGGATTACTTATGGACTGCCAAATTAGAAAATAGATAAATGTTGACTTGATCTATTATTAATCAAGGTCTTTGCCTATGCGCGCCTCTTTATTAGGAAACACTACCAATACACTCCAAAGAGATTAGATTAAGTCAGTTTTGGGGATTCGTATGAGTGGTCGTAGTGATGTTTTTGCCGTTTTAGAATACACCACACTTCTAAATTTCTACCAGCTATCCTTTGATGTGCTCACACTGTAAAAGTCTGCCCTGTAAAATTAACAGTAATTTTGTGCTGCTAAAATTCACACTTTGGTATTCACTAACACTTTTGGTAAATAGGACAAACATCTGCTGTTTGGTGTTTTAGATGTGAAATATCTGAGAACACTCATGTTTAACCACCGAACACAATGATATAAAAAAGGGATACACTTTATTGCTTAACAACATTTAGCTGTTTGCTGTTAAAAGCTCATCCTTTAAAGAAATATGTGAAGACTTCTTAAAGCTTTTTATAGGTTAACACAGGAATCTAAGTACTGTCTGACTGCCTTGCCAAATAATAATAACATGATGGGAGTGAGTGCATTGTTGAGCACATATACAAAAGCTCACTTAAAGAATGCAAACAGTATTGGCTCAATCCAGGTTCTATTGTCAAAAATGGTGCAAAATGTCCCAAAGGAGCACACCATACTGTACCATTTGGGTACAGTATGGTGCATAAACTTACAGGGTACATAACATTTTTTGTGCTGTGTATTTATTAAAAGATGGAGCAAAAAAAAATTAAACATATAGGCAATTGTTCCTCAAATGTGTTTTGTTCTTGTCATTTTACAAGAAGAAAGAACAATAAATGTACTTTTTACAGAAAGAAATTATTGCCCTCCTTGGTACTACTTACCAAGGGTCCCCATTATCAATAGAACTACTTCTGGAAATAAAAACATTACATTTGTTGTCTAAATTGCATGAAAGCAGAAAAAAATTATCAAGTCCCTAAAATGTAAGGAATTCATTCATTCATTCATTTTCTACCGCTTTGTCCCGTTAGGGGTCGCGGGTGGCTGGAGCCTATCCCAGCAGCTTTGGGCCTGAGGCAGGGTACACCCTGGACAGTGGCCAGTTAGTCGCAGGGCTAACATATAGAGACAAACATTGACAGACAACCATTCACTCTCACATTCATTCACTAGGGACACTTTAGAGTTGCCAATTAACCTATACATGCATGTCTTTGGACGGTGGGAGGAAGCCGGAGTACCCGGAGAGAACCCACGGTAACACGTGGAGGACATACAGACTCCTCACAGAAAGACTGGAGTCGGCCGAGAATATTTGAGTCGGCCGGGTTTTGAACTCACGACCTTCTTGCTGTAAGGCAGGAGTGCTAACCACTCTGCCACGTGCACCCATGTAAGGAATTGTTGGAGCTTTTTGAATTTAAAGAAAGTATACAGCTATACAGTTGTGCTCATAAATTCACATACCCTGGCAGATTGTATGATTGTTTGGCCATTTTCCAGAGAATATGAATAATTACACAAAAACCTTTCGTTCACTCATATTTAGTGGTTGGGTGAAGCCAATTATTCTAAAACAACTGTGTTTACTCTTTTTAAATTATAATGACAACAAAACTACCCAAATGACCCTGATCAAAAGTTTACATACTCCAGTTCTTAATGTATAGCCACCTTTAACATCAATGACAGCTTGAAGTCTTTTGTGGTAGTTGTGGATGAGGCTCTTTATTTTCTCAGATGGTAAAGCTGCACATTCTTCTTGGTAAAAAGCCTCCAGTTCCTATAAATTTGTCTTGCATGACCTGTACATTTGAGATCTCCTCAGAGTGGTTCAAAGATATTGAGGTCAGGAGACTGAGATGGCCAGTTCAGACCAAAGTCCATAATTTTGGTCTCATCACTACAAATTACTTTGTTCGAGACCTTTTGAGGCTTGCCTTTGAGCTGTTTGGCTTAATGTAAGCCAAATATTGGCTTTCTTGAGCATGCAGCCACACCACTTTTTTCATTGAGTCCTGTATTTCAGCTGAAGTTATTTGTAGGGTTTTCTTTGCATCTCAAACAATTTTTCTGGCAGTTGTGGCTGAAATATTTGTTGGTCAACCTGACTTAATTCCTTAATGGATGTCTTTTTATAATGTTTTCCTGTTTTATACATTTCAATTACTTTTTTCTGCAGAGTCTTTGACAATTCTTTAGTTTTTTTCCATGACTCAGAATACAGAAACAGTGCAGCACTGGATGAGAGATGCAAGGGTCTGTCAGGAGCCCAGAAACTCACTGACCTTTTAAACACAAACACTGATCACAATCAAACAGATCACAGGTGAGGATGGTTACCTTTAGTAGCATTCTAATCTAAACAGTACCTTAAATAACTAATTTTTTCTAATAAAAGACAATGACACTTGAAGTTTTGAAAATTCACATCAAAGACAAATGTATTATTTATATAGCAAAACCACTTGTGTGGCATTGGTGTGGTGCAGCAGAAACACAAGCCTCTTAAGGGGTTACCTGTACCAAACTTTGCCATAGCCAACCTAACACCCTGTAGAAATGAAGCTTACTGTTTAGGTTTTTAAAAGTATACTGCCATATACTTTATTAATGCTCTATTAGCACTAATATTTATACACAATATAAATAATATTGTGGTTGTAACGTGTAGCCTACTTAAGGACAACATAATACTGCTAATGTTACCATTTAACAGCAGTGTCAAAAACTCAAAAAATATCTGTGAGGAAATTGCTGGACTTAAAGAGAAATACGTTTTTTTATTATTTGTTATTGCATGGCCATTAGGGATGCAACAATACAGCTATTATCTGTGGTTCAATACATACCTTGTTTGTTTGCTCACAGTTTTTGGAACTGTGGAGTGTTGTGATTGGTTCTTCATTCACAGAGACGTTCCCTAATTCCAAATGATTTAAAGCCACAGACACATTAAACTTTGTGGGTCTATATTTAGCACTTCTGCTTTGTGTTTAATCTTATCCTAAATACAGTCTCCAAGGGCCCCCTTCTGCTAGCGGGTCCTACGCTCCTGCTTTAACTCAGTAGTAAGTCACTTTATAACGCCTGAAAAATGCTTTAAGACAACCATGCGTCATGAAATGTATGGATCCCATATAGAACATTTTACACTAAAAAAGACAAGATCAAACCGTGGTGACAAACTCCTCTGATTGGTCTTTGTCAAACCTCTGTGCTTGAATATTGGACCACAGTACGCCTCCTGCAGAAAAACCTGTGCTGGGGGGGAGTGACTTGATCCAGGCGTTCGTCCAATTACACGGAGGCAGCACTTCTTTCACTTTATTCCGGGCTTAAGTGGCTTCGAAACCTTCCGAGGTGCACACGCGCTCGTAGTGGAACGGAGCGATAGGAAGAGGAGGAGACGCTGCTCATGTGACATGTGCACGGCTAGCCAAAGACAAAGGTAAAAATCTCTCCCGCTGCTGCTGGAAGAGACGCGCACTGGGGAGGATGCTCCAATTCAAAGCCGCAAAGGGGGAATTTTGACGTTTGGAGCTGCGTATAAATGATTCACGAGCGCGTATTTGTGAAGGCGGAATTGTTCTGAGTTGGAGCAGAAGCCGGTGAGAGGCAGAACAGTGGAGTTTGGTTCGGAGAGGGATCAACTGTTGCTGCAGACACATTCTCCTTAAGTGATTTTGGACGTGCGTAAGAGCCAACATGGAAGAGGGGTTTATGTTGCAGGCGTCTCGGATACACCTTCCTCTGCCCTGATGTGATGTGGTGCCACTATGTTGCACTGAGGAGTCTAGCCCCTCTTTGAGAAGCCCTTCTACGTGTGAACAATCCTGCTCAATTAGTGACAAGGACGTAGTTTTACGCGTTTTGTGACAGTGACCTTGCCTTGCCTTAACCATGCTCATGATGATGGAGAGCAGCGGTATGGGCGCGCATCAGGTTGATTCGGAATTCGACGCTCGCTCTCAGCCGTGCACCTGGCCTGGGCTGGTCGACGAGGCGAGCCGAGGTCTGGCCACGGTCAAAGTGGAGCCGCAGCAGCGCTACGACGTGCCCTCGTGTCGCGCCGAGAGGAAAGGAGGCGCGCCGGCGGACATCAAGCCGCCCGTGGTGGCTTCGGCGCCGGCAGCAGCGGCGTGCATGTCCACCACCGTCGCCGCTCTGGATGTGGCCGGCCAGCTGCGCAAAGCAAAGTCGTCCCGGCGTAACGCGTGGGGGAACCTGTCGTACGCGGACCTGATCACGCGCGCCATAGAGAGCACCCCCGAGAAGAGACTGACGCTGTCCCAGATCTACGACTGGATGGTGCGCTTTGTGCCGTATTTCAAGGATAAAGGAGACAGCAACAGTTCTGCCGGATGGAAGGTAGGCCACGTGAGGGAGCATGCCACGCGCTCACACTTTGTTGGCTATGTCCACACAATTAGGCTTCCAATTATGCTGACAGTATGTTCAAAATATAATTCCAACTGAACAGTCTCTTTAACAATACTGGAATTTCCATTAGTAGCTTCCTATACTTCATCTTCCTGCTATATATGAAAATTAAAATACACAATCTCACAATAAGAGACAATTAATTTAGTTTTACACTCAATACATTCTGATGAATGAATTAAACTAATATCAGTAAAAAAAAATTCAGCAAAGGATGAGAAAGTACCATAAGTTCTAAATGTGACTCTATCAGTGTTAAATTACTATTCTTACCCTATACTATTAATGTTAATATTGTCATTATCCATACCCCATTATTGATAAAGGGGAGGTTTTGTGTCAACCATCAATGAAAGATGTAGTCACAAAAGTGTGGATCACATCAGTAACATGTCAAAAAGTCTAGCTGATTGTTCACGTCATCCTTTTAACTATGTTTAGATAAACGCATAGAAACACACAAAAGTTTTCAATTCATTTGAGTTAAATTGACTATAACAGTAAAAGGCTATGTCCACATTAATGTCAGATTTACTTAGCATTTAAATAGTAAGTCACTTGTAACCTTACAGGCTTTTCTTTATCTAGCAGACTTTACCTTTGGCTGTAAAATAACAGCTTTAGTAGAAGCTTTTGGGTTGCAACATTGTCCTCATGGGAATTCAAATAATGGAAAAATCCCCTTGTTTTGGTTCAATAAGGAACAGTGTGTTCTTCATGATGGGTACAATGGATCAACTCTGATTAATACTCCTCCACAAACTTCTTTTGTTATAACAGCTAATATGCAAGACTAAATGTCTATGGTCATCAGAAGCACAGTGTGTGTGTGTTTATATAAATATATACAGTATATATGCCTTGTTCTTTTCAATAATTGGTTGCCATAGAAAAACAATATGGCAACCCAGTAACAACCAGTTAATTCTCAATTGTGTAACTTATGTCACTGTTTTTACAAAATGTAACAGTTAAATATAATAGCTACTAGAAGAATTGATAGTGACACAATTGTCTTGTGTTTAAAGCAGTTAAGACAGAAAATGCAATGGTTTTAATTCTTAAAGCAAGACGCAGTATGAGGCTGGGTGTATCTTAAACCGGAAACAGATGTTACTAATAAATGCTAGCTTTGTTTTTGAACACAGTACAACATTTAATATTCATACTTCTTGGACAGTTAAACAAGACCAGCTTCATCTGAGAAAACATTGTAGATTTTGCAGAAGATATAAGTGTTAAATGTTGTAAATTTTAGCACAAAATGACAAATCCTATTAAGAATAGTGGACAACATAGTGTGCATCATATTTAGAGTACTGTCATTTCTTCTAAGGACAGATTTGTAGTACTCTGAAGTTCTACTCGAGTTTAATGAGTGTAGGCAGCAAATACAATGGTTTTGTTAGAAACTAGTTAGTAAAGGCTAGCTTTGTTCTCAAAGCAACTGGAACTGTTTATCTCAAGAACAAGACAAGCTTTATGTAAGAAATTGTTGTTCATCACCTGTACGACGCTGACTGAATCTTAAACCACAAACAGCTGCTAATAAATGTTTGACAAAAAGCTTAAAGTATAATTCTCACTAGACATTTAGACACGTCTTCAAAACAAAACCTATTTAAGTTAGACAACTTAGTACGTAGCCTTCTTAGAATCTTTTATCATTTTTTGTGAGATTCTGAAATTATCCTTCCACAACACTGTTTTAAACCCACACTGCATCAGTGTGGATGAAGCCTATACTTTGCATATCTTTAGCCACATAATAAAGTCTTGGTCCTGCATTTCATGTCAGCAACGTGTCCTGGTGTGACCACGCTGCAGAGACGGGGGTGTGAGTCCCCCTAAGGGTTCACCGGGTTCATTGCTTTCAGAGGTTTGAAGCGTGAGCAGAGCAAAAGCCACAGCCAGCCTCTTCTGTCCACGCTCTGACAAATTCCCCAGGCATCCAAACCGGGGATATTGTGGGTCACACTGGGGACAGGGCAAGCCTCAGGTCCTGCTCCGTAGTTTACTGACCCGAGCATCACCCTCCACGCCTCTGTAAACTCGAGATTAACCATTCACAACCCCTCCCTTCCCATTTTCGTTCCCTCCGTTCCATGCAGGAGAGAAAAGCATTGGGTTTAAAAGGACAATAACAAGAGTTGATGACGTGGAGTGTCACAGCAAACAGATGTAACTCCAGATTATCCCTTAAATTCAAATTAATATGAGGTTAATCTAATAGATTGCTCGGTGTAATCTACTTACATTTACCACCCATTCTGCTGTGGGATTAAGGCTCTTTGTTTCCCGGCCTTAGAGCATGCACACTCTGCTTTAAGCTTGAGAAAGTTCCCCTGGTGTTCTTGTAAAGCAGTTATTCCACTGTTCACTGCCAAACTTGTACAGTCTGCTTCAATCAAGGCTGTATTTTAACATTAAGTCAGAAGTACTTCTAAAAAAAATAGCTGTAAGTGCAGATAAGGTAGGCTTGTAAATGGCATAAAAAAGAGTACACAGTTAGTTAGAGTTACAGTATAGCAATGTGCAACACTGAGGTCTAGTAGCTAGGGTTGGAATCTATTTAGCATAATGAAATGTGTCCTTTGTGAATTTGGACAGCATGGAGGTAAAATTTAGCATTCCTCTTATATGAAATAACGTGTTTTATAAGTGAAAGTGTCCAATGTCCATTTTTTAATAATGCAAATACATTGTACTTAAGGCATGTTTCCAGCAAGTGGCATTTCCTAAGTAAGCAGTGACGTCATAAAACTCCAGTTTTAGGAATTTGATTCTGGTCTTTTCACAACTTTGATTTCTATGAGCTGCACTACATTTTGACATTTCTGGGGCGTACACAGGTTGTTCACAAGACACCAAAAAATGTTTTAATTCACAACGCTAACTTTAACTAAAACCACTGTTGCTAGTCAACACTGGCTTTGTTTTAGAAAAGGTACAATTAGATTATTTTTCCTTGAAATATAACTTTTTATTACAAGAACAAAACAAGCTTAAACTCTACAGTTTTGTGGTTTTTCTTTCACATTTTCTAACGTCCAATCATAAACGGTAGTCTTTTGCTCTAACTTTGAGGCAATGTAAACCTAAAGGCCATGTACTTTCTACACGTGGGACCCAGTTAGCCATCAAGTTTTGGTAGAGATCATTTGGAATCCATGATACATTATTGGGGTTGTGTCTGTATCATCTAAACAATGTTTGCACTGACCTTGTGCTTTGAACAGAGGTGTTTTTCCACAGGACTAAATAAAAAAGAAAAACTTGGGCTTTCTACATTTTCGGGCTTCAGAAAAGAGCCCATCAAAGCAACAAGACAATTTACATTTTTCCCACCAGCCTCATTGTTGCGAGGGTTTCTAAGTTACCCTTATTATAACAGACATGTACCAAACATGTCATTAGTAACATATGTTGGATCCCCTTAGATCCTCATTCCCTGCAGATGTTCTCACATGGGATTACCGCCTGTGTGCTGCACTAAAAGTTCCCATGACAACACTGAAAGTCACTTTTGTTCTGTGCCTTTTGTCGGTTCTGCTATATCATACAGAGCTGGTATTTTATTGTAGTACAGAGTCATTAGAGGAAGGGTTGGGGTCCAAAGGGTGTTATATAATATTATTTTTGGTCCATCTACAAAGTTGTCAAAGTCATATTCTTTTAACTTGAATGGATTCGAGCCTAATCTGTCCTCTTAACTCAGGTTCACTAACAAAGATGATAACTCTGTTGGAAGTTGAATGCTTTCATTTGTTAGAGAGCACTTTTTAGTTGGCCAGTTGCTTTTCACACCAGGTTCAACCTTATAAAACGAGGTGCAAACCACATCCAATTTGCACAAGATGAATCAGTTATTTTGGAAAAGAACACTATCTGATTTGCTTTACTCTCACTCGCTTCACAGTCTGTGGGAGTTTAATCAAAGGGCCATGAGGGTCAACAGCACTGCATTAATGGGATTTTTTAAAAGGCCTGCAACACATTGTTACTTTAATAAAACAGGACTAGCCTCGCTCTGTTATTTAATAATTATGAAATTTGGCAGGGTTTACTGGCATTGTTCTTTTCAGTAGCCCGATAAAAGACTTTTATTGGATACGACAAGCCTAACAGAGGTTTGTTTTCACGTTAGACCCTATCTTGACATTGTAAGCTAATCTGACTATTTTTGTCACTGACACACGCTTTTGTCTTTATGTGCACCCTTTCATACATGGTGTCTTGAACTCTGCAATGGAGTAGTATTAAGACCTAGATTAATCTAAATAAAATCATCATCTCATTTATCAGCAACAGTCCAGTCCAACCTCCATCATATTGGCTTTTTCAAATTGGATTTTAAAGCAAGGGCTTAAATCCCAGTTCTTGTTTGTGCTCAGCCCAAAGATGCCTAGTTACTGCCCTGCCCAGCTTTGGATGAGTCATCTGATTGGCTGATGCTGAAGAAAGCCGATTGGTGCAGAAATAAAAACAACACTTTTCAATAACAACAGGGTAAAGGACACGTTGGACCCATAATGTAAGGTCCTAACAATAGACCTTGGTCCAAACGTGTATATATCAGTAGTATGATGTCCAGTGGTTAACTAGATGGCTACATATACAATAAAATGTTTTGCGACACAAAACTTTTTTCGACTCAATCCCATTCCTTTTGTTTTCTGAGTTTTTGAAGCACATGAACACCACCAAAGTTTTTGACCATAGTTTAATCGTAGTCTGTGACACACTTAGCTTTGCAAAGTGTGAGATGACATGGATTGTAGTAATCTTATACGATTGCAGAAATATCTTAACCTTTACGCTGTATTTGGATTCTTGCGAGATTTGGAAGTTTCCAACCTTGGGTAAATACATAAACAGGCCCTTAATGACATTTTAGCCAGGGCCCCAACAAAGTTTAGAACAGCTTCTGTCTTGACCACTTTAAAGTATTTTTCAGCATATTTTGGAAATTCTGTTTAGCATTGTTTTGACAGCGTTAGTCCATTTGAATGACATGCTTGTCTCCCACCCTCCCCTTGTGTAACTGACTAAATTTCCACCCCTGTGTTGAACTGGAACATTTGCCAGCTTAAAAAAAAAGATTTGAAGTGGTGAGGTACGTCACAAATGCACAATACAGTACATCCACACACGTTCCTGTTTGTTTCTGCTTAGATTAAAGGGTAGTGCTGTTCGGAGGTGGGGGGTGGGGTGTGTACATGGACGGATGGTTGGATCGGGATGAGTGGGAGGAAAATAAGATCCAGTCAGTCTTGCTATTAAAAGCAGTCTTTAAGAGCTGTTGTGTAATCCTGTCTGAAAGCTCCATTCAGCCGCTGGGCTCTTTGTCTTCATCTGGACCAGTGGCTTTGGGTGCCACATAAACATGCACACACTCACATATACACACAGCTATACACACAGGTGTCACTCATTTGTTTAGGTGTCAAGAGCTGAAGGCTGTGTTTAGGTTTTATTTTATTTTTTTACACATCACATTGTCTCACAGTGCTAGCGCTACACCTCATTGATTGCGGTGAGGCACATATTGGATTTACATGCGTTAAGATGCATCACCTACCTTCACATTGAGCTTATTACTCCAATGGGAGTTAATTTCAAAAACAGATGCCAATGTGAGGTATTTATACATTTTTCAACAAAAGTAAGGCACGTTGTCACTGGACCAGTACGATAAGAGCAGGCATTTAGAGGTGTTACCATGTCAAAACAGAGACAAAGCAACACAAATAAGAATACTGTACCACTTTGGTAATCCCTCTGCTTTGGTCCAAACAGTATGGAATGGTTACTAATAGATGGAGGAAAACACTTATATCTTCTATCTGCCTGATAAACACTCATATTTCATGAAGAAAGAATAGTAAATGTTGTACTTTTTTATTTACCAACAGCTGTTTCCGATGTATGGACTGCTGTATAACTTGCATTAAACAAGATAAAAACTTGTTTTTATTGATTTATTGATTTATATCTCATATAGAAACACAACTCATCTGGAAACTTGTATGGGGTTACTGTTTATGTGAGAGACTTCACTCAAGAAGTAGCCTAATATCTTCCATTTTTATTAGAACAGTTTACTGTGACAACTATAATCTTGACTTGAAAACAGGTCGTTACAACGTATAACAATCCCCAAAATCTAATTGGCATGTCATGTCACTCGAGTACTCCATCTCTAGTATACATATACATACTCATAATGACAACAGAAACTACCCAAATTACCCTGATCAAAAGTTTACATACCCCAGTTTTTAATACTGTGTATAGCCACCTTTAACATCAATGACAGTTGAAGTCTTTTGTGGTATTTGTAGATGAGGCTCTTTATTTTCTCAGATGGTAAAGCTGTCCATTCTTCTTGGAAAAAAGCCTCCAGTTCCTGTAAATTCACCAGGCAAAAATCATCAGGGTATGTAAACTTTTGATCATGGTCATTTGGGTAGTTTATGTTGTCATTATGATTTAAAAAGAGTAAACACAATTGGTGAACAATAAAAGGCTTCACCCAACTAATAACTATGTGTGAAAAAAGATTGTTGTGTTATCGTTTATATTCTCTGAAAAATTGTCATCACAAATTCTGCCAGGGTATGTAAACTTATGAGCACAATTGTATATTACAGGTAATTTGTATTTGACAAAACAAAAGTATCTTGTGTAATGTTTGTATTAATTGTTAGTAGTAATTTCCTGGACACTTACAATAGAACCATTAACAAACTACAAAGTACTTTTGAATATCCTCTAAGTTGGTTGTATGTAGTGTTATTATTGTGGGCACGTCTGAATTTCACATTTTCATTTAAGGCTGGATTTTATAATTGGCTAGTTGGTCTCTTGATATTTGGAACTACAAAAGACACAATAGAATTTGATAAAAAACTTATTTTCAGTGACAAAACAATTGTCATATCACAGCAACTGCATTGTGACCAATTATAAATTACTCAAGTGTGAACGGTCTTAACGGAATAATGAAATGTGGTAATCAAATGTTCAAATGGAATTGTTCATTGAAGGCGGCAACACTCCTTTTCACTGCTGCTACACTGATGTTAAAAGAATTACAATTTAAAACAGTGTAGTAGTTGTGGTTGCTATCATTTTTGAGAAACAGGGCTAACACTGACAGCGTTTTCACTTGTTGTCTCACATTCATTCACTATGAGTACACATCTATAAATTTCACGTACACCCTTTGGGAGATCATCCAGGATATAATCCAAAACCCAAGTAGCTTCTGAAAAATGTTTATAGAATAACTATAAAGTTTGTAAAATCAATTTTTAAGACCTATTGCTCATAGGATTTTATATATGGCAAATGGCATTGGTTTTATATAGCGCTTTTCCACCTAGAAGGCACTCAAAGCGCGTTTATATTAATCTTCCATTCACCTACCAGTGTTACAGCTGGAACACCACTGGAGGCAAGGTGGGTTAAGTGTCTTGCCCAAGGACACAACGACAGTATGAACAGTGGGGTGACCGGGAATCGAACCACCAACCTTCCGGTTGAAGGACGACCACTCAGCCACTGCGCCCACTATTGTGTAATATATACAGTATATTATACTATATATTAAAGATGGGCATTTTCCACATAATATCTAAGCTCATAATTTGAATTCTTTTTGAATATTTGTTTATTTAAATGAAGTGTAATGAGAGCGGCGTTAATGTATGAAAATAATTTCTGAATGTCATTTCCAAACAAATTAAGAGGCTACATACGGTTTTGTAGCTGAAAAAAACTGTTTATAGCCTGTAGATTTGTGCTTGCTATTGTGATAACTTAGTTTCACCTGACAAATTTTGCACATGACAAGCTGATTAAGTACTTCCAAACTTTGCTGCATTAAGACCTCCTTTCCACCAGCAGGACCCGGGTGCTGGTTCAGGGCAAGTGCTATAGCCGGTTTGGAGTTGGTTCAACTTGTAAGCCCATTAAGAACCGGTTTACTTTCCCACGGGCTAGGTACCCACCATAAAATTATGTCTGAGTCACCGAATACGTAAAAATTTTCTCCAGAAACGCTAGCACCAAACACACCTGTAACAATGGCGGCATTTGCGTTTCTATTCATGTTGCCTTTGCAAACCTACATCGGCATCCAACGTTTTCAGCACCGTCATCGATGTCAGATAGTTCTACAAACAAAAACAAGATGTGGCTTTTAGAAAAAATAATGTCTACTACATTTTCTACAATGTTCTGTGATACGTTAAGCCAGGCAAACTATAGCTAGGCAAAGGTTAGCTACTAATATTTTAAATCTTGATCTGACAAATGAATTCCTGATCAAACGGCTAAGAAATACATGCTGGCTGGCAACAAATGGAAGAGGTCTGTTTGTCTGATGGTCACGGTAACCCCGTCCCCAGCCACTGACACAAGCAGTTCTTCCTTCTAGCCCAGCAATGTTTTGGTGCTACCTACAAACTGCTTTTCCTGGTTTGGAGCTGGTGCTGTTGAAAGAAAAAGAACCGGTTTGAAACCAGGCTCTGGCTCTGCTGATGGAAAATGTATATAAAAAAAGGATGCCATGATGTTCACAAACAAACCGAATCTATTGAACGGCTCTTTAAGACAAACGATGGGAATTGAGTTGGAGTTAGGCTACAAGCCGTTCTTTTGTCTTTTCTTTCTTTTTTATATACTGTAAATTTCAGATTAAATATTTGACTATTAGAATATTCATGCCCATCCATACTATGTAGTCTATATCTGGTGGGGTACAAACTGGACACCAATTAATCACCAATTAATCACAGCGCTAACAGTTAAGGACTGACACTGACTGACAACCAAGTATTCTCACATTTTTTCACTATCCATAGAAGTCTATCCCTACAGAAGCATGCGACCTTATAATGTAATGAACAGCAGAGAGTTACCTAAGCTTGGAAGCAGTTGCTATGATAACTATGTATGGATGCCTCTGACTGTGGCTGGGTAATTGTGGTCAAGTGTTTTGGCCGTGTTTGTTATTGCGTCTGAGGTGGGAGGCTGTGTTTTCCATTTGAGGAGAGTTGGTTCTGTAGGAGGCCGTGGACCCGGTTCGCAGGGCAGTGCGCTCACACAGTGTAATGTTTGTTTCACAAGTGGCTGTGCGTGGGAATGGATGTGCTGTGCTGTGGCCACTGCGCAGTGCAGGCCAGTCCACAGTACAGCAGGCAGGTAGGAGCGCACTGGCTCCACACAAAGCCTGTACAAACATGTGAACGGCACCATTTGGATATATAAAGCTCTTTTGTTCTTTGTGATATATCTGCATTTAACTGCAAAGAGTTTTAGTCCATAACTTAAAGGAACTTCTGTGACTGATATTAGATGTACATTTTCATCTCTTTCAGTTATTTAACAATAGAAAATGTAATTGACAGTTTTCTGGTAATGAGAACATTAAAACAATCTCTGACCACACTTGTGTCACAATGTAAGGCTAATGATATGACCAGAAGTTTTAATGTTAAAAATACTAGCTATGCTAAAACAGAAACTTTTCCAAGCGCTTTGGGCCCCATCTTAATTTTAAAATACCAATGTTGTTGTGTGGATGATCAGAAATATACACTTTTAAATACTTTGTGTTCACTGTATGATTGTCTTTGATTGCTGCCTCATACTGTTTGTAAAACCTCAGGCCTGCTAAATGAAATGATATATAAAGACATACAGTATTATGTGTTCATGAAAGATACGTTTCAATACGGTATTATAGTTATCTACAGTGACTACGTTTTTTTGTAGCCCTGGATCCCCTTTAGAACAACAATGAATGTACAAAAAAAGCAGTGTTACACAGTTTGGGGGCTTATCAGGAATCCTGTCCTTGAACTCAATTTGCTTTCCAAAGATTCATGTGACTATAAAAGTATGTAGAACCACACAACCACAAGTTCACAAGACCATGTTTAATCTGGCCGAACTGATATATCAGAAGTGTTAAAATTAAAATCCGTTTTGTACATTATTCCAGAAATAACAGGCACAAATATAGTACGCTGACTTGATTCTTTTCTGTCTGTGTCCTTAATTACCACCAGGAAAGCATCACAATGGGCTTGACGTAAAGTGATCGCCCACGTTTGATGACCAGCTCACATTTGATCAAGGTGCGCTGGTCTGAGAAAGATAGATGGTTGAGCAAAATGAAAGGGGAGGCAAGGAGACATTTTGAAGAACAAGGTATTATTTCTCCTGCCAAAAAAAAAAAAAAAAAAGAAAAAACACTTTTTGAATTGAATTGAGTGGGAGTGGGAGAGAATAGACGGCTCAAGTGTGAGAGTGGTGGCCCCTGCTGCTGAGCACATTGATAGCAGTCTTAATTCTGTGATGCTCCACACAAGCTGACACAGAGGGGAATTGGTGGAACAGGCTTTGAGGGTTCCCAGTGCCAGCCGCTCTGGCATCGACTCAACAGAAAGCCTCGTGCGCCGCTACACAGTTATTGTTATTATCACAAAGGCGCAGCAGAAGGAGAGACAGCACTCGAGTTGGCGGGCTTTAGCGCCGGGTTAACCGGGGGCGGCGAATGGGAAGATGGAATTTGGAAAGCAAAGAGGGGTGTGCTTGTTGAGACCACAGTAGAAACTCATTTGATCTTGAATGGAGAAAGAACAGTTGGGAAGAGTTGTCGAGGCCATGAATGAAAAAAGGAGACAGATTTTGATCCGAGTGAGAGGATCAGTCGAAGCCTTGTCAGTTGACTTACAAAAAGCTTGTGAATAGAAAGTGGGCAGCCATGGCTTCAATCTGCAGAAATGCTGGGATGTAAACAAGGGATGCACGGGCAGTGGAGGCGGGGTGTTCACTGCCTAAATGACTCACAGTGTTTGGAATAGAACATAATATTCTCGCGCTCAGCCTCAACACTTCAATCAGTTGGAATAAATCAGATGCAATAAAATGTTGAGAAGGGCTCTACATGCGGAAATTCCAGAGAGAAAACAGAGTCCAGACGCACAACAGTCACTAAGTGAGGGAACCAGTAATAGGCAGGCGGATTTTGGGAAAGGCGCCCGGTGGTGTGTCGTAAAAGTGATGGCGTAGAGTACATTCCCTCCATGTTGTCTTGCAGACCTCAAGCCAGCAAAGTGTTCTGGAGTTTGGCTCGGACAACTAACAGAACGTTCAGTACTCTGTGTCAGACAGTGACTCAACAACAAGTCAGCACCGGACCATTTTCAACTGCTAACAGGTCCTGAGAGACACAACACTGATAATGCATCTTAAAGCTTCAAGTTTATGAATCATAACCCTCTATTTAGCTTGTATTTGGTCCAATACTTTATATTATATATGGAAATATGTACTATGTCTCTAACACTTTTTGTATTCTGTGCAAAGAATTATTCTTGTCTCTGTGGATTTGAGTTTTTGAATTCCAAGGGGCAGTACTGATAGATGTTGGATAAACTGCACTAAAGAAATCAGAGATAGGACCCATTGCGTAAAACCCGCCCAGACATGAATTTTACAAAGTGGAAATGGCTGTGAAGAGATTTCAGACATATTTCATTCAGATGTGGAAACTTGTTGCAAAGTAAATGGGCTTGGCAGCTCAGGCTAGTGATGTAGTACTCTTGACCAAAATGGTCTTGATACCTAAAGAACACTTTATAAAATCCAATAAACATATTGAGACCACAACTGATTCATTAACATCACTACCATAATTAGATAACATCTATTGTCATTCTTACTGAAAACCTCTCCCTGTAATTGTGATTTCATTTTGTAGTTCTGAGTTCTGCAAAGTGCTCGGTTGATGTGTGAGAAAAAGTGCAATATCCTTATATTCATCTGTTACCCCTCCATCCTAGTACATCCCTGCTTCTTATCCAATCCCTTTCAATTATCATCTATAGCACAATTGTTTATATTGTTTATACACTTATTTGTTATCTGTTTATACACTTATTTATTTGTTGTATGTTTATACACTTATTTGTTGTCTGTGTGTTGGTGTATCTGTGTACTGGCAGCTTATGTCACTAAAACAAATTCCTTGTATGCGCAAGCATACTTGGCAATAAAAAACTCATTCTGATTCTGATTCTGATTCTGATTCTGATTGATACTTTATGGATATAATCTCTGTCTATTTTTTTTAAATGCATGAATTGATATCTACTGTTAGTATTTTATTTAGATTTTTTATATTACTTTTCTTAAAGTTGCCCTGATTGTATATCTTTGTTCAGTGCCATTGGAGTAGTGATGGGATCTGGGCCAACATTAAACTGGAAAATGTTCTAAACCTTTCACAGCATCAGTCCAAAAAAAGTCATAAAGCAAGCTGATAAATCCAAGTTTTGTGATTCTGACTGCTCCCTGATGTGTTAAACTATTGTACTGTTGACTGACTGAACCTGCCAAATATCATATCAAACTGTCAAATACCATATTAAACCTGCAAACAATCGCAGAAAATAGCTACATATGATTGAAGTATATGACAACTGTATTTGTTAACATGGACAACAATTTTAAAAAGTGCCTTGAGCTTCACTAAAGTTAAAAGTGCATTGTGTAAAATTATAGTATAGAATGAACTACATTAGAAAGTATAGAATAAACTACATTAGTCAAAAATATGTTTTCAATTGTCTCAAAATAACAATTGACATTTAAAGTTCCACAGAACCCATTGGAAGCTCCATTACTTCCTGTTGCTGACTGTATAGTGGCCCAGAGAGGAAAACCTAAACACAATCTAAAAGCATGAAAGAGGACAATAGAGAACATTTATAAACAAAATAAAGTGAACTTATCATCTGACCCATTTCCACTGGGTTTATTCATAAACAACATCTTGTCCCTAATAGGCTCCTGTGATACCTGTCATTGTTTTCAAATTTTCTCATAATTGCACACATTTATCATAATTACTCACATCAAAACCCCAAAAGGATTTCTTTTTATAATTTGAGGACTCCTCAAATGCAAAAGCAACAAGCTGATTTGAATCACATCAAAATCTGAGAAAAGTTTCAGTATAATCACACTTGTGAAATGAAGCTAAATGCTAATGTGATTAATGACATAGTGGCTTCATGAAGTATTCAAACCCACAACTTTCCTTCTCATTATTCACTGCTCCAATTTTAATAAATCATGATGCATTCAGTGTGTTGATAATAGGCTTTTGATGCCTTATGAGTACCACTCCATGTAATGTGTTGCTCTTATTTGTATTTTTTTTTACAGCAAATGGGACAAGTTTTTTGAGTTCAGCGCAAGCTGAAATGAAAGTATGGATTCCGGGTGTGTGTTTGCGCTTGTGCATCTGCTGGTGTTGTTGTGCTGCTCGGCCTGATGGGAGTCCAGGTCCAGGGGGTACAGCTCTAGTTAATAATTCAGATGAGGCTCATTATCAAGCGCAGCATAGATCTCGCTCTGATTCCACCTTAATTGCAGGCAGGATGTGCCTCTCAGACACTCTCCAAGTCACTCCTCCTCCCGTCTGCAGCTGCACACCACGGCACACACATACTCACACCAGCGCTCCCAGACCTCACCTTAGTGCAGCGGGTAATTACCCTCAATAATAAATGTTGGAGTTGAAAACCAGATAGACAATTTGGATGACACTATTTTATAATTATATATATATATATATATATATATATATATATATATATATATATATATATATATATATATAAAAACTTTTTTTCATTTTAGGAAAATCCCTTGTATTCAACACCACTGCTACCGTAGGACAATGACATTTTTGAATGTGTTGCCCTCAACCAATCATAGCACACTGAACAAAGTGTAAAAACAGCAAGTCTACATGACAGGCTCCAGGTTCCACAAACATGAATAAACCTAAATGTGTACTCACTGATGAATATATATAAGAGTGAACTGGCATTCACAAATTAAATGACTGAATATTCACAAGACTATTTATACTTTCTGGTGAAACAATCAGAAATCCTCAAAGTAAGCCTTAGTTTGGCCATTTTGAAATAAAGATCCAGATTCATTCTAAACAATCAGATTATAATATCCCCAAATTAAGAATGATACTTAAGAAATATGAAATGAACTATGTTTGCAACTATAAGATGTAAATTCATAAATGAAGTAAAAAAAGCTAAAAATCTTGTGATACGTATGAGATGTACATAATAATTTAGCAGGTTACAATCTATTTATGAGGTTAAAAAGTTTATAGGAATTTAAAATGTCAAAAGAATTAATAATAATAATAATCTTTATTTTTATATAGCGCATTGCGAGATTCAAACGAATGAATGAAATTCTCAAGTACCTCATGTAGATTATTTCATTTATACGTTTGACTATAGTCAAGTCTTTTGTAAAGTGTAATTTTTATCTCATAATTAGAACTTATTATGGGGATATTTAAAATGTCTCTGACACATAAAAGGTCGAAGGAAACATGAGGTGGCCTTGAGAGAACATGTGAGTCAGTTTCCGTGCAGGTGAGTGGAGATGAGTAGATAAATAATAGGCATATTCTCCCTCCGCACTGACTCAGGGGCTAAGCACACACGAGTTGCTGGTTATGAGTCACTTAGATCTTTAATCTGATCTCTCTCTGTTTCGGAGAAAACTAAGATTGATGGGAGGTAATCAGCTGGAGGACAGCGGCTGTGTGATGAATGCTACCTGAGAGTGAGGCTGTTAGCGCTGCGCTGAACGACCCCTTTGTGGCTTTTCAACCTCCTGACTTTTCTTCTGTGGAGTGCATGTGGAAATGTCCTGTCAGACTTCTGTTACACATAAATAAGAAGTAGCAAATAATAGACGAACTACTGGGTAATAGTCTGTATTATAGTTCTTCAAGGCAACATTGGTATTTTTACTTGTGATCATCATAAGCTGATAAAGATTTTTTTTCATTGATTTTTTTTTTAGATTTGTAGTTTAGTTTATCTAACATATAACTTAACAAACAAGTTCATGATCTTAAACTTTAAGAAATTGTTAAGTAGGCTCAAATGTGAAATGTAAAAAAAAAATGATATTTTTTTTAATCAATTAGAATTTTAAACAGGAACGGCAATATGAAAATAATAAATGCAACCATTTTGGAAGCTATTGATGTGTGAATGGAGAAAGGAACTGGAAGGCGTGGTACAATATCCAAGACTTTTAAAGATACCTCTTGGACTTTTGCCTTTGTTGAAAAGGGTTAACAGTAGACGGAAAACAAAGGGAAAGAGTGAGAAGATTATGAGCCAGGAGTTGAACCCTGCTCTCAGCAGATATGTGGTGCACGCTCTACAAGGTGAGCTGACAAGACACCATATCCAAGTCTCTTAAAAGCATTACCATCCATTACAGTACCATTAGAATAACTTTGAGGCTACAATTTTGAATCATTCAGAAGCTTAGTGTGACTGCGACTTTGGCCTTGGTATGGCTAACTAGCAGTAAACAAGATCAGGATTTCAATTACTATAAGTAACATTAATAGTTGCAGTACTCAACTAAAAACAGGACAAATTAGCACCAAGCTACACTCCATCATCCCCCCACACTATCAATCACGCTTAATGTGGATTGTCCTCTGCGTGGTCCAGTCATGTTCAGGTGATGTTCAGCATCAATCAAAGCACATTCTTTTTCTGGCAATTGCATCCATTCTCATTAAAGACGCCCGTAATTACACTTTGATCTGACTTGATCAAAGCCAGTTAAAAATGACTGCCATGAAATTCTCAGTGTTCTCTCTTTTTTTTTTTTTTGTCTTATTGTCTTTCTAAAGTCTGCTGAGGCTCTCGTGAAGGTGTACGGTAACAAAATAGAGCCTAGACAAAGACGAAGAACAATGTGCCTACTATCTATTGTCAGCTCAAAGACGCGGGTCAGAGAAGTGTATTTTGGCTAATGAATATTCATCAGTCCAACGGCATATTTGGACAAATTACAATAAAAGCCTTTCAAGCCGCAGCTGAGGAGGGCACATTTAGCATCAGTTTGGAGAGTATTAATCACACATCATTATCGGCACTAACGTCCGAGACAGTGATGGCTTATGGCAGACAGAGGTTAGCAGCCTAAGACGGCCCCACGGTGCATTTCTGTGTCAGTTTGACGAAAATAGGTCAGGATTCAGCGCTGAGCTTAACGTTTAGCATTCTGCCCATGTGACGGCTTACAACAGCTACAGCCCTGAATGAACTCCACACATTTTATGACTCTCTGTTACTCAACCTTTTACTACTCTGCCGTCTTCCTTGTTAACCCTCCATTGTGAAGAAATTCAAATCGGCCGAGCCTTAGATTAAGGCCTCTTTGCTGCAGAAATTTGCACTTAAATCTACAATGGTTTGGTGAAATCTATTTGAATTAGATATACTTTTGGGCTTTTGAGAGAAAAAAAGTAGGAGCAGCCTTTTACTAGGATAATATTTCAACCCTGGCGAGCGGTGACCTAACTTAGCATAAGGTCTCCAGTATGTTTGGTCACAGCTAGTAGCGATTGATTTATCTTTCTCTTAAAGTGCTAGCCCTCATCTCTCATGACTGCCAAGGCTTTAAAATGACTCTCTAAAAGGTGAATTTACTCACAGGTTAGCCCCCGCTGCATCAAAGCCTCTGCAATTAAGCCCGGGCAACCTCTGACATGTCCTCCAACGTGGAAGCACAAATACAAGCTTTGTAGTCTACAGTCTTAATTTAAGTGAAATATTTTCATTTTAAATGTATGCCTATATTATTATAAAAAAAGTGTTAGTTTCAAAAATCTAAGCTTGTCTTTGGAGTTTTTATTATGAATAGCCTCGTCAACAGGGCTGAATTAGCTTTGTTTTTAACTAGCCTCCAGTAGCTACAAAATAGTGTGTTAAACTAGGTTGGTGTTGTTTGGCTAACCGATTAGCATGGCTGATATTAATTGACGAAGTTTATGTCTCTCAAGAAAGCTTTTTTAAGGATAGATTTCATGAAACAGTGCTGGGTTAAAATCGGTAGCTACAACATGAACTATTTCTAGTGATAGAAAAAATGAAAAGGTGTTTGCCTAACTAACGTACTGCCTTATCGATTCAAATCAGGACATGTTGAGGCCCACTGTCCTGTTGCCTGCGAAGGGTTAGCAGTCTTCGTCAGCAATTAGCAAGTAACCAAAACAACTAGTAGCAATAGTGTGACATTTTGTTTTGTCTGTCTGCATCTTTGTTCTGTCAGCCACTAGGCCAAACGTGGAAGGTTTTATCTGTCGGTCAATCAAGACGCTAACAACTTTTACTCTTGAGATTGAATTTTTATTTATCAAGTACAACATCTAATGGACAGAGAGCCATGAAAGTTAGCGTGAACATTCTTGTTTTTCCGAGTTTGATTTCATATACCGTGACCTTTCCACCAGAGCCAGGCAGAGTTTATTTGGTAGATCACATCCTAAAGTCTAGCTGGATTTCCTGTTGCATCGACTACAATTTAGCTTGAAGCACTTTATTGATAAAAGCAGAATAAAGGTGTCCGAGGCTAATTATCAGTAATATTACCTCATAGTCTTCTTTTTTAAGGAGCTGCATAGAGCATTTTAAATAACATGTTTTAACTCCATGTAGTATTATGTGTTAGAAAATGTTAGTGAAAAATCATTATTAACATTTAAGAAGTAGCCAAAGTTTGTACTCAAGTAAAATTCCTATTATTTTAAAATAGATTCTAGTAAAAGTTTTAGGACTTTGTAGATCTTTTATATCAACAAAAAGTTCTCAAAAACACAATAGGTAACCTTAAATGCTTAGGTCTGTCAATAACATTTTATTAATATTTAAAATTTAAAAGTTGCAGTGTGTAGTTTTTGGCAACATCTACTGCAGAGCCTATTGTAGCTCTATAAGGACATGCTGTAAAAAAAAAAGTAAAACCAAAATCAGTCATTTCCTAAATGTCTTGCAAATATGAATCAGTGTGTTTCTCTTTCAGCAGGGCTTAGTTTGTCCTCTCTGGGCACCTGTGGCAACAGGAACATAAAGTAATTGAACTTGGACCCTGGGGCCTAGAAAGTTTTCCAAGGGAGGACAAAAAGTGTCATTTTGAGATAGTTGTACCTGACTTAAAACATACTTTTGACTTACTCAAACTCTATACTCTATACATTTTACACAATGCATCTTTAGATAAAAAAAACTTTTATATTTCTAGCTCCACATATGTTCCTAGAGTTTATTCCTTGTTCACTTTCAACATTTCCTCCTCTGTCACCATGCACTCATGATGGATTGGCGCTGGATGGCTCTCTCGCTGATTTATCGTTGCTCTGAAAGTCTGACTTCATCAAATCCTTGATATGGCGAGTCATATATACTGTCTTTGATGAGTGCCACTGAAGTCGATGTGCACATTTAATAGCCGCATTAATCTGCCTGTTTAATGGTGTTGTTGAGTGGAAGGTGGTCACTGCAAGACGGGGCACTAAAAGATGAGTTATGGGCCCGAGGCGGTGAACGACGAAAGGGCAAAACTCAAAAAATGCAGAGGAGAGCGGCTGAATTAAACAAGGACTTCCTGTATCCTCTAAAGGCAGGTTTAGTTAATCCTGTTTTGAATATAAAAATCCCACTGCAGTCAAAGTTTGCAGCAAGTTGTCAGCAGTTCCTTAAGGTGTTACCAAACACACACCCGAAGTGATATTTTATTTGCTAGCACTTTGTTTTTCTGGTAATTTATAAAAAATACAAGATAATTGATTCTCATGTGACATTTTATTAGATTTCACATTTGCTTTATTTTTCCATAACCACGTTGAGCTAATGAGGCTAATAACCAGATCTAGACAAAACATTACACTCGATTCTTTAGGTGTGTTACAAAACAATCAATGTTGTGGCAGTTTTTTGTAATTAGTCCCAGAGAGGATTTCAACTAATTGGATGTGGATATATACAAAAATTATAGTGCATTAACAAGCTGTATGTGCACATAAGTAGAATGTGCAGAAGTATTTGTGGAATAAAAGTGTTGTTTAACAGTGTCATTAGGGTTATTATAGCTCTGGCATCAAAAATCCACTGGCACACACTTTCACTGGCAACATGTAGTGTTATCGACAAAAGAAATTCCATGTGGAACACATTTTTGTACTGTTAAACAGGATCTAATTTTGGAGCCATGCAGATAATATTTGTATTCACTTCTTTCTTTTTTTGCTAAAGGATTATTAGTCAAGCACAGTAATACCACCAAGACTAAACCAGTTTTAGTTTTAAAGGAGCTTTTGAAAAAAAAAAAAAGGTTTTCAACCACGTAACTCTATTGAAATGCATCAGTATATCAACAAAATGTGGTGCTGAAGGAGATGGACTATGTTTTGGTTCAGATGGCCAAATAGAAGTTCTTAAACGTATATTTGGGAAGTTGTATAATCAACATTTGCCCTACTGCAAGAGGAAACCCAACAAACTGTTTGCTGTTCCCCTGCATTTTAATTATTTCAAACGTGACATTCCTTCAAGCATTTTAGTCTCCACTGCTGTTTTAAATGTAACCACAAATATTTACATCACTCCAATAGTAATGGAAATATTTACCATGGTGACATTATTATGTTTTTTATGTGGGGTTGCATAAGTTACATAGGAAGCAGTAAAACATGAAGAAAGAACATATTATTATATCATCACCCCCATGTCACACTCACTACAGATCAAATGGATTGAATGTTACAGTAGTAATCATACAGAGGACATTGGAGGACAGGATGGTCATAGGCATGTGGTTGTCCATGTACTTTTCACAATACTCACATTAAAGCCCCAGCCCTCCTCTGTGTCCCGTCCCTCCTTCTCCTCTGTTTGCCTTCCTCACTACGTCTCTGCTAATGATCCGCTCCGCCTGTCGCTGCCTGGCTGACTGATGCCCACTGACAGCACCACTCATGCGGAAAGGGCCATACCCCAACACCCCCAGCCCCAGACACCCCCAACACCCCCAGCCCCAGACACCCCCACAATATACCCCCACTCCCTCCCGTCAAGTAATGAACTCCCACACATGACTGTATTTACCATGCATGTGTGTCACACATGTGGCACGCACGCCAGACCCAAGATCAGAGATCTGTATTAACCAATCACAGCCATTTGTTCAGTCACATGTCAGCAGTCATATATGTGCAGCAGATGAAAAACAAATAGACCATACAGTACGCCTCCCCTACTTCCACAGAGACCTCCTCTTTCAACCGTATAGCGTCCGCACGCAGCAGCTGACTCTTCATGCGTGTATTTTTATGCTAATGACAACATATTGAATTAGACTAAACTGAAAACGGCACATTTCACTGGAATCCCCATATTGTTGCAAAAATAGTTATTTTTGCATGCTTCAGGCAGAAAAGTTTTTCTTGGTAGTGAAATAGTGAAATAAATAGAGATGGAATGCATTAGTCATATGAATAACGATGTGGAGCTGGAATGATAAGCTTGTTTATTGGCTCACAGTGCAACAGTTTTAGTACAGATGATGAGGGATGTTGAGTGTATTTGACGTTTACACTGGCTGAACTATACATACATAACTATACATATAGATTAATGTCCACAATAATAGATTCGATTAGATAGAATAGATTCATATCAAATGTAACTTTTTGTGTCTTCACTGGCCACAGCAAAAGTAACAATAGAGACTTTATTTATTTTACTTTATTCTATTTTTTTCCATTGTTCCAAAAACCTGATTATGTATAACCAAAGATTTCTGTGTTGAAATTTTTATGACAGCTTTTTTTTGTAGTTTTACTGTTTGGGTAGTTGGGCCAGCCCTACCCTGGAACCTCTGCCATTATTTAAACCAATTATTTGTATTTTATCTTAGTTGAGGTGGGGTTTATACTGCATATATACAACTGAGGGCAGCTGTAAACCTCTTTGATTTTACAAACCTAACCTAAAATTCAGCTTCAAGAAAATGAATGCATAACCACAGTTGTGATCCTACTATTCCATTATGTTAAAATTAGCTTTATACTCGACTTGCACCATGACTGACACTTCAGTCAAAACAGTTTTTAAAAACACTTACAGTTGAGATTTCCTCTCAGTAATAAATGCATTTAGACCTTCATTAGTTGCAATAAGATGCGGCCGAAGCACTTCAACAGTGATCAGAGATGAATGGCCACCACTTCACACACCTTGTGGCACCAACGCCTGTAAATTGCAGCTCATGGATGTAGCCTACTTTCCCAATAAAATAATGACTGCAGCTCTTCTTTCATTAGAGTGTGCTCAAGCACTAACTGTATTCTCCTGCTGCTCTTGCTCCTAATTACTAATTGGCCCTTACTAATAATAAACAGTCATGCATATGGAAATCTGTTTAAAATAGCTTATTTGAATCATTTCAGGGTAATTTATTCCCATAGATGGTCAGTGTGGTATTGATCCACTCGGAATGAATAAATAATCAATTTGTTATATAACACTGGACAACGCTGACTGCTTCAGATTTTATTTTAATGAAATGATGATTTATCCGAGCACAGTCTCTTGCACTCCGTATTTGAACATGAGAGAGGCTGACAGAGGTAAGGAATTAGGTCAGTAAGCAACCGTGCGACACCCTTGGGCTCGCCTCGGTCCCTAGCTGCACACGGCCCGCAGTGCCCCAGCTGAGGGTATGGGCCAGCCACAGCTTCACTGAGCCAGGGTTATGCAAGGCCTGGATTCCTTGGCTTATAGTGCGATCTGGTCAGGTATTTCACTGCTGGAGTACTCGGCCACATAACTGGGCTCAAGACCAATGTGGCTGTTCTGCACAAATTCAAACCTGATGCAACCCACGCGCCAGTTCTTTAAGGATTGTGGCTAAGGAATAGTTTATCTAGGTTACGTTCACACTGGCTTAAAAAATCATGGCAAAGTAGCCATGCCATTTGTTAAATCAATTTTGAATCATAATCATTTATCTGGGGCCCAGAGACTTTTTACGCATCCAGTGGTTCTGCCCTCTGGAAATTCAACTTAAATCCACAACCTACACTGCTCTCAAACATGGATCTTTTTTATCCTGGGTTTTTTAGAACACAGCTAATATATCCCTTAAGCTTCTGTAAGGATTTATACATATAATACTAAAAATATATAGTCAAAACATGAGTTTTTAAAGCACATGTGTTGTCATGTAAACAGCCTCTAACTTTTTATATTAAATAGAAAAAGAATCCGGATGGCTGTCAAGGCTCTTGTCAAACCCTATTGTGACAGATTAGACATGGAAATTTTATATGTGGATATTCCAGGTTCAGGTTTCGATTTTAGTTATGTGTTGTGTGCTGTCATGTTCTAATCTGTGCTAACTGTGGGAAAAATGAGAACAAGGAGTGTTCAATCGAGAAGAAAATACTTTCCGCCTCTTCTCTTTTAATACAGTTTAAAATAAAACTATATCTGATTTGCAGATTTGCTTGTAGAGTAAAATGTAGCTTTAGACTACAGTGCAGTAAATATACCAACCGGTGTAGTGTTTACTGAAATAACAACGGAGCAATAAGTCTTATTTTAAGTTATAATACGGGTTTACTACTGTTTCTAACATCGCACAAACTTCCAAACTATACGGGTCTTAATCTGTTACCATGTTTCCAAGATGTTTTCGAATAACACTGCATGCAAGGTAGCTAACTTAAAAATATTCACTATTTTGTGAAATTGTCAAACTCTGATTGGAACATATAAGTATTCTTTGACTCTATAAATCTGTGGAGCTGTAGTATTTGTTAAAAGTAGATTTTTTTTTTCCTGAGGCCAAACTTTCTTATTAAATCACCATCATCACCAAAAAGGCTGGACATGAATCAGCCACAGGCCTGTCATTAATAATTGTTACTAATTAGTAATGAGGTGTGCATACTTTAGTCATTATAATAAACTGGATAGCTTAAGGTACTTTATCAAAAAAGCTTTTTTTTTGTAAATATGAGTGAAAACCACCTATGGATCTTAGCATTCCACACTCTGCTGTAAAACGCGTGGTCAGTAAACACCTTTAACTAATCTATAAGCCCTTGTTGATGATTAATGGCCCACTACTAAAAGCCATTAGTTACCAGTTTGCTGAGGTTAACCACCAGGACCCTCTTAATGACTTTTATACAATGGGTTTCCAAGGCTCCTACAAATATCCATCTGCTTTTTCCAAGAAGAACCTAATAGTTGTCTTTTGTTAACCCTCCGAGGTTAGCATAGCAAATGGATTAAGGATGTTCCAAGCAGCAAATTTAAGTCTAAGTCTGTTCTTCTGTTAATGCCATACACTTGCAGACAGTAGTAAAATTGCTGTTCCATTATAAAAGGCTGGTATGTCCTAGCCCATCCGAGCATTTGGCCCTGTTCCTCTTCCTGAGAAGTGGTTGAGAGTCTGCTTGTCCTCCCACGAGACTTCACTTGGCCGGACTTTAGCAGACGGCTGTAGGAGATTTATAGTAAAGTCTCCTCAACATATGAGTGGCATTCAGTGACCTTTTCGAAACCTTCTGGTGCCAGCCATGAGTTGAAGAGGATAGAGCCAGTAGCAGGTCTGGAGAAAAGCAGTTTACGTGTAACATTATTAACAACAAACAAAAAAATAAATTGAATGCATCCCATTACATTATTAGTATTAGTAAGCGATACAAGTATGTGGGCTTTAATTTATGTATATTTCCACTCATTTTAAATAATCATATCAATTGTGTCTTGCTGTAAAAGGTAAGGCTTGAATCTATCACAAAAAAGTGACTTAAGTGGTTTGAGTTTGTAAAAGTAACAAACACTTTAAAATTACTTCAGTTGAACACAGAGAAGTAGCTTTTAGTCCAATTATTGTACTTAAAACGCCGTGTTAAAGTAAAGATGTATGTAAAATTATGGATAGTTACATGCATTTATTTGTACATAAGACTACTATTTACTATCTACTCTGTTCTAGTCAATTTTTAAATTAAATATTCACGTGTACAAGCAATTACATGAGGCTGTCTAAACCAAAATATTGTCTGTCTCTCAGCATCATATACTATGTCACTATACTCTACTGACCACTTGTTAAATGTTAGTTGCAGTTACTATTTAAAGCAAAACACAATTTAGTCTTTTTGTCTTTTTTTATAAGAACAAAAGCCTTCCAAAGTTCCACTTCAAGTCGTAATCTTGCTTCTAGAAACAGTGCACATTCTTAAATATCATGTTTATCATTTTTTTATGTATATGCAGTGCTCTCAGTCATCAAAGCCCTGAGACTGGCAAAGGCAACATTCATAAGTCATCTGTCCTCATCTTACTGGATCTGTCTGCTGCATTTGACACTGTTAACCATCACATCCTCCTGTCTTCTCTCAGTGCGATGGGTGTCTCTGGAATGGCGTTGCAATGGTTCAAGTCTTACCTCGCGGATCAGTCATTCAGAGTATCCTGGAGAAACGAGGTCTCTGAGTCCCAACATCTTAATACAGGGGTGCCTCAGGGCTCGGTGATTGGACCGCTACTCTTTTCCATTTACATGACATCCCTTGGCTCTGTCATTCAGAAGTATTGCTTTTCCTATCACTGCTGCAGACGACACTCAACTCCACTTGTCATTTCGACCTGATGATCCGACAGTCTCTGCTCGTGTCTCGGCGTGCCTGAGTGACATCTCACTTTGGATGAAGAACCATCACCTGCAGCTGAATCTTGCAAAAACAGAACTGCTTGTGATTCCGGCCAACCCAAAGACCCACCACAACCTCTCCATTCAACTAGGCTCATCAACCATTACACCGTCCAGCACTGCCAGAAATCTGGGAGTGGTAATTGATGATCAACTGAACTTCACAAGTCATGTTGCCAGCACCACCAGGTCCTGTAGATTCATCCTCTACAACATTAGGAAAATTAGACCTTTCCTATCGGAGCACTCTACGCAAATCCTAGTCCTGGCTCTTGTCTTGTCCAAACTGGATTATTGCAATGCTCTACTGGCTGGACTCCCTGCCTGCACAACCAAACCTCTGCAGCTCATCCAGAATGCAGCAGAAAGAGTGGTCTTTAAAGAACCGAAGAGAGCGCACGTAACTCCTCTCCTCATTAGGTTACACTGGCTCACGGTTGATGCCCGCATTAAGTTCAAAGCTATGCTCTTGGCCTACAAGACCACCACTGGCTCCGCCCCCTCATATCTTCAATCACTGATACAGAGCTATGTTCCTACCAGATCCCTGCGCTCTGCTAATGAACAACGTCTGGTGGTACCATCCCAAAACTTTCTCTGAAACTGTTCCACATTGGTGGAATGATCTACCTGCTGCTACAGGCTCATCAATTCTGTAGCCATCTTTAAAAAATGCCTGAAAACACATCTCTTCCATCAACACCTGACTGACAAACACTGAATTCTCCTTCCTTTCTATCGATTCCTTTTTTTAAAATACAAAAAAAAAATTCTTTCTTTGATTACTGTGCTAGGTTTTAACGAACTAGTTTTTGGTGCACTTATGCTTTTTGTTACCTTGTGCTGTTAAAATTGCTTCCATTGTTTTTCTCACTTGTAAGTTGCTTTGGATAAAAGGATCTGCTAAAAGACTAAATGTAAATGTAAATGTGTAAATGTATATATTTGAACAATGTCTAAAAAAATGTGATTGAACCATATGTTAAGCGCAAAAAAACATTTTGGTATTGAGTAACGTCAGAGACTTAGGATTCAGCAAAAGACTGAGAAAAAGAAAAATTTTAATAGAATAGTCCTTTTTTGCATTTGTGTCTTATTTTTCTATAAAGCTGCCTGACAACAAAGACAACAATAGGTGGCATGCCCACACCAACATGATCTATATATCTCTGAATAATGTCTGAATAATGAAATCTGTTTTCTATCACTACTACAATGTGCCTATTAATGTATGGATTTACTGACACAAATAAAATAAAAACTATATATATTTTTGAAAGACAAAGCCTTCTATTGTTCCCCTCAGTGCCTTAACATTTCTAGTGCACACACTCAGATAGGGTACCTTAATTACTTCTGTTGCATGTGGATAGTTACACTTAATGTACTTTGCAAACAATCATTAAAGTCCGCACTAAAACTATTTCTAGGTCTAAAAGTTAGAGATGGGACCTTTTAAAATGCACACACTTAAATTTAGTTTAATTCAAAAGTGATCCAAACTTCGGAGGTTTGACCGTCGGAAGAAAGATTCTCAGTTCAAGAACACGCAGCAGAACTTAGATGTTAACGCCGGAAAACTTCAAACCACCGACTAATGAAGTTTCTGGTCTATCTTTGAAAGTCTGAATGCTGTGCTTTACTCCACCCCTCTTCTACCAACTTGACCCCCATCCACCACCATCCCCGCCGCCCCGCCATTGCTTTCCACCAACCCCCCTTTTCAAAGAACCACACATAGGCAGGCACTCTCACTCACACACACAAAAAACACACATTCCAGCATTCTCATTAGCAATTCATGAGCGCCGTCTCATTAGACTTTAAGTTTTACCATAGACCTCTGAAGTATATGGCTGGAGCAGTTATTAATATTTCATAGTCTCCCATTGAGGAGCTAAAAACGAAGTCGACCCGCTTCCGCTACAAAGTGACTCGCGCTAGTGTGGTTTTTTCCCCCCTTTCCTTTCTCTTCTTCTTCTTGGTTTTCTACATTCATCTTTTCTCACTTCGTTAAGACTGTCTTTCTTTTCTTCTCCGTTGTGGCGTTTTTCCTCGTTTCCGATCATTCTCTGCCACTCAGACCTTAACTCAAACTGACTTAATTGGGCTGTCTTTGTTCTGGGAAGTGTAGGCATATACCTTCCCCTAGTTTCCTCAACAGAGATAGAACAGAGAACAGGAAACGGTAAAGTGAACCCCATTTGGTGGAGTAGTAGCCTACCTCTTTGTCATGCTTCATTGTTTTTATATGTTCCCCATTTCACATCGGCTATGTTCTGGCTCTAGTTCCATAAACTTATTCCAATCTGACTGTCACATCTGAATTTGTCATTTAACGTTACTCTCTGTGTTGTTGCTACTAAATTAAATCAAACAATGCTAATGTTGCGGTGCTTCACTGCTACTACTGCTCTTAAAATTCATCTTCTTCTCCTTAATCCTGTCATGGGTTGTGGGTGGCTGGAGCCTATCCCAGCCCTGGACAATGGCCAGTTAGTTGCAGGGCTAACACTTCAACATAGACATCAATAGACAATCATTCAGGATAACTGACTAGGATAATGTACACAACTTCCACCCATAACTCAAACTTTAGTGGTATGTGACCGCTGAAGTCTTGTACTTCATGGTATTGCATTGATAGCTTTGCATTTTGCTTTCAGTCAAATAATAGTGATATTTTGTATTTGGCAGACACTAGTCTATTTGTCTTTCTACAAAATCCTGTCCTTTAAGTAACCATCCTTCTAATGAACCAGAATAAATATGAAATTATTTATATTAGATATGTTAAAAAAAATGTCTCTTCCACTTTATGTTCCTTATCTGTGTTTCAAATAGAGAAAAGGTTTCCCAAATAACAATTTCCTGGTTTCCTGAAGAATTATATGTAATTTTGACTAACTTTGTGTCAACTTTACATGCCAACAATACATCCAATCAAATATGATCAATCTATCAACAAACCTAAGTTAGTGAGCTAACAAATAGTACAGTGTAGGTTAAAGTCTTGCTTCTGATTGGACAATGCATTGTCTGTCATAAAGCGTTTTAAACATGTCTTACCTCTTTAAAAATTTGATTGCAATACAAATCCTAAGGTAAACTCAACACACATGTCTGTGCACAGGGGTGAGGTTGATTTGAGTGTATGAGCGAGTGCAGGGGGGTCTCATGGGTTGACGGTGTGTCTGTCAGACTGGCAGACAGGAGCTCTGCCCCCGAAACAAACCCATGCATGAATAAGTCAATAAAGCCATGTCTGTCTCTCGCACTCTCACTGCGTGAGGAGGGGGGGCATCAGCGGAGAACGATGAGAAGTCTCGTTTCCCACTGTCTGTGACAGCAAGACAGACGCCACATTCCCCCGCAATGAGAAGCAGACTGCTGGAGCGAGGGGCGGACTAGAGCGTGATCAAAACCAGAGAGACTGAGAGGAAGAAAAGATAGATGCAGAGGAAGGGGGTGGGTTTGAATTGATTGGGACAGTTACAGCATGTTTTGCACGGATTTGGTTAGAAGACAAGTATGTGGGAATATGCTCTGTGGTGCACTTGTGCGGCTTTTAGTATAGGACTAGAATTCCAAACCTTAACTTAAATGAACCCAACAGGAAATCCCGACTGAATAACCAAGGCTTTGATTCAGTTCTGTCTCTTAAATTGGACTGATGTACTAACTTTTTTACAACCAGTGCAACTAATGCAAAATGCAGGTGTGTACCTGGACTCTCCATTTTAAAAACATTAGTGATACCAGTGCCAATGAACGTTTGCCAACCTGACAACTGTTTTGTATTAAATAGGGCCTCACATAGTTTTTATAAATAAAGTTGTCAATGTCTCCAATCATGTTTTTAGTTTAGGATGACTCATATATAGTTGACTACTGATTCTCATCACACCTGGCTACATACACTACAAAAATACCAGAAATTTACTTTAAGCACAATACTTTTTTTCTACCAGCTTCTGATTTGGTATTTCCTATTCCCATGTTCAACTCTCTCAAATAAATCCACTCAACAGAACCTGTTGACCTTTGGAAAAGTAAAAAGTACAGAAAAATGCTTGCTAGATTTTTGTATAACTTTGTAGATTTATACTTTTATTTAAATCAGTAATATGCCTGGTGTTAATATCAAGTTATTGAATTGAATGAAATGTAGCACATTAGAGGTTTTCTTATTATTTAGAATTTGACTTTATTCGAGCACAATGAAATTCTTATCGCGGTGATATGTGTCTGAAATCCCTGTCCTTTCATAGATATTGTCAGTTGGTAGAATACCTGATCACTTGATTTACCTGACTGACCACATAGGCATCTCCAAAGTCAGCAATCACCTTTTGGTATCACCTTGAAACCTATTATAAAGACAATGCCAAAGACTAACAGGTAGCAGGTGCTATCCAGACACTGCAAGTGGATTTAAGTGAAGTGGATCTAGTGCTGAGAAAGTGCGATGGAAAATTGCCAAAAGCATTCACACGGCTCAATGATTGGAATTGTTAGAGTGAAAGAAGAGCAGGGAGGGCTGGGGCACTGTCAGTGACACAGAGGATAGGAATAATTCAATGTCCTTGGGAAACAATAATGCTAATTTGAATCTAAATCTCAGGACTTTTCTCTTTCTTTGCCTCGAATGACCCTGTGCTTGCCCTTCTTATGCACTTCCCCAATCAGTTTAATCTGCCGGGCACTCATCTCTCCCAGATGCTCTTTCCGTCTCACTCTCTCCTCCGCTCTGTCGTTCATTACAGCTCGCTCTCGCCAAAGCAGATTTCCTTCCATGACGGATGGGCTCGCTGCAAAAGCCGGTCCAAAAAGCTCTGTCATCTCTTCTGCTGGTGTAGTGTGGAAGCAAGAGAGGCATACGGTTCAAGCAGGGACATGTGGCCCGTAATGAGTGGGAGAATGAGATGGGAAGAAGGGGACGCAACATTGTTTTGGCATCTTTGTAAATGACCAGAGTTACATTTGACTGATAAAGTTTGTTAATTCATTTGATTAAGTTTAGACAAAAGAAGGGGTTACACTAAAAAAAAAGTAAAGTTATGTTTGAACAAAAAAAATCTTGTCATACGCAAACGCTAAATGTAACTTTTAAACTTATTCTTTAATCTTACAAAATACTAGTTAAAATTAGTTCAGGCATACCTTTTGGTATACATAATGTTCTGACATCCTTTCTTAACTTTAACACGTAGCCTTTAATGTCACATTTAATCTAACAATACAACTGTTTTTTTTACAAGTCTTTGATGGTTCTCATAGGAAGACTTTTTTGTGGCATTGATGTTATTGGCAGACAATGTTAGCAGCTGTTGACATCAGAGCTACACCTTCCTCATGAAGTTAAGTTGAGTCATTATTCTGACGGAAATAAGCGCTCTAGACATAAAAATTTGGACAGATTGTAACCTTAAATCGATGCCCAGTACAACTCTAGAGGAGCAGTTAGTATTTATTTTTTATATTTTAAATATTATGGGTGTTCTAGTATAGCTGTGGGTCTAGTTGTGTTTAATATTGTGGTTAAATTTAGGCATAATGGTGTTCTGGTAGTTGAGAGCTTTTTCTAAACTTAATATAGTATAGCTCTACCTGGTAACTAATTCAAAGTAAGTCTAATTATTATATTATTATTATTATATATTATAATAATGTTAAGGTTGATGAAGGAAACCTGATCATGGGCTTAGTGTACAGACTTTGCAAAGCTTTTTTTAAACATTGCCATAACAAATGCATCTTGCATGCAATCTTTTGACCACTCAATTATTCATATACAATTTTTCACAGTCACTGGATTTAACACTGTCTCTAACCTTAACCTTAACATTACAATTATATTTAAAGGTTGTATTTTTTTTTTTTGCCCAAATCACATGCACTGAAGTAGTGTCTAGTGCCTACGTAATGAAAGGCATGCAGTTCAAGTGGAGACATACTGCCAATTATGAGTGGGAGATTGAAATATGAAAGATGGAGGGGGCTCTAGCATCCTTTTTTTTTTTTTAATGCCTGAATGTAGTAGTGGTTTGTTGCAGCCACCACGTTAGCCATGGGAAAAGAAATGCAGAGGGGGGTGGGGAGTGTGAGAGTTCTCAAATTTTTTTGCTTTCCCCACATCGAATTTCCCCCCAACGCATTATTTCTCCAGTCTGCGGTGCTGTGCTTGAAGGTATCTTTACAAGTCTGCCTCTTTCAACATCTTAACCCAACCCCCCCCTTTCCCAAAAGCCCATAACCATCCACTCGTTTGTGCTGTGCCCTCACTTTCCCTCCCCTCGTTGTGTCTGCCATGGTCAGGTCTCAAGGGGGAAGACAGTTGGCAGGATGCAGGCTTGCTGCCATGGCAACAGGAACCCTCCCTCTCCCTCAGGTCTCCTTAGCAACTAGTAGCTTGGCATTGTAGTAATGAGGCAGCCCAGCATGCCACGCGAGCGCAAGAGGTTGGTGTGCATCTGACAATGTTTGTGGGTCTTTGTCTTTGCCAGGGCCATACACACACTGTCAAATAAGGCTTTGACTTCTGGAAACATGTCTAATTCAAGATTCATGATTGAAGATGATGAACATTTATGATTATTACGGAAGCAGATTTACAAACTGCTTTCAAGTTTTTTTTACTTTGTTTTTGTTTTATCAAAACATGGATTATTCAATTAAAATAGCCAATCCTTACCCCATTGATTTTTTGTGTAAAGTTAAAGCTGCATTATGTAAAATTCTGTAGGTGTAAAATCTAACTAATGGATAACACAGGTGAAAAATAATTCACATTTCAAAGCCATTTAGAACACAATGGAAGTACCATACCTTCCTGTTCCTTTTCCGACAGCTGCCCAGAGCTGACAAACTGAACACACTGAACATATCAGAAACAAAATCTGAAAGAACTTTATTCAAGTGTGCTTGCAAAACACAAGGAATGTGTTGGTGCTGAACCTTCCAGTGAACATATACTTACAAGAAACATGCTAATCAAAATCTTAGAATAAAAATATGAAAAAAATCTAATTAAAATAAGGTCACAGATATGGTTTAGTTGCAGATTATGAACATATTAACAGTATTATTATTGTGAATAGTATGATTACATATAAATATCACCTGAGTTTAGAAGATATTGCACTAAACTGTGGGAGTAGTTCACTTACAGGCATAGGTCGTGGGAGGTATTTAACAGTTCGGAAGGGAAATGGCTTGTGGGAAGAAACTGTGCCTGTGCCTAGATACTCTAGAGGCCAGTGATCTGAGTCGCCGTCTTGACAGTAACAGTTCAAACAGGTGGTGTCCAGGGTGAGAGGAGTCTGTGATGATTTTACCTGCTCTCTTCCTCACTCTGGAAAAGTACAAGACCTGAAGGGTTGGCAGGGGGGAACCAGTAATCCTCTTCGCAGTCCAGACTATTCGCTGTAGTCTGCTGGTGTCTAATTTGGTAGCTGAACCAAACCAGACAGTGATGGAAGTGCATAAAACAGACTCAATGACTGTGGAGTAGAACTGAATCAGCAGCTCCTGTGGAAGGTTAAACTTCAGCTGGCAAAGAAAGTACAGTCTCTGCTGGGCTTTTTTCACAATGGAGTCAATGTGATAATGCCACTTCAGGTCCTGAGAGATGATAGAGCCCTGAATGACTCCACTTCTTCCACAGTGCTGTCCTTGATGGTGAGAGGAGGGAGTGGTGGACTGTTCCTCCTGAAGTCCACAATCATCTCCACTGTTTTGAGCATGTTCAGCTCCAGGTTGTTGTGACTGCACCAGTCAGCCAGCTGCTCAACCTCCGGTCTGTAAGCAGAATCGTCACTGTTTATCCTCAAGATCATTCAAATATGTTGCCTTAAGGTTATTCTGACAGGTCCCTTACAATGAACAGAAAGAATAACCACTCTTTCACAGCATCTACTCTTGGTGATGGTAGCGCTACCATCGCATGAAAACACACATCTCACCAAATCAACACAACTCAGAGTCCTTTAGTGTGCGCAAATGCAGAAAGAAAGGCTTTAAAAGTAAAATTAGCTGGTTTGGAGTTAATACTCTTATAACCATAAATTGCCAAAAGACTGACCTAGTTTAGCTGGTGGATAGCTCATAAAACCTAGACTGGAGTCTAGCTTGAGAATTAATTGAAGGTTTTGGTTACGCTGAGAGCATGTTTGTCATGAATTTTTGGTCTGTTATTTAGTTTGCTAAGCTTTATTCAGACACATTTATCTTTGTGTCTGCCTGAACATAACCACATTAATACAACTAATCTGATGTTATGACTACATACATTATTTCTAGCAATGTACTGCCATAAACAATAGAATAAAGTGTAGAGGCAAAATGTTTTGAAATACAATGTCAGTATTCATTTATTTTCTATTGCATGTTTTTTTATGGCTTATTGTGGCTGGGGCAGAGTTAATACTTAGATACAACTATTCACGCCCACACTCATTCAGTACGGGTGCCTTACAGTTACCAGTTAACATATACCTTCATGCACCCCCATAAATTTACATTTTCACATATTTGACATAGATGGATATTTGACTTGGGTAATTAGGTAGACTTGGCCCCATCATGCTTATCACTTACTTCAAAACGATTCTGATAAGAAAATCTTTTAAATAGAGATGCTCTGTGACAATGCGATTAGCAGAATAGCTTTCTGGAGACCAAAAAATCAGTCTCCAGCGTGTGTTTCCACTTATCATTTTCGAGCTTTGAGCATAAAAGACCAATTCAACAACAATGGTGACAAATTCTTTGACTGTAGAATCATTCAATGAATTTGTCTTTCTATTTGTCTCCAGCTTAGGCATTTGAGTTCAGCCTTTAAAAGAAAGTATCAGGTGACAGAGAAGCAATTAGAACAGGACTAATGATGATTCACTGTGAGCTGAGACATACCACAATAATTGACACCACATTATTTGGCTACACTAATCATTTTTTGATTTCGGCTTGGTATGTGTTGGACGCCACTTGCACTGGCCTTTGTGAAGTGGGCACGTGAAATTGTGTCTCTTACTTTTAGAAAATCTTTCATTACATGATATTTCACACCACACTTTAGCTTTTCTGAAGCTTTGATTCATCTAGTTGTACATACCAACATAGTTTACACAGTTAAAACTTGCTTATCCTCAACTGTAAAAATGAAACAATAGCTTATTGAAGAATATTCATTGCAAGTATTTCAAATTTTCCAAGTGTATGCACTTCAGATTACAGCGAGCTAAGCTGTAATTAAGGCCATGACACTTTAAGGAAAGACTCTTTATCTAAACTTGTTGTACATTCAGGACTGCAGCGTTCTCTACTTAAAAACTCCATATAATGCCAAAGGTTGAACTCATTATTGGAGCATTAATGGAGAAACTTTTCCCTGCCTTGGTATGTTTCTGTCATGTTGATACATAGTACCCTATTGTTCTCCTTGTGCAATCGATTATAATAATACAGATAGCAGATATAGGCATGTTCGGCAGGTTGATGAATGTATAATGCATTCTGCTATTGTAGTTTGTGGATGAGGGTCTCAAAACATTCAAAGTCAGCCAGAACAGTTGTATTGTCATGCAGTTTGTACAATGGTCAATGTATGGACTAATTTTAAAGGAATGGATCTTTAAAATGTATGTGCAAATGGGAGGTTCTCTTTGTTGGCTTCCATTCCACTCAACAATTTAATGTTACTGAGACAATCCTTTTTAAACAAAAAAACTTGCTCCATTTACAAAAGATGTATAGACAGTTGGTGTTTTCTCTTAAAAATGTAGTATATTTTTTCCCAGCATGTTCCCAAAGCAAAACAGTGATTAGGTTGATGACAGGCTGCTTTACCTTTCCCTGCAGTAGTTAGAGATTGTGGTTAGCCATTACATCTATAATAGAGAGGGTAAGTCACGTTCCTTCCACTAAACTGCAAGAAGTTGAATGGAAGTCAGTGGAGAGCAGCAAACTTTTTTTTGTTTAAATTACGTTGTGTCAACCTATCATTTCCACTTATGTTGTTTAAAAAATAACTGTGGAACTTTGATGCCTAAAATTCCATTGTTTGTTGAAAATCTAGTTTGTTACAGGACTACACAAGTCTCATAGTCATGACATTGCATCCCTAGCATTTAAACAAGGCATGGCAATTTTATTTATATAACACAAGTCATACACTGGGTCATTCAAAGTGATTTACAGAAATAAAAGACAAATTTCAAACACACACAATTTTTTTTTTAAAGATGCAGATAAAAAAACTATTTCTTTCTAGTTAGGTAGGTTTTAAATTGAGGCTTGTTTTACTTCATCTGGGAGGTTGTTCCAGATTTCTGCTGCATGAAACTTAAACGCTGCTTCACCATGTTTAGTTCTAACTCTGGGCACGAGCAGAAGCCTGTCCCAGATGTTCTCAGAGTCTGAGGAGGTTCATAAGCTACTAGCATTTCTGAAATATATTCTGGTGCTAAACCATTATGAGACTTGAAAACCAGCAGTGCTGTTTTAAAGCCTATTTAAAACATAAATTAAAACAGAATTGAGTGGCAATTAAAGACAGTACAGACAGTAGACACAGAAAACTCATACAAAGTGGTGAAGAATGGAGTAAAATGTAGCAAACTGACAAGCTTTGTTCAGAAAAAAATATCAAAGGTATAGGTGTGGTGAGATGGAAACATAAATAGTAAGTGACAATTGCAGTTCACAGAGCACAAGCACACAAATTCAAGCAGTATGTTGCTGTATTTTCTTCAACAGTGGATTTGTTGGTATTAAATGTTGTCTTAAGTCAACATCATATATGATATTGACAGCATAACACAAAGGGATTTAAAAATGTTTGCCCCGTTGGCTTTCATTTAAGATCAATTCTGACTTGGGGAAGGCACATCTCTTAGGTTCTGTGTGTTCAACCAATGCTTTTTAAACAGTTGTGAACAAATTGTGTGACCCTATTCTAACTTTTCAATTCACAAACTCAACACAGCGCTAAAAATTCTAAACCTATGATTTTAAATGTGCTCTTTTCAACACAGCGGTTGTTGTGACACTTTGTCCACTCCGTAGTGAGTCATTTGTGGTGGTTGAGTGGGTCTGTGTCTGATGTGATGCGTGTCCCATTGGCTGATCAGGTGTTGGATTCAGGATGGTTGTGACAGCTGAGCAGAGGAGGGTGCTGCTCTCCTGAGACCTGGTGGTAGGTGTGATCAGGTCTGATTCTCAGCTTCTCCTTTAGCTCCCGTAGGTGTCACGCCACTCCACCTGGCGTGTGAACACTCCTGCGGGACAGGGCAGGTGGGAATCACAGGCGAGGAGGTGAGCCCTTTTGGTGCCAGTTTAAAGCACAGAGACAAAGGACTCTTGAACATCCTTTTTGTTAAAGCTGTTGTATTTAAGATATCTGTTTGTGTTATATTTGTATTAACTTCACCATATCAAGCATTCATTGTAAACAAACTGTAAGGACATTTAAGTGACATTAGGATTACTTTGATTCCTGATAAGGTTCATTGTTTAATTAAAAAAGCTTTTGCAAGAATATGTGTGTACTTTAAAGTTAAAGGGCTATATACTACTATAACATTTAAAATTTGGGAAAAACTTTTGTTGTTTTATCTAATATAACAGTAAGCTTATGGTTTACTGTTACCTAACACACACTCTATACATTCAGGACAGTTAAAATCAAGTGTTTGTTTAGCAAATATAACTATATACAGTATTTAGCTTTCAGAGCAAAGAATAAAAATCCAATGCTTTTACATGGCATTAGGTAGGGTTCAAACATAATCGTCCTCTGTCAGGAAGTAACAGGAAGCCCATTCCAGTATAAGTCCTGACAGAGCCTGCCCTGGCCTGGGCTGGGCCTCTGTGGCATGCTCAGAGGATTTTCCGATCCCCTGCCTGCTCTCAGATGCTCGTTAATCTGCCGTCTCTATTTTTATCCGGCCTCTCGTCCCGCCCCCGGGCTCTCCACCTCCACTCTCGTCCGTCTGTCCGGCCTTGCTGGAAGACGCCGCTTCGGCTCCAATTAGAGCCTGCTCCGCCGGGAAACAGGCTCGCTATCCGGCCCCGGGCCCTCGGGCACTCTTCCTGTCTACACTTCTTCTCTTCTCAGGTTGGCCCCAGACGACTCTGCCTCCTCTATCCCTGGCTGCCTTGTTTGTGCGTCTCCCCCCGGAGCCAGTGAAGCCCCCGGGGGAGAATTGCGGAGTGAAAGGCCTTCTGTCGCCTCAGGGCCGGCTCTAGTCCCTGGGCTGTACTTTGAGGAGAAGCTAAGTGGTGCACCTTTCAGGAGGTGGCCTGCCACAGACATTAGCTCTGATCATGTTGTCACTGCTGCTGCACTGGGGACAAAACAGTAAACACCAGCACAGACAAAGGAACAGAGGCTCACTTCTTACTTCTACAAGAACATACATACCTTGTGTTTTCATATAGTGTCACTCTACTTCAGCATATTGGGAGCTAAATTGTAAGTTCAATCTATTCCCCATTCATTTATTATGTTTTTTTGCTTGATGTAGAAAATAAAGCACCTTTTTTTAAAGTTTGACATATTGAACTCATATTAACAGTGTTTTCCAATTTATGTGACCGTCACAGGACCACTGCTTTATTAATTAAAAAAAACTAGCAACATGAATCAGTGTGAAGCTCTTAAAACTGTTGGGAAAATAAGGCACTACATACAACATATTCATAACATCTACATCAGCTCTGTAAAGTATGTACAGTTAGTTTTCATCTCAAAATGTTTCCACTCCAATAACAAATTACTTAAAAATTGATTAAGAAAGTGGGTCTGAAATCATACCCATATTCAACCTGCCTTCTACCCGAGCTCAACACCACCGACACACATAAAGAAGTGAGACTAGTGTGGTTCTGTCATTGCGTAAGCTAGGTCATTCATTTCTCTGATTGGTTTAATCTGCATCCATTTGTCCTGCCCCCTTGTAATCAAACTCAAATTAAGAGGGACCAGACTATTTTTTGTACTAAATAAAAAAGAATTTAGGATGGCTGGCCATGCAAATAAATACAGAACTTTGAAATACTTTAAATACAGAACATAATTTGCTTTTTTAAACATTTTTCAATTTTTATTATGCACTTATTAGATTAACACCAACACCGTCAGCTGTCAAAAAGTAACCCATAAAGTAAGTTGCTTGTTAATAATGGTCTATTTTGTATATGCATAGTAAAAAATAAAGACGTTGTTAAATGTTTTTAATGGCTGTTTCACCAAAACTCAAACAGGTCAGGTTATTTAACATAAAAAAAAGGTTTTGTACAACACCCTGGAGTATTCCACATTTTCATGGAAAGTAACTGTATTCTGATTACATTTGTATATATATATGTACTATAATTGGATTTCTTATTTTTGTATACGTAATCCTGTTACATGTAATCCTTCACTTCTCAAGCCCGATGACCCGTTAGTGGCCTCTCCAACACAGTTTTGGCTCTTAGTAATAATAATAGTGCTTTCACAGCTTTCCCCTTTGTATACTCTATGATGTTCTACCTCTATTATTTCCCTGCAATCCAATACAAGAATAGCATCTTTTTTTTTTCCAGCTCAGCCCCCGCCCAAACCCAAACTTGGCACACAGCGCTCACACCTTCTCCAACCCCATTAATCCCTCCGCCTCCCACTTCTTTATTCCCCTTCAAAGAGACAAGCGCTGCCTGTGACATCAGTGGCAGGAAGTGAATCTTTAGCGTTGACTAATTTCCATCGATTGCCTCCAGACAGGCTTAGCAGACGAGACCCATTCCCACACAGAGGCTGGCTGCTCTCATTTAAGACACCCCCCCGCTTGCAGAAAACGCTCCACAATGAGCGTAGTCAGTGCTTTTATCTTCTCCCCCACTCTCGCTTATTATCAAATAAATGCGTGCCATAGAGAGATACCCATTGACAGGACCGTGCATAATGACTCCTGGCTGTGTGAAATGGATTAATAAATAATGCTGGAGCAAGAGGAGAGACCGGCTTTGCCTAGTCTCGCTACTTTTCAACAAGAACAATCCCCTACTCCAAAATTTTTTTTTTTAATTAAAAAAAATTTGAGCCAGACCTCTGATCTAATGGAGCACTGGATGGAATTTAAAACCTTCCTCTCCAATGCACCGTGGAATGCGTTAAAAATTAAGAGGTGGTGCTGCTTAAAATGTGAAGGGAATGCACTACAAAATCCATTACATGATGTTGGATTGATTCCTCTAAAGCAGTGTTTCCTAACCGCTGGGCTAGGACTAGTATGTTGAGGTTTCTATTAAACTACTACTTACTACTACTTATAATACTAATGAAATATTAACAAAGTAAAATGTGATTGTGTGTTTTAAATAAATTCATGTCATGGTTGAACACAGATGGGCTGAACGTTGTGTAACAAAGCAGTGACAATGAATAGTAGTAAACGTATTCCTTACTTAATTTTTCTCTTCAAGAAAAGTTGTCCAAAGGCTTGTTGTTGCTACAGTCATTTCCCAACAAGGCAGAGAATAAAAAAAATAAAAATCAATCTTGTGTCCCGTGTTAAAGTGTTGTGGTTGTTTGAAAGGAAAGAAACTGATAAACTGATAAAATTCAAACAGTATAGACCTATATTTGTCTTCGCAGTATTCACTTGACATACACACATCATTTCAGGTTACTTAGCTGTAACCCTGTTCCCTGAAAAACGTGAACGAAGCACTGTTCCGCGTTTTGATACGCAGCATTGAGAGCAGCTTTTGACAGAGAACAGCTGAACAGACATGTAAATCTAACATCTAAAAGTCTAAAACACACTGTTCAAAAACGAAGAACACAGCAGTTAAAAACAGTCTATAAAACCATCCCGGAGTCAAACTTTTCCATCTTGTAGCCAGCAGAGCTGCAGCATACGATAAAACTCTTTGCTGCAGTTCTCCTGAGTATAGCAACAGTTCCAGCATACTTCCAGAGAGGAATATAGCAGACACAAAGCATCCCCATCCACTATGTGAGCCAATAACATATTAACTCTCTTGACTTAATGGATGTAGATAACTTTTTTTTGCAGAGAGTACAAGTGTAAATGCAGCTTAAAATAATAATAATAATAATAATAATAATAATAATAATAATTGATTGGTTTTATATAGTGCGTTTTCAAGGCTCTCAAAGCAATTTACAGAGTCCATTATTCATTCACTCCACAGTCACACACTGGTGGTGGAGATGTGGCAGCCATTTTGCGCCTACAGACTCTCCAACCATTCACACACATTCTCACACATTCATACACCAGAGCTGTGGCACTGGAGGCAAGGTGGGTTAAGTGTCTTGCCCAAGGACACAACAACAGTATGAACTGTGGGGAGAGTGGGAATCGAACCTCCTACCTTCCAGTTGAAGGACGACTGCTCTACGCACTGAGCTACTGCCGCCGCAAAGTGTCCTATCGTAAACTAAATCTTTTCATATAAGTACATAACTTCTACTGCATAATGGTAAGACAATATCTTTGGGGCGCTATGCACACTAACGCATTTTCTTTTTAAAACAGTATTGTCAAATGAAGACAAAATGTTAACACTGGTCTTTTAGATATTCTGCTCGTGTGCTGTAGAAGGCTAAACTTCACTTTTGGATTTTAAATTAGCTTGTTGCAGAGATGGAGTACTTGAGCACCAGCCTTATTTTCAGGGACTCGTGACTCGACTCGGACTTGCTTTTTAATGGCTCTGACTTGGACTGGAAGCTGTTGGAGCTGTTGCTGCAGTAAAAAAACACGGAGTGACCCAGTGACAATACACAAGAAGTAACAGAAACATTAAGCACTCTTTGCAAAAGGATTAGCCCTTTTAGTAGGAATATGATATAATATTTGTGTTCAAGTGTAGTAACGAGTGCTCTGGGAAATAACTGATAGCTAAATGCAAAACATGCCATTAGCAAAGTGATGGAACAGTTTTCAACATAAAGTTGCACAGAAAGGGTTTGCTTTACTTTCTGTGATTGGGTTTGAATGAATAAATACTATTAAAATGTATAGTTTATATATAATAAAAAATCTAAAATATATTTAATTTATATGTTTACATTTAAGTGTGAGCAAGTGCAAATACAATTAAAGGTTTGTCATAAAACATCAACAAAACTGATAGGCCAAGCCATGTGTCAGTTTTGCGGCAACATAAGTGACACTGATTTGTAACAAACTTTGGTGACTAGACACTGGACTTGGACTCCAGTTGAATTTGGACTCAAGTCTTAATTGATTCAGACCCAACTTGACATTTTTTTGGTGACTTGGACTCTGACTTGTTATTTGACATTTTATGCTTTGTAACAATTTGGTTAAAGTAATAGCCTAATTGCTCTTTTTGACATGATAACAGGCCACGATCTATGAAGATGCATTAGTCTGATGTCATTTGAAAGTCTCCTCTCATCTAGACATCTGGCTGGGATAGTGAAGTTTGCCTGTCAGAGCAATAAATCAGTCCGAAGCGGCGGGTGAAATGGTCTCAATCTTCTTAACGCTAGATTAAGGAGCAGCTTGATCAAGAGGTCTTAAGTGCTTCATTTTGAAATCGGGATCAATAGCTGCTAAGAAGAATTGAGCCAGGAGCTTGGGCAGGTAGAGCTGATTGAATAGAGGCTAATGACTTCTCCGATGCCTTGTTACACTTGAGGACTTTTTCTAACTGTACATTCCATTCTTGTGCTGTATATTTCATTTATATATAGCAACTGGACACTGAAGGCAGATCATTATACTATGGTGAATTAACTTTAGCTCTGGTGAAAAACATGTTTTCTACCTTAGACGACAACACAGATGTAGAAGAGGTCAATGTGGAACAAATGTTAAAGACCCCCTGAAAACATGGTCTTGTTTTTCTTGCCCTGACCAATTAAGGCCGTGCCCACCCTCAGTGGCCATGATCCGACCAATCCCCACCCTGTCTCTGTGGTTTGAGGGTGAAACCCATCTGAGGAGTGCCCAGAATTACCCGGGATTAGCCTGGGATTGTCAGAGATTACTTGGGCTGGAGAGGGATTAAGTGTGATTGCCAGTTTGGAGTAGGGTGGGGGGTATGTAACTGTGTCCAATCGAGAAGAATAAGTGTCAAATGTAAATGTATACATAGTTGTTGTCATTATAGTAGTGTAATATATGGGAAAGCAAAGATGGGAATATAAAGATTAGCACCATCTGACATGGAAGATCCATATGCTAATGGATGGAGTCTCATTAAAATGTCATTATAATATGGCAGACTTTTATCCAGGACCAATTTTCACAGATTTCAAAAGCGACAGTTGTTAGTGACAGAAACATCAAGAGAGAACAGGGTCCAAAGGGTTACATCATTCTTGTTGCTATGCGACGCACAGCGGATCATTTGCACAAATTGCATCATTAGCATTAGCTAGCCCCAATCAAATACAGGGAACAAACAATTATCTGTTCTGACTGATCAGAAATACAGGTAGTAATGTGACTTGGGTGAACAGATTGTGATTGATTGTGAACAGACAGTGATTGTTTTTGATAGATAAAAGGATCTCCTTACTAGCAATGTTAAAGTGTAGAGATACAGTATTGTTGGCATTGGTGATGTTTATTGAATGCTAAAAAAAGAAGCAAAGGTTATTGTTTCTTTTCGTTTGCTTTCAGACCTTCACTGCTTGGAATGGAATTTTAGACTTTTACAATTGGTCTAACGTTAAACCAGCGATGCCCAAACAGGGGCCCGGGGGCCAAAATTGGTCCGGCATGTGGTTTGATTTGGCTCTCCAGGGGTCTTCACGTTTGGTGACTGAAATTGCAAACCAACTACGGATTCATTCTCCAATAATGGTCGAGCATATTTATTGGTAAGGTAATGGCCAATTTCATTGAAGAGGAGCCAATGGTTTTATTTACCCCAAAAACAGCTCACTGCTCTGAACAAAGAAAACAGTAAGACTATAACACTATAAGACAGTTCAGGTAGGTTCAGGTAGTCCTATTCTGATGGATTTCTGAAAGTTCACAGGCTTCCAATTAGGTGCTATTTCATAAATCAAAACTGAGTGGCATAGGCAGTGACACAGACAAAAAGGCATTTTAAATAAACCTCGGAGGAAGATTTCTTTTAATTATATGCAAAAGATTTTTGTGTTTGGCCGTTTTGGCACTTCAAGGGAAAAATGGTTCTCCGGTCTAAACCTAGTTGTTTCAAGTGGACTATGGACCAGACCAGCTGGTCTTTGTTTTTCCTAACCAAATAACCCAAGTCAAGGACAATATAACAAAGGTAATAGAGGTAAAAGAGTAAACTAAGGATGAAATAGGAAAAATAGATGCCCTAAGCTTTAAATTATAAGTGCAATATCAAAAAAGTGTTAAACTGCTCTTTTAAAGTTGCTACTGTTTGTGGTAATTCTATATTGATAATAACAAGTTTCTCCTGGGTCTAGATCAATCAGTTTAGTTATTTTTAGACTAAAATAAGCTGCTGAAACACAGGGCAACACAGTCAACATTGCTGTAGTCACTTAAAGAGTAATTAGAGCATCATTATACATAAATTATTTTTTGTTTAATCAAGCCTAACCAGGTACTCAATCTGTGATTTAGCTTTTAGCTAAAAGACTTTTAACACAGCATCGGTTGCTCGTTGTAACAATGCTTTGTGTTTTGTCCCCGTCAAATAAATGTATGTAAATAAAAAATAAATACAATTGATGCAGTTTTAAAAAGTGTGAAATCAAAAATGACCAGACTCAGTGTAAAGTTTGATGAGGATTTACATTTATTCATTTAGCTGATGCTTTCATCCAAAGCAACTTACATTAAGCTTCCAACCTTCTGGTTAAGGGACAACCGCTCTACCACTGAGCCATTGTGCCCCGGCTTTCTCACTTATTAACTTGGTTTATGTGCTATTTTAAAGCTACTTTGAACCACTTTGAGTGTAATAATAAAGTGGAGCGGGGATCAAACTGCCAACCTTCCGGTTATTGGACACCCTGCTCTATATTCTGCACTTACGTATATAAAAACATTAACTCCACCCAAATCCCAAAAATCTCTTAAGAATAAAGAATTGATTTGATAAGTCCGATTCAAAAGGGCACTCAATATAACAACATCTACATGCACTGATGACATATTTTTGAATTGGTTTATTAGGTTGTGACAGAACTAAATAAAAGGGAAAAACATTGAATAAAATAAACCTTCATTTTTACAATATTTTCTCATCCTGGCATTCAGAGCATAGTAAATAAATCAATAAAGGCTTGCTTGTTTTTGTATTAATATATCTGCTTATCTCTTTTTTATTTTCCATGTTTAATTAATTGACAGTTGAATTTAATCTGTACAAACAAAACATTGTCGTAATATTTGTCCAACACTGTAAACCTTTAAGAACATGTTTGCGACCCACTTTGGGGTTATGACCCACCAGTTGAGTGCTGAATGCTGGGTCCACAATATCCTCCAACTCAGGTACTAGTAAAATATATATATATATAGTGAAAAATGTGTGCATAGACTGATCTGCGTGTACATGCGCCATTAGCTGACCGCTGGACTGGCTATCCCCTGACTCAGTAAAGCAGCGGCAGCGGCACTGTGTCAGGGTCAAACCAGTCACCCTTTATGTATGATATACAGTTGTGGAGCTGGAAAAACAGCGCAGAGTGTTCCCCGTAGAAGAGTTACTGTTCTCCACAACAGTCCATCTCGCCCACATTAGCACAAAGGCAAAGGCTGAGAGCAGAGGGAACGAGATCCTCCACTTCCGAATCAGTCTTTCTGACAAGTTAATATATACGCAGCGTCAGGGATCAACACGCTGCTCCGAGTGAGAGTCTGCAGGTTTCACTCAAACCAAACGCCATGGGGAAAAGATTCCACTGATCAACTGCTGCTCTTGGGCTGATAGCGCGCTAATCAGTGACATCTCCTTTTTTGATTGCAGAGTAATCCTGCACACGCTCACTTGCACAAGAGTAGTACTGATACAGGCGTCTGGACACTTTCATCTTGTCTGGGGCTCACAAATTTTCACTCCATTACTGGCTTTGTTGTGTAGTTAAGTGTTTAGCCAAAGCTATCGGACTAGTAAACACTGATGTCACCCGTATGCTTTCCAACTTTGTTCATGTGCTTTTAACCTGATAGTTATAGTATTTATGATACTGTTCACAAACCAAATCTACAATTAGTTTAAAATTATTTAGTAGTCTACGACTCTCATATCTTACTACTAACATGCTGTCTGTTTAAATGGATTTTTACATGGATGACTAACTGTGCTGAATATAATCTCATATAAATATGTGCTAACAGTCAGTGGAGAATGTAATAATAATAATAATCATTATTTTACTAACAAAATATATGTATTCTAAGCTAGTGGAAGATAACGGTCAGACATGTCAGTCTCTATGGTTTGTGGTAGCATGAAATAAAAATAATCTAAAATGCTAATGAGAAAGTCCTATTATGAAACCAAACCCAGCCAGGAACTAATTGTGTTGTTTTCTGTCTTAGTCAAAACAAAAAAAAAATAGAATTGTATAAGTATAATCTCACATAGTGTACATTGGTGTTACCTTGAGACATGTTTTCTTTAGACTAATTAAATGTCTAAGCCAAGAGTGAAAAACTATCTTTAGAGCTTTGAAAATGACCAGTAACAAGTTGACCTTTATGTTCTTATTGTACATTCCTCTTGTCCGGCTCTAAATTAAAGGGCAATGTGAACTATGTCATCCTTATAATGAACATTTCTCACTGCAGTGGAACTTGCTATAAAACTTTACTGGTTTTGACATCAACACACTCAGTTGCAGTTAATCATGGTACGGTCCGTCCAGTGACTTGTAGGTTGTGGCCTTCAGCTGACATAGCCTAAATGATGGTATAAATTAGGCAGTTAAAAAAATTGGAATGCCAGTAGATGAAAGGGTTAAAACTTTGAAATATATATATATAAAAATCAATAATTTCAATATTAGGGCAAGATACAGTATGTGCTGTAAAAGTGGTTTTATGGTGCTGTAATTGTTGCTGCGGTAGTCTTACAGATGCTCCTCTACACACACGTCGACACACACACTCAGAGGCAGCTAATCACAGTGTGGTGCAGGTAGTGAGGCGCTGGGACTACTGGTGATTGAGACTCCCTGGTGGATTGGAAGCAGGATTCTGACAGACTCAGATAAAAGGCTGTTTGGAGTTGCCTGCAGCATCAAATAGCAACAACCCCCCTTCCCACCATCACCTCCCCTCTCTTCAATTCTCCCTCTTTTTTTAAATATATTTTTGGTTTACCCTGTTGCCATGGCTACGCCCAGCCAGAGCCGTCATGTTGCCGGCTGTCAGGGAGCCGTGCTTAGATCACCTGATGCGGGTCGCCTCCAACCGCAGCCTTGTTCGTGCGGTGTCATCATTCAATTTGGCTTTGATTAAGTCCATAGAAAGTGGGCCTATTTCGTCGCCCAATGATGCGCTGAGGCAATTTTGGCGACCTGATGTTTGAAGAGGACCCCTCAGAAAAGCAGAAAAACACTAATAATAATCTCTTGTGTTTCGTTTGGCATGTGTGAGGAGAGTGTAGTGATAGCAGCGTGATTTGAGTAGAGGATTGGATGAAATTACCTGTTAGGTGTCACGCTGAGGTGCTGGGTGTGCAGCACTTTTCTACATGAATGGGAATAGTAGTGGGTAGGATACAAGACTCATTTGAAAGCCACTTAAAGCCCAGATTTCCCTGTAAACATTGTGCGAGGGAACCTATTACCTGCTGTTCTGGATGCGGTGCTTTTCATAATGCGGTGTAACAACAAAAAGCCCCCACCTCTCCTCAGCTGGCTGTCCAGTTTGCAACCATCCGGCAAGGATGGGGGGGGCACATATGCTAGTTGTATGGATTGTGATAAATGGTGGAATTTACCCTTTTTCTAGGCTGTAAATTAGTTTTCCATGCTCATTTTTTCCATATTATATCGGTGTAGTGTAATGTACAAATGCTTGTTTTATAATGGTTGTACTGAGGCCCCACAAAATGCATATGGTTATAAGCGAATGATAAATATGTATAAGCCTGACTAGCCATCCAAATTCATTTTCTAGTGCGTACAATTAGTCTGTTTTTTGCAGATTCTGGTTCTATTTCCAGGGGACAGTACCAACGGACACAGGGTAAACTGCTTTGGGACACAACTGGATAACAGACAACCAATCAGAAAAAGAAGCATCCCTTAAAGCCTGCCCCTTTTTAGATTAAGATTTGTAATTTTTTGTTCCACAGGATTTTAACCAAGTGGAAAAAACTTTAAATGGAAGGGATTTCAGACCCATTTCATGGAATTTTTTGGCAAAGTGAATGGGTATGACTGACCAGAATAATGCTTAAATTGGCCAGGAATGAATAGATGCTACGACTTCAGTATCAATTTAGAGTATCAATGTGGATTAAAAAAAAAAAAACTCTTTCAACTTAGTTTCAAGATTCAAACTTTGCAAAGTTGGATGTCCAATCTTTTGCTTAACAAAAACAAGTAAATTTGGAAATACGTTTGTTATTTATTGTGGAAATACATAGAGCATAATAGCCAGGTAAAAGGGCTATGTGCAATTGTCTATAAAAACTACCTGCAATTTGCTGGCTTTCTGTTAAGCTCTGGGGATTTCAGACAGCCTGGTGTGGCACAGGTTCTTTGCCATAGTTAGGACTGAACTAGTCTTTATAAATGGCAGGCTTGAGGATTAACAATCATCTAACAGGATAATGTAATGTAATTATAGCTAAATGTTTATTGATGATATTTAGAAGTATTCACATTACAATATCTTTAAACACATTGGAAAAAGGAACATTTCCTTGCCTTTTATCATGAACGAATGAATGAAAGCTGGTTGAGGAAAGGTTGCAGGGGGGTGCAGAAGTTGTGTAAGGTGGTGAGAGGATGGATGTGGAGTCGAGGGGAGAGAATGAGCGATGTCGTGATCAAGAGACGCCCGGGATGCGGAGATGAATGGGCCCGAGCGCAGGAAAATTGGACGGGAGGCGGGGAGTGAATGAAGATCGAGAATAGCTCCAGATATCGGGAGACAGAGATTGTGAGCTATGTGCAGGTAATAAACAAGGCAGAAATAGATAGATATCTCCAGAGAGGAAAAAGAAAAGTGCGTGATTGGAAGCATTTGGGGTATAGGGGACGAGGGCTGGTGGTGGGCACATTTAAAAAGAAAAAGGCAGGTGGAAAAAGAACATCCTTATCTGCCAAACAAAATGGATCTATGTAAGGTTCCCAGTAACTCAGAAGAGGAAAATTATGCATAATGTTTATATACATATAGATTTATATTGTCCTCGTTTTAGTTTGTTGCTGTAAAAAAAAACTCCTGCTAGGCGCCCCCTGGTGTGGGTATAGACTAGGAATTTCCATTTCCAATCACCGCAAGAACCTAATCTTAACTTAAGTTAGCAGGTATTTTATGTAAAATGTGAATTTACATAGGACTAAATAATTAAATGATACATAGTCAATGCTGTGTGAATGTTTGAGTGCACTTTAGTTTACATTAAAAGAAACCAATGACTAACTGTGAGCCAGTGGTGGGTAGAGCAGTTAAAATCTTTATTCCAGCAAGAGCTCAGTCATTATAAAATAGATTTACTGAAGATTAAATATCAAAATTTTACGTTTTTATTGCATTGTGGTTATGGATTTAACACTTCAGCAATAAAACTTTATAAATGCAGTTTCTTTACGGACATCTTTAATATTTTGGGTTAGGGTCAGGGTCTTCTTTCAAAAAAAATGCTATCTTACCCTCCACATGATGAAAATTTCAGACCAAACGTTGAAAGTTCAATGTGTCATGAACAAGCCACCACCCCAACCTAGCTATTTTATTGAGAAAACAGGGCTATTAAAAACAATTTAGGATTTAATGAAAAGAAAGTGATATATTGCGCTTTCAAATGTAATTTTGGTCTGAAAAGGTTAATGGTGGGGAACACTGGAAAAGTAGAATTCTCTGAGACTGCTTTGAAAAAGAGAGTGTGAATAATGACACAAGCAGGAAAGATTTGGACGAACAGTCTGTACTTAAACTAACTTGGCCAGCTGAGATGATGTGTATCCCTGCTAAGCTCTCCTTTAGGCAGGCTTAGATCTCATCAGCTCTCTCCAGGTTGGCACCGGCTTCAAATGCTGCTGCTGCAGAGCTCTGGATTAACTATACAGCCGTCACTCAGACACTTAAATGGGGGTCTTGCGAGGCTTATTCCATACAACCATACTCCGCACCCACCCACAACCGCACTTTAAAGCAGCTTGTAGGAAGACTTCCTCATATCAGGCGCCGTCGCTTCCAGCCATGTTAATTGTGCCATGGTTTTTAAAAGAGGTTAAATGAGCGTGTCCCTCCCCTTAGCCTAAACGCCCGTTCACTTCCTCTCTGGCTTATTCCACGCCTGTTTTTCTTTTTCATTTTGGTTCTCCTCCAGATCTCCTGCCAAATATAACCCCCCACCACCCCTGCCTTCCTTCCTTCCTCCCTGTCTCTGGCTAGATCTCTCATATTTGGAAGGCCCTGCAATCGATACTGGCTGTCTGTGATTGGGTTGCCTCGCGTGATTCATTTCTGTAACCTTGGTGATGGTTTGATGTGGAGGCTGCACGCATGTCCACATTATGACTCAGTGGGCGCGTGTGGAGAGGAGAGGCTGGTCAGGGGAGCTATCGATTGGTCCTTTACTCTCCCTGCCCTCCTCTCCGTTTCTTTAGCTATCTTTTTTCCTCACTTACTTCTACTCACTTCTACTTGTCAGGGTATCAACAAGCAAGACTGTGGTCTGTTCAGAAATTATTTTTGCAAAGCACGTGAAAGTTTAGTAAGTGATGATGAAATAAGGGTTAAATAGCTCTGTATTCCAACCCTCACTGTCATAAACATGGCTGACAGTGACACTGCCCATCTGCTTTGCAACATTTAGAGGTGTTGCATTTTTGGGTCACAAATCATTTTGATTGAATGTTTTCTCTATTACTTTTTTATCAAAGTAAAGCTACACAAAGTTTCCCTTCACATTATGAACATGAGAGGAACAATTACAGACAAAGCCTGCTTTGTGTTTCTAGTGTAATTCTAGTTTGATGATTAATTTCTTAAAAGTTTTCCACTCTCAAATCACAAATCAGTAGTTTTAGCAAGAGTTAAATGAACAGTTCACATTAGTTATTTTACATTTTAATGTTATGTCAGAACTTTTACTTGTAAATGCATATAATTAACTCACAAAGTGCACAAGTTCATTTTTGCTAATTATTTGCTAATTTACAGTTAGCATTTTATCACAGTGCAGCAGTGCATGCAGGATTTTGAAATTGAATTGAAACAAATGTTACCATGTCTTTTAAATGCTTCAGCTACACAGTCTTGTGTTTTACCATCTTGGCACTGTTTTTATTGCTATAGGATCTGCCAAAGTGGTGGGGATGAATCTATGACACCCCTTTGATTTTGCTATTATCTCATTCTTCTTTTAATCAATCAGAAGCAAGAACTCAGCCAATAGGCTGTCTGCTCATTTACAGGTTTCAAACTTTGGCAGACTGGGTAAAAACTATCAGCGGCAGGCTGTATATATCCACACAATCATATGTCAGAGTTTGTCAAATGTTTCCTCCGGCACTAATGTTCTCTCTTTCTTGTTTCTCCCTCCTCTTTCTATTTGCTACAGAATTCAATCAGACATAACCTGTCCCTGCACAGCCGCTTCATCCGTGTGCAGAATGAGGGCACAGGGAAGAGTTCCTGGTGGATGCTGAACCCAGAAGGAGGAAAGATGGGGAAGGGTCCTAGACGACGTGCAGCCTCTATGGACAATGGCACCCGCTACCTGAAAACTAAAGGCCGCATCAGCCGGAAAAGAGCTGGAGCACTGGGCCTTGGTCGGGTGCCAGGTCACGGAGGAGGTGGGCCCGCAATGCAAGGATCCCCAGAGCATGGAAGTCCGGCTGGGAAAGGGGGTGTTGGCATGGTTGGTGAAGAGTATGACACCTGGACGGATCTGCATTCCAGGACCTCTTCGTCTGCTTCTACTCTTAGCGGTTGTCTGTCTCCAATTTTGGCTGAGGCTGAGGCTGATGAACCGGAAGAAGGGGGGTTATCATGTTCAGCGTCCCCGAGGCTGTACCCAAGTCCTACCAGCACCCGCTCCCCAGCATTAGGGACTGGTGGCCACTGTCCCAATGTGGAACTGCCCCAGCTGACAGACCTGACTGGGGCTATTAGTCTAGATGAGAGCAGCTATCCACAGGCACAAATGAAATGCAACGGTTATCCTTATGTGCCAGGACCCAAAGCAGAGGGCTCCTACTGTGGGCCCATCTACAGTCAAGGTTCTATGGGTATGCTCAGGCACCACGCACATATGGAGACCATCCAGGAGAACAAGGCAGCCAATTTCCAACGTCCAATGAGGGGCTATTCGGAGGATAATGCGCTGCAGAGTCTGCTTACCGGAAGTTCCCCATACTGCAACAAGGACAGTCTAATGACACAGGGAACAAATGGAGTTCATGGACAACACAATCACAATCAGAATCGCAGTCACAATCATAACCAGGAGCATGCTCACAATGCCACTCTGCACAACGGCCACAGCTCAGTCCATGACCAGAACCACAATCAGGGTCACAAACACCAAGCCAGCCTCGACTACAGCCACAAGCCCCACCCTGCTCATGATTACGGCCCAAGCCATGAGCACAGTCACACTAACAAAGTAACCCCCGGGCATGACCACAACCCTCGATCCGTCCCGAGCCACATGCACATTCACGCCCCCCATAACCCCCACACCCCTTTGCACAACGGGCCTCATCCCCAGGCCCTGTCCCCACGGGTGAGCACTGACATCCTGCAGCCCTACAGCCTAAAGGCCTCCAACCACTATGCTCCTCGGCCCCAGCTTCCCACGTCACCCTCCCTGCCACCAAATCCAGCCGGAGTCATGGATGTCCCTCAGGATCCTTGCCGTCTGGCCTCAGCCCCTCACCCTCGCCACCAGTCGTACCATCAGGGAATCACTGACTCCTGGCACGGTTACTATCACAACAACCACCAGTCAGGAAACAATGGTTACCAGGGGCAGCAACACAATTCCCATAGCCGTATGGCAGCCAACCTTGAGATGGAAAATGTACCTAACAGTCTGGACTGTGACGTAGACTCCATCTTGCTCAGTGACTTTATGGACAGTGAAAACATGGACTTTAACTATGACGGCTCTCTGTCCCAAGGTGTGGGCATGGGGATGGGCATGAGTTTGGGGGCATTTGCTTGCCCTCCTTCAGTGCACAGCAACCAGAGCTGGGTCCCGGGGTGAATCTTGGCCTGAAGCTTTAAATATTTTGACACATTTTGCCGGGAAAGCTCATCCACTGGGCCAGACTGCTGGTGGGCTGTACCCTTGGACTGACTGTGATTCTGTTGAACAAATTCATATTGTCATTTTGTTTCCTAGGGAGTACCTACCCCCTCTCATCTTCCTTTCTATGCCCACCCTTTTTTATTATTATGCTTTCTGTCTCCATTTTGAACCTGCCCCCTCTGAGCCCCCTGCGCTAAAGCCTCCAGTTCATTGCCTTTTTTGTTTTTATATGCTTTCCTCGCTATCTCGTCCTGGCTGTCCTAAGCTCTCAAGCACTTTACATCCATCCTTTCATACTGATGCCGTAACACAAAGACCACGCAAATTCACGTTGTGTGTTGGCTTAAGTTTAATGTATGCAATCCACTTTAAAGTATTATCTCCTCCTACAAAGAAGGTGTTGTTTTTGACTTGAGAACATGATCAAACAGCTGCATAAATATCTCTCGATGTAGAGGTGCTCTCTTTTGGGGGTTAAAAGGAAGAGGAAGCTTTGAGGTTTAGGTAAAAAAGGTTATAAAAAGGAGGAGAATTATGTGGTTGGTAGAAAGCAATGTGAGGGGACTCAAAGGTTAGCATGACTTTCCCTCCTGACTCTGTCCGGTGGTGTTTCCTGTTGGGTTAAGAACAAGAGGACAGTCATCTATCAAACAATCATCAACACCACTCAATTGAAATGCAACATCCCTTCTTTAATCTCCAAAGTAATGCCAGAGTGATGCATCACTGTTGCAAATCTAATGTGTTTTTTCAAACCCCCCCCCTTCCCACTTCAACATCGGACACACCGGCTTAATGTGTTTTGGCAAAAGTGATGATTAAAGTCACTCTGCACTAAATGGGGGAGGGATTGAAAGGGGTGATGTGGGAAAGGGAGGGCGCTTTCAGAGGTAGGAGAGGAGAAATGCAAATATTCCCTGTGTGCCTCTTCCTCTCCATTTTGTGGATTTATGTAGCTTTCCCTGTAATGAAATAAGCAATGATCAGAGCTTGCTGTACATCCTGTTGAGCTCTCTGATTGGCCTTCGAGGGACTGCATCAGCGTGGCTCCTTCAACTGGCTGACCCCAGAACAGCTTAGCGAGCAGCTACGGTCAAGCTGAGCTGTTGATGGAGATGCTGTCCTCAGACCCCAGGCAACCTTGTCTAATTCGCTAACACCTAGGTTCAAGCTTGGTATGTGCTTTTTTACTCCTGTGAATTGCCCACTGATGAACAGCGTCAGCAGATTACTATTTGGTGCTATCTCCGCTTTCCAGGCTCGCTACTATCACACCGCCCCATCCCGAGGTTACTCGGAGGGTAAACAAGAGTAATTAACCGCCAAACAAGATGGATGATTTATGCAAGTGTGTGTATTCGCTCATCTGCACAAAGTCATAATTCTTCCCTCCCACCGTGCACTAAAGGGGTGATTTTGAAAGGTGGTGCCCAGCGACAAGGTAAAGTGGCTGGCAAGCGGGGCGCTTACAGTGTCCTTCAAGTCTTACAAGCGCCCCCCGTCCCGTCCCTGCCATAGCTTTACTTTGCTGTTGTCTTATCTTGTGCTTGTTCCGTGATTGTGCAGTTGTCTGTCCTGTTTCAATACAGCGTGGATAGGAGCTTTTGTGGCACATTTTCTTTATTTCATTTTTGTTCTTTTGGAAAACAGGCGAAAGGGGCACTTGCCAACCGTTGTCCTGGCGCTTCTCCTACTCTAAATAAAGAGAGTGGGAACTAGAGGGAGAAGAAAGGTAGACTGATATGGAGAGTGACTGAACGGGAGGGGTAGTTGAGTAGGCAGGAACTGAGAGACTATAGCAGAGATTTTCCAGCTCGGTAGCTTTTTGTAGAATTGGCTGTTTGAATCAGGCCAAATGTCAAGTGCTACTCAGCTAGCTTCGGTGAGCTTTGACCAATGCGCCACTTCTCTCTCCTGAACAAGGACAATGACGGGTATTTCCATACACTATTTCTTTTTGCTCTCTTCTTACCTTTCATGAGTTAAGATGGCCCATTGTTGTAACCCGACTGTAGTTCTGTTCTCCGGCCTGTGTGCACTTGTGTGTCGAGCTTCTCGTGGGATGTGTGAATGTGCGTGAACTGATTAAGGGAATATTGTGGAGCTCTAACTTGCCCTGGTATTGTTCATGCCTGGCTGAGTGCAGCGTACATAATATATACAGTTTATATTTATTGGTTAGGGGTACCGGTGTGTGAAGTCTCCAGCTAACCCCTCACTGCGGTGTCTTCTTGATGACAGATGCAGAATGCTATTTCAGTTGTACTACATTTCATTTTGTAAATAGTCTATATTGAAAAAATTGTATTATAATTTTTTTGCAAATATCAGTTTTTTTTCTAAAATGATGTATCTGCTCATCTGGTAATCGTAAAATAAAAAAACAAACAAACAACATGAATGTTTTGAGTGTCTGTGTTATTTGCACAATCAATCATGAGTACAACCAAGAGATATTCTCTGAGAGAAGTCCACAAAGGTAAAACGGAAGGATGCAGAGGATGATGCAACATGAACCCAATGCAGACGTTAGAAAGAGAATGGGCTAACACTGTATTGTAGAAAATGTAGAACAGTTAAATAACTATTATTTATTACATTGCTTTTAACTTTTGAACTTTTTGATCCTTTCAACAGAAGCTTTAGAGAGACACACTTAACACAAAGGTGAAATAAAAAAAATCATTCACCAGAAACTTTATTTTCTTTCCAGACCTTGTAATGGAACTCTGTTACAGGGTTGTGTATATAAAAAAGGTTGTAACTGGGAACTTGTGAGCTTCAGTCAAATTAATGCAAGTTTATCCATGCTATCATCTAGATAACATCTGGCAAATGTAATGAGCTAAATATAGCTACAAAATCTATAATGCCTTATGCATGTGAACAGCATAAATAATTCAACTAAACAAAATGGATATAACTGCATGGTTATGGCACAACAAACACATTGTATTTATTACTATGTCTATGTTGATTTATTTACATCAAATGAAACTTCAGTTTGAAGGAAAAAAATCTTCCCAATATAAAAATATTTTGCTATAGTGTGTCAAATGTGCTTCACAAGTCACACAAATAAACTTTCCATAAAACAACAAACCAAGCAAAAAAACAAAAATACAAAATATACATAATAATGTGCACAATATACATAATAATGTGCACAATATACAAAATAATGACAAATCTGTTTGGTTCCATTTGGTTCCTGTCAACAGGTGGGGTGCTGAATTTGCACCACGGAAGGGATACTAGTATATGTCACAAACTCTTTAGAACTATAATAAAAGCTTGTCAGTACCATTTAAGGGCTTAACATGCTGCCAAAATCCAGTATCTGTATTCATAATGTTAGCTAGCATATCACTATTAGCTGTGTCTGAATGCACTCCCAAGTCCCTAACTAACCTGGCCAGCTACGACTAACTCTTTTTTTGTATTATTTACAAAGAAGTTAGTCTGGTACCCTGTTGGTTGCAGTCTATTTCAGAGCACACTCGACTAATGAGCAGTTTTGGACACTAAAGCTGTTTTTCTGTCGTTGTTAGTCACGTGACTCTACATACATACTGGTGATGAGCCTCCCACTGCTCTCTGCTCTTCCCGTGTGACAATGAGCAACTGTTTTCTAAGCTTTAGCTTCTTTTTTGCCTGGTCTGCCACAATGAATATCTGAAACTGACTGGGGCGAGTGTAATGTTTTAGTAATAACAATTTACGACGGCTTATGTTTCCACAGAAAGTCAAACTTGTGCCCCTAACGCGTTTCAAATCTGTTGTGTACAGTTTAAAGACGTAATGGTCGCGCTGCTCTCAGTAATAATATTTGATAATTAGCTCTCCTCTGACAATTTGCAAAGCATTATGGTCTATTTTGATTTTTACTTTTACTGCATTGTGGTAAACTGAGTGCACTACATTTCAATCACTAGACATTCGGACACCACTACAAAATGGCTTTTAAAATTGATTCAGACACAGCCTAGGATAACCCAATGCCAATTTAGTCAATTCAGTTTTGGGTAACAAAAGAGTTACAAGTCTCCAACATACAGCCATGTTTGCATGCATACTATCAAAACAGACCCATGCACCATCACAACCCACAAACTTTGTCAAAACACTATTGTTTTAGATATGGACATAGCTAAGAGTCTAAGTAAGCTACTAGCAGGTTAGTGATAGGGTCCCACCCTAACACTGTTTGTTCTGCCCATGTATGTTATTATAAGACCTGGATCTCAGTCAATGATGTTTTTTAAAGTGAATTGCTTATAGTACTTCTGTCTCAGGCAATAAACATTACCATCTCTGACCATCTTGGAAGTTGTAGTTTTCCTACAACCGACTTGACATTCCAGCAGTTTGCAGCAGTTTTGCGAGTGGCCAGTGTTTGAAGTGGTGACGGGACATGGTCAGCCCCCTTCCCCTCCCATCCAGTTCTTATAATACATCCATGGGTAGCATTAATTACATACAGTACATCTACTGATTTTGTTACTGTGTAAATCTTTTTTGGCGATCAGAGATCAGAGTCTGTCCAAAAAAATTACCCAATCTAAGGCTCATAAGGTAGGCTCCAAAAGGGAAAAATAAAATAATAGCCATCTGAATGTGATATGTCTAGTTAAATGGTTATTATGTCTCTATGTTAAACTCAAATGAGTCAGGACTGTAAGTTATAATATTAGATATACATTATATATGATGTAGCCAACATCACATTGTGTGAATACAACAGAGGGTTTAACAAAGCCAGATACCAAACCTCAGCCCTGCCTCTGTCTGAGAGTGTGTTTGTCTGTGTGTTTGTGCACACTGGAGTCTGTGCGATAAGGCTCGTTAGCAACCCGATGCCGTGCCACAGCTGTGTCTGTCCCAGCGGAAGCTCTTCTCACTGAGGGACTGACTACATCTGCCATACTGCACTGCCACACAAACACACTGCCACACACAACTTTATATATATATATATATATATATATATATATATATATATATATATATATATATATATATATATATATATATATATATATATATATATATATATATATATTTATAAAGGTTAGTGCTGGACAACGATTAAAGCGTTTAATCGCGATTAATCGCACAAAGTTCTGCGATTAATCATGATTAATCACATTATACAAAAAAAATTATAATGAATTAAAAATTTGTGTATTGCATACTTTTATTTTGAAAGTACTGCTATATGAACAAAAGTGCAATAACATTTGGTTTGCAAACACTTTAAACAAACAAGGTGCTTTTTACAGTTTTTTAAAAGTTAGTAGCAGTTAAAATATTTCTTGTAAATCTCAACTTAAACATTAATGTAATCAAATTAAATATTAAACCAAGAATATTTGCCACTGCCAGGGCATTAATATTTTGTTTAGTTTGTTATAGAAAAACAAGTTATGTCCATAGCCTCAATCATAACATTATAACAATGTAAACAATATAAATGTCTCTCTTGTGTTTTCATTACAGTCAGAGCATGTGAGTGCAGTTCCCACTGTTCATCAATATAATGCACTGTAACGCCGCAAGCTAATTATGGTTGCCTAGCGATGTCCAGTAGTCTCCAGTGAGGGCAATAGTTGGTGCACGTTGTAACGGCGTCGCTTTTATAGTCCTCTCCTTTTTATACAACTCATGTAGGCTATTCTTGTGATGGTGCGTCATGAGGGCGGCTCATACGTGCAGGCATTCATTGCGATCCTAAGAATGTTCTTCAGACCGACATCTTTCACAATATATATATATATATATATATATAAACACACAAACATGTCTGTGTCTTCATGAACCCCTGAACCCCCAAAAGCATACAAAAAAAAGAAACAAAATATTGCTAGTGATACCCACATAGTAAAGCTACAGCCTAAAAATGAAGACAAAAAAGGAGGAGGGCAAACAATGGACAAAAATGGAGTTAAATCAATGCATAAAATGGTTCTTAAAAAGAACAAGACAACCCAATTAAAATTTATTATAGGACACTCAAAAAATATTGTAGTTTATTTTTGTGTCTATGAAATATATACAGAGGGGTAACACAATGTAAAAACAGCACCGCTCAAACATAAATTTTGCTCTTGTATTCTGTCAGTCTTCTTTGCTGCATCTGAAATCAAGTTCAGCCTTAAGTATGTCTTAACCCACTAATGGAATATAGACAAATGCTGCTGCCAACTTAAAAATCTGCGTATCTGAGTAGACTGATGTCAGTTTATGTTGTAACAGTTTGAGGGAGAATACATTAACTGATCAGGCATTATATTATGATTACCTTCCTAATATTGCATTGGTCGCCCTTTTGCTGCAAAACAGCCTTGACCCATTGAGGCATGGACTCCACTAGACCTCTGTTTGATGGGACCACACGGGCCAGCCTTCGCTCCCCACGTGCATCACTGAGCCTTGGCACATGACCTTATTGCCAGTTCACCACTGTTCCTTCCTTGGACCATCTAGATCCTCACCACTGCAGACCGGCAACCCCCAACTGGAGTCAAGTTCTGGAGATACTCTGACCCAGTTGTCTAGCCATCACTATTTGGCCCTTATCAAAATCGCTCAGATCCTTACACTGCCTATTTGTCCTGCTTCTAACCCATCAACTCTGAAGACAAAATAGTCACCTGCTCCTAATATACGTACATCCCACTGGTGCAACGATGAAGTGATAACCAGTGTTATTTACTTCCCTTGTGCTCATGATGCTTTTGTGTGATGGTAGCATGTTATTTAAAGACTACATAGTGGACTTTTAAATCAGGGCACTTTGTATTTGAAAGAGGGATGTGTTTCTCTGTCTTACGTCAAAGAAACCTTCAAAATGAATTTGACAATATTATTTTTAATGCTCTATATTCTTAGATAACAAGTTGCTTAGTAATGCATTGTGCTCCTCAGTGCTTTTTCAATGGCTGTACTCAATATAGACTCATCTTTGCTGCAATTGTTTCACACTCCCCTGGACTCAGTGTCAGACCTATCTTTGCTAAGATGACTCCGCTTTTTGTAACAGGACAGAGAAAAGCACCGTGCGTATCTACTGCAGTTGGATGTGTCATTCCACCTGGTTTGGTCCAAGTTCCATTACCCTCTTTGTCTCTGTGACCTTGTAAACAGGATTTTATTGTAACAAAATGTGTCAATCAGAACAAAGGAAAATATGGGCATCATCTTTGGCGCAAAATACTAAATGAAATCTTTTATAAATGCTAACGGTGTCTTTAATTGTTGACTGTTATTTAATAATGGTAATATCCTAATAATAGTGGGATAATAAGGAAATTATGGTTAGCTATAAGGTCATTTCCATACAACTGTCAGTATGTGTAGCTTTCTATAACCATGTAACCACTAAAGACTTATGCAGGACTGGGAACTATAAATAATTGACCATAATTACCAGTGTTTAAGTATTTATTATCATATTATTACCACGTTATTACTATGCTATTATTGAGCTGGAATGTGCTACTAAATATTGTGGCTTTACTTCAATGTGAGTTTGACACTGCTGGTCTGGAATGACAAACCTATACGTAGTTAGCGAACAGCCACTGACCTGACAAGATGGCTGATCCCTGGATATAACTGAGAAGATGGCACAGCCTCACACACACACACACACACACACACACACACACACACACACACACACACACACACACACTGTCAGAATAACATCTCTCCATCATCCCCAACTCATGCTGCCTGTGAAAAAAAAAACAAAAAAAAAACACCTCTTGGATGCTAGTTAGTTCATGCGCTAGAGAGAGTGGAAGGTTAGTGTGAGACAGAATATATAATAAGGACAGGCTCCTGCTGCACGCCATGCAAATGCGAAGCTTGACGTGTCAGCGCCGTGATGGATCTGTTCTGACAGACACAGTGACAGCCCGGTGACAGCAACTTAAAAAACCTAGCCTCCTCTCCCTCCTGCGCGCTCCCCGCTTGTATATATTTACAACCTGAGCATCTTAATGCACTTTTTCTCCCCTAATCTCCCATGTTCCTCTCAAGCTAGTTCACAGACATCGCCGTATTTCACAGGATATGAAATTTTGTGATCTGACAAAGGTTTTAGGGTGATATGCAAGCTCTATACCTGTGTATGATATCTGCATAAACTCTACATTGCTGTCTAATGTGCAGGATCTATCGAGGCATATTGGGCAGACACAGTATATGCTAAGCATGCTACGCTCATGCTGATAATGAATTCTCTTTGGAGTTAGTCATGCCTTTTAAAGTCAGAATTTTGGGGAGGTATTGTTCTCTCGGTGACAGTCTAAATGAAATACGTTTTGTTTAAGACATCTTGCCACAGCTAATGCAATTTCATTGTTACTAATACACATTTAGTAATATCTGATCAAACATAACTTTTTTTTAATTTTGCCTACTGTAAAGAAAGTTTTATATTGCAGCAAGAAATCCAATAACAAACCTTGCATGACCTCCGGATTTGTTTGTCCATTGTGAATCACAGTTGGTCAAGTGTGAGGCTGACAAAAAGAAAAAAGAAAAAAGAAACTGTCACCCCGCAATTTGCGTCAGTATTTGCGTCAAAATTTGCTCTGCTCATGCTCAGAACCTTTGGACATGCACACGGCAAGGTCTATTGTTTCTGTTGTAAACATCACTTGGACAAACAATATTTGATATTGGAATGTTTTTGGAAACACATTGAATCATGTTGCTAAATAAATACATAAATAAAATTAAATATATATTATATCATGGTGTGGATTTTGTGTATATTGTACATTTAATGGCAAAAATTAGCTTTTATTTTAAGAGGTCAGCTTTCTGTCCTGCCTTCCTACCCATTAGTCAGAAACAATCATGTAGTGTACAAACCCAGCAACCACAAGACCTTTTCGCTTTTTGTGCAAACTCTCACAAAAAAAATCACCATCCAGGGCTGATAATACAGCTATAGATTTGCATGAAGCATGACTAAAACGTTTGATAGAATCATGATATTTCTATGGAATAAGACAATGGGAAACAACACAACTCCACACACATCAGTTCATATTAAATACTGAAGGATTACACAGATACATTTGGAATTTTCTGCACAATTACAAATTACAGCTGTCATAAACCCTCCACATGTGCTCGCCATGCTTTGGCTCCCTTCCTTCACTCTGTTGTCCAGCCTATCTCAAACTGCTTGGCTCCGGGTAATTGTGGACTCAATCTGGAGTTGTACTTGTGACAGTTGGATCCAGTTTGGGTCATTTGGGCCCTGTCGAAAAACAGACAGCGGCCTCACTAGCATAAAACATATAGGATGGCATGTCACTGCAGAGTATGCGGTAGCCATGTTGGCGCCTCAACTTCGGAATAAATCAGCAGCAGAGTCAGCGGCAAACTAGTGCCACACCATGACATCTCCTTCATGTCTCCCAGTGAGAGCCACACATGCATATATCATCTGTCCTGTGTCTAACAATAGCACAAATGTCCATTCCAACTTTGGCTTCACTAAAACTCAATACTCAAATACTTTTTCTAGAAAAATGTGTTCTTCCATTTGTCACATGGAGTGGTCAGTCTAATGGAGAAGACACACAGTGAAGGGAGATCACTGTTAAACTCCACTGATGGATCATGAATGTTTAATGAACCGTTCCATGTTCTGCCAATTCAAGTTTCTGTTCGGGTCCAAGAGTGAGAGTGCGACTCATCGTTTTGTAGGTTACAAAGCAGCAGGAAGCACTTGATCGTAACCAAACAGCTCTTAGGTCTGTTAATGACTGTTTGTAAGGTGGAAGAGTGGAACTTGTAGGTACACTGCAAAAAATAATGTTGTTTGATCAAATTTTGTTATATGGGTCTATGTTATGATTCCAGAGATTGAGGATTAATCCTAAATATTAAAGTTTGCCAAGAAAAGTGAAACTAAACTAAGTCACCTCTGTTTCACTTTGCTTACCTTTTCTCTATTTCTGTTTTTTTCTTTGTGTAAGTCAGTGCTGGAATAGACACTTTCCCCAAAAGGAGTTTCCACAGTTATTGATTTAATTTTCACAAGCCACGTAGACCATCAACTAGTGTCTTTTTTTCAAATGAGAGAGATCCTGCTATCATGCTTGCATTCTGCATATTCCTTGTAGTCACTGTCCTCATTCTTGACAATGACCAAAAGACAAGGTTCTAACTAAGGTTTTGTTTTTCACAGATCATTATTGTTGCAATATGCCACAGTTTTCCTCAATTAAATCAAAGTTTGCACATTTGAAGGTAGGGATGTAATGATTCACTCAACTGACGATTCAATTCAATTGAAGATTCTGATCTCTCAATTTGATTTTGTCACAATTTTCTTTTATAAAATGAGTTGAGACAAATTAGAAGTGAACAAGTGCCCTTTTATTATTTCACAAATCAGGGCTCCAGACCAATTATTTTCATCACCGTTCCAGTACCGTCCCGAAAGCCAGTTCCAACAGTCCCTAAGTAAATGTCAACTGTGTCCATATTTATTTAAAATATAGGCTAATATTTGTCTATGTGTAAGTTTATAAATAAACATATAAAATCAAATTCTACATGTGTTTAACTTGCTTCTAAGGTTACGTACTTTGCATAAGTGGATATTAACAAAGTAACTTAAAATCCTCAATAAATCTGCCTCTGATGGATTTTGACCTAGTAATTTTGTGTTCAATATTTAGTTCTTATTAACTTTAGCTGAGACCTAAAACCTCTTTATATCAAACCCAATAATAAACCCTGGTCTCATGTGTTTCCCTTAAACAGTAGAACTTATCAAAACGACTCTTATTTTTTAACTGTTAACCTTTTATGCATTTTTACCTTTTATTTATTAATAATAATAATTAATAATTAAAATTAAGAAAAAATTAACAGTAATGATTGGCGACCTCTGGTCTTTACTCTCAGTGGCTGCATTACATTTCTCTGACAAGGGCCTCAAACAGGTAAACACTTAGTTTCAGACGGCTCTGAATGTGTTAAAAAATATTAACTTATGGCTCAGAGTTCAGACTCATGACAGCAGCCTCCATTTACAGTTTAGCGTCTTTGCTAACACAGATTACTTTTTCATGTCGGTTTATGTCTCGAAATGTTAGCCCTGCAATTAACTGATGATTGTCCAACCCTCCCTCTTCATTTCTCTGTGCATGTTGTCATTGGACTGATCTGTCAAGAAATAGTGAATAGCTTACATCACCAGTTAGATGTTTACAGTGTTAGCGTTGGTATTCATACTTTGACAAAGAGAGTATTGGTCACTTTGTCCCATTAGTTAATTTATCACTATATTCATGTTCTTTAGTTATTCATTTGTTCATTCATATTCATTTGTCAAACGTTTGCAGGAAAACGTGTATAATGCCATTATCTTCCAAAAATGTTCGGCAACATTTTTATCGGCTTAAGTCTAACAGTAGCAATTAGCACATTTAGAACCTTCATTGTCCATGATTGTAACATTTCACTATCATTTCGTAAATTCAGAAAATTGCAACTTTGAAGAGTCTCAACATTTAAACAGAAAAGACAATGAAGTGCGTGTATCGTTCTGAACTGATCTCATCATTGGACACAGTTTTTCGCAGATCATCATTTTTATGCATTATTTTTTTTTTGTTTTTACTATTTTTATTTAAAGCCAACATGCACTTATGTCAAAATCAATGACTTGTTTTTTGTAATAACATAAAAGTACTCCATGTCACGCTGTGCTACTTATATCAGCACACTCTCCAATTACATAAGCCGAGTGCGTCATTGGCAACGATTCATTCTCTGAATTCAGTCTGGACAAGCTGAAGGTAAGTTGTTGGTAAATATTTCTTTGTGTCCCAAAGGTCTTATACTGTCAGATATTTGTTGTGGGCAATCTTAAGTCATACAACTGAACTGTGAGAGTGGTCATTTTTAAACCAGTCACACTTCACACTTTCCAACCATTGATTTACAGCCACGACAAGCAACCCACTTTTGGGTCCCACTAGCTGGTTCAAAAAACAACAAAAAGCCTGTAATATTCTTAGACACTTTTGTATGTAGCAGCTTTGCTCTTCTTTATTTAGGCTTCAGTAATGCAACAAGCAGACACAAATTGGAAATGTTGACCAAATCCTTGGCTAAATTAACACATTTGTAAATAGACTGTACTATTTTCTCTCCACTGCCGCAATACCAATGCTCCAAGCCTTTTCACAATGTTTGCCAGCTGCCCATTAAAACCATGTGGCACACCTCAAACAAAGCAATTGTAATGGCAAAGACTGCCCTGGTAGCTATAGCAACCGTGCATTGTGTTTGACGCTGTGTTATTAGACAATCACACCAAAACAGACCCAAACGTCAATTAAACCCAGGGATTTGATGATATTAATTATTTGAGGAGGGGGCGGAGTGTTTCTTTAATTTTTTTAAAAGACAAGAGTACCATTTTTGAAGGATTTTGCCTCCTCCTGCTCCAGTATTATTGGTGCATCCACTAACTGGAGCGCACAGATGGTTTATGATTTGAAGAAAGCCTTTAGTTGTCTCTGGTTAGTGGCAGTGTCATAAGCTCACCACTTTCCATTTGTGAGGTGCAGTCTGTGTGGGCGGCCACCAAACGTTCCATCCTAACAGGCTTTTTTTTTTTTACTCCCCACCAAAGATGCCACCAAGTTTATTGTCAAGTCCAAGCCTGTTCCCAGGGCATACGGACATACAGTCACTGGCACATTTTGTTCTTAACCACATTTTGAAGATGGCGCAATGTGTTTTATGTTGTTGCTCATACAGTGTATTGAAATCTAAAACTAAGCCTAAACATATCCATTGTTGTACTTTAACCCGGGGATTCTCTAAATGTCTCAAGAAACTAAAAATATGCAGTTTCATTGTTTCTTCCTGTGTTATGTCCCATCCACCACCCAAACCAACCGCATTCCCTTGATGTCTTTTTGATCATTTAAAATGTCTAGAAAACAAATGTGTGTCTTGAAATAGCATAAAAGATGGCTTTTTTTTAATATAAATAAACCAGTGTCTGACCAAATGTGTCCAATGGAGACACATAGGGCTTAGGACAATGGTCTGTGGCAACACTATGCTTCAATCTGGTGGGATTCCAGTGCGAGAAGAAGGTAGAATGGACAAGTGACCATAGCTATTATTGTTGTAAAAGTTTTTGTAAATTCTAATGAACTTGGGTATTAAGATTTGCGGGTGCATGCTAGAAGATATGTGTGTGCATGCATACTCAGAGGTGAGCAGTTGTAAAATGTTCAATCAATACATGCATTAAAGTTGTAAGTATTACACAAGGAACTCTAGATACAGACAAAACTTTTTGCTGTTGTTCTGCCGTGACAACACCTTTAGCATTTTGTGCATTTACAGATGAATAATTTTACATATTCACACTTTAAAGTGTGCATGCACAAATCCAAACACACACAATCCCAGGATACCTCCAGGGCACCTCCAGGGCTTTCCAAGAGAAATTTCAGACTTTTTAAGACCTCTTAAAGGCACCTAATGATAAAGAAATAATAATAATATTGTCAACCTCACCCCCACTTGCTCTTCCTTTCTTGTGAGTAATTGATCAAATAACTACATTTTCATTCACTCATTATGACTGTGATTTTTATACTACATAACAGTGTGTGTTTGTGAATGTAAGTTTTATTTTTATTTTTCTACTGTTATGATTTATCTAAACGTGCAGTTATAGTCATTCACACACACGTAATTTGTGCGTAACCCTCAGCAGGACAAATACAAGCCTCTAGTCATGGCTGAACTTGATACATATAATTATTCAAAACACAGGTGATTGTTCTCAACCCCAAATGGTTAGGCTCCAGTCCCCTCGACATGCTAAAGACACATTAGAGAGGATGACTGAATAATTGCATAGATCTGATAGAAATTATAATATATTATATTAATGAACTAAAAATAGTAAATCACAAGATTTGCACATGCAACTTAATGTTTTATTAGTTGCACATGATATAATAAGCACGAACGTCATGTAATCCACATGTAATCCACACTTGTTCTATTTTCTCTCCAAACTGTGGGAACCCTATAAGAGTCTGTGTGAAGGCACTGCTGAACACCCAAAGACTTGACTGTAAATTTCAAATGGAAAAGCGGTTTGTGGCCATTTACCATATGATTATGTATTTGATTTCTTCTCCAGAGCTGGTGGTCAGAAGTGCCTTGATCCGGTTTGCGTGGCCTTGTGACCCCGTGGTGCCCCCTGAGAGCCACTGGGCCCGGCTGATGCTTCCTGCCGGCGAGCGTGTTACAGTTGTGTGGTTTATTACAACCGAGGCTCCCCAGGGATCCAGCTGATGGCCAACATCAAAGTGGTGCCTGGTGTGTATTAGAATAGCACAAATGTGGGCGTAGGTCATCTCCAATAAATTCTGCCTGGTATATGGGACAAACGCTTCAGCGCCAACGCTCATTATCAATTCATAACGCCAATGAATGCTCCCCGATTCTCTTTTTTTCCCTGTCTTTAAAGCTCTCTCATTTTTTTGAGTGTGATTTTCAACAATTCAAACTTCCGTTCAATGACAAGCTCCGAGTCCCACGCTAGAAAAAGGTCCCATGTGTTTGAAGCATCTAGGCCGCTCCGTCTTTTTGATCAGCGGCTCGGCTGTGAATTTTGCAGATCAGAAAGTGGATCAGAGGCTCCCTGGGGACCGCCATTTACGCCTGCCACCAGCAGAGGATAGAGAATGTAATTAAGAGTTTGTTAAGATGCCCAAATTCCTTCTCATTTTCCACCCGCCTCCCGTCCCCTCCCCCTCCGCTCCTCCTCCGGTAGCTCTGATCTCACCACAGATTAAACCTCTCATTCCCCCGGAAAGGATCTCCAGCCACACAGCCTGATTATCTTAAGGAGTAATTAGCAAGTGTGACAATTCCGAAGCTGGAACGCCGCATCGGCATGATGGAGATGGATTATTCCGACTGGGGTGTACAGGCTCCTCTAAACGGCACAAGAAAGACAATGTTGCGAGTGTGTTAATTATTGGTGTCACTCATTCTTTATGTGTCTTTACTTGTAATTACTCTTCATGTATGTATCAGTGTCAGTCAGCCAGCCAAGAGACTTCAAAAGTAGCGCTAGGCAACAATTATTCTTTCAATAAAACCAGACCGAGGCGCGCAGAGAAAGATTTGATCCCGAATGCTAATTGATCTGGAAGTTGATTGTGACTGATGTGGGGGAGGAAGGAGAGTGAAGAGCGCGCAACGTTGTTATTACCGCAGAGAAATTAGTCTAGGTCAGTCAGTGTGTGGACGAGTTTCATATTTTATTTACAGTGTTGGTGGTAATCAGAAAGAAACAAAGACAGCTATTAGCATAACACAGAAAAGTTGGTTCAGAACATTGGCTTTTATCAGTAGTATAGCAATAAACTGTTTTTCCTTCTTTTAACTAATGCTTGGCCTAAAGTTAATTGATACGAGCTTATGTCACTTATTTTCACACACGCATTTTTATGCAAAGATTACTACATATCACAATGTGCAACTTAAATTTACAAGGTGCCATATTATGGATGACACTTTGCAATTACAGATGCAGAGTGTGTCTATGAACCAACTCTAGGCAACAACAGGCAGCATAAACTCAAGGGGTTAGGTTCATGTGCATAGCCAAGAGAGAACTTAAGTCTGGAGAAGCCTGTGTTGCAAATAGAACTTGAATAAAGTTAAAGGTATGGAGCGGCACAGTGGAAAACTGTCGCCTCTCAGCAAGAAGGTCTTAAACACCCAAGATGAGTTTTCTCCGGATACTTGGGTTTTCCCCATAAACATTTAAAAAACATGCACTGTATTCTCTGGATTAGTAACATGACCAGTTACTGATGCAAGCTCTGTAAATGCTTCCTGAGTGACTGCACTGAATGGGTTAAAGCTGCACTACCTGTTGTCTCCCTGTGTCAGACTCCACTCTCTCCCAAAAACAGCCTATAGACCTCTCCTGTTTCTCTTTTATTAAAAAAATTAAACCGGACCAATTTTTCCTCTACAAAATACTAATACAGTAAAACAAACTAAAGTTTAGTGCATGGCTTTAGATTAGTGGACAACTTTAGCATTAGGACTGCAATTATCTCCACCTTGTTAAACATTACGTGATTGAACTAACAGTATTTATCCACGTTTTACGTTGCCTCCCTTTTCTATGTTGATATTTTTCTATTTTGAGGTGTTTCTCTGTGCTGGGGTTTAAACCATTTTCCCTAACTAGAAAAAATAAAATCAGGTACACTATGTTTAAATGCAAAATATTTATTGGAATTGAATGAAAACTATTATAAGTAATCCTCTTTGACTATAAGATCTGTTGACTTTGATTCCGTCACAATCCCATGACTAATAGTTAGTTTGTCTTAATGTAAGTCACTTTGAAATAAAAGTGTCTGCTAAATGAATAAATGTAAATGTAATTATATAATTTTTCAGCAAATTTTTTTGAATGTGGGCTTTGGTTTGATTTTGACTCGTCCCATAACCAATATTCCTTTAATGCATAGGCGCATAATTTCTAATTAAGAAATTCAAAGCCCCATTTACCATGCAAAGTATCATAGTTTAGAGGTCTAAAATTATTAAACAAAGAACTGAGGAAAACTTTCTTCAGTTGTAGTTTATCAATAAAAAATCATTCAGTGCAACAATAATGTCATAATAAATGTTGTGTAAAAGCTTATGTTGAATTCCTAGACTTCTTCTGGCCTGGTTGCATGCAGCGAGCACACTCCTATAGCCCCTTTCTGCTGCCCCTGGGACTCTTTCTTGTTGACTCCATGTTGAAATGCCAAAACAGGCGCGAGAGAGAAAACAGATCAATGAAGCACCATATCAGATGATGGAAAAGCTGCGAGAGAGGAGTGTTAGCAGAGAACATCAAACTGGGCAAACAAAAGTGACATCATCACTCCGTGCAGACGACCATCAGAGCTCCGAGGCTCAGAGTGTTTCCTTCATGATCTGACTTTAAAGCGAATGCACGCCTCAGATCTCTGTGAGGGATGATCAGAATATTTGAAGATGTAACTATATTTTAAAGCTTACATAGCTATAGTTTTTTCACACATGCACTGTCCTTCACAGTCTCTACTGACAACTTTTTTTGTTTCTCACCTGAAAGATTACTTACTTGCAAGCCTCCAGGTGGGTGTCATGTATGAAGTTGGAGTTGCTCGCTGGATCATGATGAGTTCAGTAAAGATAGTATAAATGGTGAGATGTTAGAGAACAATGAAAAACAGTGGACATACCGTAATTACATGATAAATGTGAATATAATCAAATATAAGACACTGGGACTTCAAAAAAATGCAAACAAATTGCTATAAGACTATCAATTACATTACATGTACATTTTAATTTACTTTTTAATTTATGAATAGAAAACATATACAAATAATTTTAAAATATTTTTGCCGCCGTATATACCGGAAGAGTCATAAGAATCTCTCCCAGACTATAGTATAGTATAGTATAGACAATATGATCTCTGCTAGCCATAGAGCCTAAAAATATCTGCGCTATTAGTTGTCCATTCTACAAACTTGTTTTCTGGAGCTGGTATAAAGGGCTTCACTCACTCTGAATCAACAACAGGTAGGGTAACGAACTGGTCACAAGTAGGACCACGCTGACAGATCTCAATAGGAAATTTTGCAATATTATCAAACCATTAGTTTTGATGATATAAATGTAGCTGCTAAAATTGAAACTAGCCACATTGCTGGATACTCTCTGTGGATTAAAACAGAAAGTATTTCATACATGTTGTTTGATGTGCTGTTGGTGATCATATTAAGTGATTGGTGCTGCAAGAGGAGTGCGTGAAGTGTTAAAACCTTATACTATTATTGGTTTAACAACCAGCATCATGTTGTAAAAACAGCATACCCCTTTTTCACATAGTCCCCTCAGTACACCCACTCCAACTTACTCCAAATGTGTATCCCATGTCCTGTTTACATCCTTCTCACATAAATCACAAGCAACTCCAGAAGTGACCGTTCTGACATGCATGATTAGAAATTATTCATTCATTCATTCTCTACTGCTTATTCCCGTTAGGGGTTGCGGCTGACAGGTATTATTCAGCTTATGCACAATTACTGCTGAATTTTCTTTAAAATTGGAGGTGAGATGGTTGTAGTCCGCCGGGCGTGTTGCAGCTAATTTTAGACCAGGTAAAGGTGGGCGTTCATCCATTCCTCTTCTTGTTCCTGTGTGTCTCCTGGGAAACCGTACCATCATCAGTCACTGGTGTCGGCAGCAGAAAAATGTTGAAAATACCTGAGAGAGAAAGTGTGAATATGGGAGTGACAGCGAGCAAATGGATCCTTACATGATTTTATCTGCCAGCCTTAAACAGAAGCTTAGTTTGACTGATACAGACTTGAGTGTCCTGCCTCCACTTGCAAATCCATTCCAGTCTCTTAAATCAAAGGTTTCTGTGTGATGGTTTTGTAAAAGCACTGATACATGGAATTTCACAAAAGAAGAAAAGAAGACTGGATAGATATTTAACATCATGCATTCTTATAACCTGGCTCTGTTAGATAGTCTGTGTCTTTGACATAGTACCATCTGGGACAGCTTCTATAGAATGGGTTTGTAAAGGGCAGGTACTTTAAATGAAAGACTGGTCGGTTATTGGATTTATCATCTGTGTGTTATTCAATCAGAGCAACACATAGATAGATTTTTGCAGCTGCTGTGCAAGGTGAGCATTTATGTGACCAATAATAAAATATGATTAAATATATGTTAAACCATAGAATGCCAATAAATCTAATAATACACCAAATTTTTATTGCTCTTTTCAGGGGACACAATGCAATGTTTATGTACATAGATAATTTCAAAGACATTTATGCATTCTCAAAAATATTATGATAAACTTATTAATATTGAGAACAAATAAACACATCAAGTAAATAATGAAAACCGGTTGCAGTCCTGAAACATTTTTTGTTGTTTCAAGTTGATGTCAAGGTGCATGCTCAGACAATATTGTCGAATATGAAAAATACATAAAGAAATGTCTCTAATATCTTTGCTGTCCATAGTGTTTTGCTGTTTAGAAATTCATTTTTGGCAGTGGTTTTGGTATTTGAATTTTTGATGCTGCAGCAATAAAAATCTATCACTCTTTACCCACTCTAAAATCTAAAATATGGGCAAACCTGTCAAACACCAGAAGTTGGGTTACACTGACTAGACCAGCCTAGAATTCCTGTTTGAGGTAAGTCAACAACATTTTTCTTTTTTCATTAGCAAACCCTAGGGGCTTACTGGATACATCATCAATGTTGTAAGGACTAGGGGGTGAGTGTAATTTGAATAGTAAGCTGGGCTAGACAGAAAATATCCATAACTGGCTGATTGGCAGATAGTCTCTGTGGAATACAGCGAGAACCATTTCATACTATAATTTACAGTATGTGTCACAGTGGGTTTGCATATGTCACAAGAGAAAGATGAAATTCCTATGTGCTATTGTTAAACTGCAGAGAAAGTGCGAGGAGGCCTGTAGCGCGAGTGCCGACAGAGCCGCAAGAGGAGTGTTAGATTGGATGGCAGGTAGATTGTTTCTATCACAAAAGAATCATCTCCCCCCAAAACACTGCCCGCCTCCAGACTCTTCTCTCATTTTTTCGTAAGGGGGGCAATTGTGTGCAATTCCCCAGGTGTCAGGCAGCACTATCATAACACAGCGCCAGCTATAGCTTCAAACAGGGTGACGTGGGGCACAGCCATAGACATCTCATTACACTTTCATAAGCTCCACACCGCCGCGGGTTTGGCCGGCTGGTCCGAGAGCCCTCCCCGACACAGCTTCATTGATTCCAGCGATTGCCCAAAGGCAGGGGCTTGAATCCAGCCTCGGCGTTAATTAATTTCCGAACACGTCACTCCTCAGAGTTACCGGCGGTCATGTCTTTCTGTCCCGTGGCTCTGCTTTTATCACAGGCTCAGTTGTTGGACATCAAAACGGTTGGCTGAGGAGCTGAAGGGGCCAAGTGCGAGGCCTCAGTTCTTCGTGACCGCGGTTTGACCTGGTCTGGTGTCAGCTGAGTTGTCAGATGCTTTAGAAGTGAACCTCTCCCAACACTGGAGTCATTCTCTCTCTGTCTGGTAGAGTCCCCGCCGCGGGTGGGGCATATGGCTGACATACATCGCCCCGGGTTACGCCTGGGGGGCTCCAGTCCCCTCTCTGTAGAGTCCCACTCCCCGGAGAAGCAGGTGCTGCCAGATAACAGCTGCTTTGTGCTGGAAAGATGGTCTTTCCGCTCATCCTTCTTCAATGGGTCCAACCGTAGGACAGTCAAACCCAGTTAATGTGAACTAAATATGAAACTACTCTAAAACTTCCTTCTGTGTGGTTTCCAGACTGACTACGGTACTGTCCCATGCTGAATACCATATCCGTATAAGTATACATATAAGCTATGACTGCTTCACTTTGCACCAAAGTCAATATCTGACAGGCTTGTACCACTGCTAGTTTTTCAAACTGTCATCAACCGTGGGGATAAACTCTAATGCAGTCATTCAGATTTTTAATAAGTTGCCAATCAGCACCAGACACAAAAATTGTTCTGTAAAATCATCTTAAATGGAAAGGCTTGCGTAATCAATTTGTTCCCAGCCTAATAATGTGTGAGTCTAGACGCCTTTATAATCAGAACAGACCCATTTCCCTTGGTTCTTTATTTCCTCTTAAATACGGCAGAACGAGTGGCCTTCATTATCGACTTGAACTCTGCCTGTGTGTTTTTTCTCACACGCAGTATTCATGCAGGCGCTCATATGCTTACAGTAATGGGGTATATATTAACATACATTAATGCAAACTTCGGTGGTGGGTTTCAACTGAAAAGTAGCATTGATGAGCAATTCTTTTTTAGGAGATGGAAGAGAAAGACGTTATATCTAGTATTTTTAGGAATTATCTGTAATTATTTGTTGTAGGTAATTAGCAACATGCAGTTCAACAAACTTAGGAGGAAGCACAGGTCCTAAAACCTTCCATGTTTTTAGTATTCGGTCTATAGTCTAATATTTTAAAGTTGACTTTCAATAATTCCTATAAAAAAGAGAATAAATCCATAGTGTGATAGATGCATGTCATAGTCATATACTGCTGCAATAAACCTTTGGCTCATTACATTTTAATCACATCTTTATGAACATGAAATTCATAGAGCTCGACTGACTTTCTACATTTTAGGGACTCGGTATTTAAGTTCTGCTTGCGAATTAGTCAAATGCAATGTTTCAATTCATGAAGCGAGAGTTGTGGCCAACACTTTTTGAAAGATTGTACATCAATTAGCATGTTCATCTTGGAATATGATAAGAACAAGACATGCTTTGTTTTAAAATGTTAAATGTTATTTGTAAAATGTAAAATGTTATTTTTTCTTCAGTTATCTTTTTCACTCAGTAAGGATTATCTATTGTTTAACACTTTTTTGAAAGCACACACTTGGGACCAAAAAGCACACCGTTTTACTCAGGTGGAACAAAGCTCATAGGCTCACAGGAGGTGTTAATTCTACAACTCTCAATAGAATAACGTAGCTGAATTTGGAATTTTAACACTAGAGCCACCAGGGGGTAATTTTTACAATCCTTTATTTGTTTCAGGTTTTTTATGAAATTTTTTTTCCTGCTTTTATCACATTTTCAAAAATGTTTTTATTGTTCATTCAATCAATCATACATTAGCGTAATGAAATAAAGAACTGCCACATGTTCATTTTTAATCCAATGAGAAACATCAATAGAATGTTTTGGCTGCCTTTTATTTGACACTCCACTCAATACTTTGTATCTACTTTATTAAGTACAATGTAACACACTGTGTAACAAACTGTAATAATATGTAACTACATACATACATACATACATACACTAACCTACCTATAATATGTCAGTACACATAATTCCATTAAGTATGTACAATGTAGTTACATGTTTTTACAGTTTGTTACACAAGGAGGTGTAATGTGTAAAGTGTTACAAAAAAAATATGTCAGTGGTTCTACTGCTACTTTAGGGTCAGCTTGAAGACACCAGAAGACTTCTTTAGTAGGATGAGACAATTAGTCAGACATCATTAAATCATGTTGGAATAAGATTATTTCTAGTTCAGCTGTAGGTTTAAGGCCACCACTTTTACCTCATATAAATTGAGAAAATATTTCCACAAAACTGCAAACATTATAATGTAGTTTAAAAGTTGGCTTCCTTAACTATCTCTTCAAACTATCTTAAGCAAAACACTTCTACTATGTCTACCAATCAACTTCAGAAATTGCAATTTGCCTTTTTGCACCAAGATCAGTCAAACTTTCCCCTCCGAGGAAAAAAGGTTATTTTCCATTTTTTTCCTGACCAATAAATAAAAGCTGCTTCCATGTGGCTCCTCTTGATAAATTACAGCATGCTTGAGGTTTAACACATTAAAAATAACCTGTGCATTATGTAGATGCAACAAGCCAGGCGCCGGTGCTCTGCTCTGCTTCGGGCCAAAGCAAACAGACTTTATGATTGCAAACACCTTTAAAAAGCGGGAGAGGCCATTAGCCGGCCTCAGTGACCTGGAGCAAACCCATCTTTCTCTTCTCATATCTGTTTATGTCTCTCGGCCGCTGTGTAACCACACTGCTGCTAATTGAAAGTGCTGTGAAATATAGATGAACGCAGGAAGCAATAGGGATGTTGCTTCCTGTTTCTCACTGGAACTCTCAATCTCGCCTCACATAACACTCGCTAGCCTTTTATGTCTTTAGTGTCGTGATTGGCCTTTGTAACTGTGCACACTTTGAATATCGATGGCCGAGTTACGCCCCTTTTATTTTTCACGCTTGAGCATACAAAAACACAATCCCTGTTTTATGCTACATCCTGGTGTTCTGCAAAAAGATGACCATATTCTATACTTAAGAATTCTGTTCCCACCACACAAGCTCTTCTCACACTAAGGCAAGTGAAACAAAAAACAAAAAGCACATGGCAAATTTGCATAAACAAACAGAAATGATCTATTCATACATCTTTTTCCTCTTATGGGTCACGAGGACAGCAGTCAAAGCAGAGAAGTCCAGGCTTCCCGCTCCCCAGACACTACCAATGCGCTCCCAGGCCAGACGAGAGACATAGTCCCTAGGTCTTCCCCGGGGTCTCATCATGTATTTTCTTGTACAGCAGCTCTAAGACTGGTAAAGTGCAAAAAGTGCGCTTGCAATAGAATTAAAAAAATGTGCATATAATCTCAGCAGCAAAAAATATTTTAATGAGAATAAAATATAACGGTTATATTAAACAAAAACAAAAGCTATATTTATAGCAATATTTATCTATAATGGAGGGAGAAAGAAAAAATGACATTACACAGTATCCTGGATTATTGTAAATGTGTGAATTATAAAGTCTCACGGCAGTAAGCAGGAATGACCTGCAGTAGCGCTCCTTCCTGCTCTGAGGATGTCTCAGTCTGCTGCTGAAGGAGCAGCTCAGAGCCTTCACAGTCTGATGCAGGGGCTGAGAGCTGTTGTCTTTGATGGATTTCAGCTTGGCCAACATCCTCCTCTCACCCACCTCCTCAATCAGGTCCAGTGGGCAGCACAGGACAGAGCTGGCCCTCCTGACCAGTCACTTCCTGTCCCGGTCTGGGCTGATTTATGCTTTAATCTTATCAACCCTTTGAAATGACATTATGTCCTGTTGCAGGATAAAGGTGGGACCACTTTATATACTGACCTGCAATTAAAATTAAACTCTGCCACTAATGTTCAATTGCAGCAAAAGTTAATCCAACCCGCAAGCAACATGTTACTTTTAGAACATTTTGTTAATGTTGTTTAATTAATTTGCTTCAGTCACACAGAGCACACATTATATCCAACATAAATTGTAGAAGAAAAAAAACAAAAGATGTTGGTTACCTTTATAACAGTGTATATTTAAAAACTCAACTTACCTTCTGAAAAGAATTAATGAATTACTTTTATGTATTTCTTCATCAGTAGTATTCCACAGCGGAACCCCAACATTAGGCCAACGTCTTTGTTTGAACCCTTTTTGGCTTTCTTGGCACAATGAAGTTTCATTCATCTCTTAAGTTTTATTCCATTTTCTGGAGTAAAAAGTATTTTTGAACACTGGCTGGATGAGTCTTAGATTTTGATCTTAACATTATCTGAATTATATTATAACAGACTATGTCTTTAAATTTTACAAGATTTGATTTAAGGAATAATTCCATCGTTTTTGTCATAATTGTCTGCCTTGACTATGAAAAGGTAACTTATTGTAAACAAAAGCCGGTCCAGTTAAGGTGTCTAAAACACAACCTAACTTCAACTTCAAAGTCATAAAGTCATTTGACATGAAAAATTTAAACTAACAGTTGCACCCTTTGAGACAAGTTAAGATCTAAGAAAGACTGAAATATCCTAAAAAAATTCCATACCAAATAAAAAAAAAAAATGTGCAAGGCCTCCATCAAATGTGTCCGAAGTGATTGGACCTGAGCATGCATTGGACCCACACTGAGCAGGGTTAATGGTTGCTAATGTTAATGACAGCTGTAAGATGAACATGTTTGATTGTAATTGGCTAATTATGAATCAACTGAATGAGCACAAAGATCTAAGAAATATTCGAGACATGTCTTGTATTAATGTTCTCCACAGTCAGTAGCTCATTTTTCCCTCCTAGTGTGATAGAAGAAGTACTCTATTCTATAACCTTGAATATTATTTATGAGAAACTCAAAAGATATTTTCAACTGAAGTAGGCATTGCTTTTTTTTTGTCATACTCGAGAATCCCACTCTCCAGTTGGGGTCACCCATTGGTACTGGGTCAAAAACCTTTAGGACCACCTGTGGCTTGGAGGAACACTGTGATTGGCTGTACACACTGCATTGGAACTCAAGGTTAGCGGGCCTGCAGGGGCTCGCTGGACTCCAAGAAAATGTCTCTGAGCGTCAGCAGTTACACTTTCTGACTGCCTCGTGGACACACACAGCTTGTAGTTGCTGCTGCATGATCATTTGATATGGCTATCTGTATAAGCTAATGTTCTGTGTCTTTGACTGTGCCAGGGAAACTAAAAAACGCTTGCTTGGCTTTTGAGTTGATCCCACTGAAAGTCACCTCTGATACCCATTATACACCCACACGCTCAAATATCCCTCAATTTCTCGTACCCCCTACCAGTCTCCCTTCCCCACAACGCACGATAAACAGATATGGTTTGTTGCTCAGTTTTTTTTTTTTTTTTTTTTTTTTTTTATTTGTAAGGGATTTACAACAGTGGCTCAGTGGAATTAAAAGAGGGGGGGTTGTTTTTCAAGGACTAGTTGCTGGATCTTAAGCACAGCGGTGCATTTGTAACGCACCACAAATACAGTTTTGGGGAATGCAAAATGATTCTGACCATCTATCTTTCCTCACTGTAATATGTTTTGACTGAAGTAAAGAAGTTGTGGAGGTGCCACACACTCAAAAAAAGGAACTCGAGCAAGTGTAGTTTTTGTATTTATTACAAAAGCCTATCTGAGATGATTAAATCTAATTTACACTTGTTAAATGATTTAATCCAATCAACTGGACATACTATCAACTAAATTTAGAGGAACATGATTCCTTTACTTTACTTCAACATGAATGACACTTGTTGAACCAATGCCCTGTTGAACAAGAAACAAGAAACAAGAAGCAGAATTCAGGTGGGAACTGGGCACCACATGGAGGACAAGACAGCACTGCCATTGACACGCTCAATCTGAAGATTCAATCCTTAGACTTCCTCAATAAACAGGGTAATAAATGCATATCAGAAATCACATTGTAGCTAATGAAATGACTGTTTGGTGACTTGTAATGGGTAGAGTCCTTCAACCAGAAGGTAGGTGGTTCGAAACTCACTCTCCCCACAGTTCATACTGTCGTGTCCTTGGGCAAGACACTTAAACCACCTTGCCTCCAGTGGCTGTAACATTGGTAATTACTGTAGAACAAAATGAATAAATGTAAATGTGATATTTTTAAATTAAGGTCAGGATTGTTTTATTTTGTGTGATTTTACTTTTTAAAAACATTTTGTCTTGTCTATGTTTTTATATGTCACTATTGTCAAAAGAACTTGTCTGAATGAATAATAATGAGTAGTGTAGCTGTTTGTTAACTAGTTTCCCTCATGTGTTAGCTGTTGGTTTGATTTGTTGACCTGTAATGTCTGTCTGATAATGATATAGACTGGAATATCTGCCACAAACATCGCCTTCAGTCAAAGTAAAAACAATGAATAATTTGTGTGTTTGAGATTGGTAATTCAGTTAAAGTAGCAAAATTGGGAGCTAAGTTAGCCTGTTTTTTGCCAATGCTACATAAAGCTTACAGCAGACAGAGAGGATGTCCACAGGTGGTTGCATTAGCAAAAAGACAGTCTGTACCACATTAATTTATAACAAGTCCAACAAAAGAAAGACATACTTCATCTGCAGTTTAAGACCAGTTATGGCCCTGATTGTTATGTTCCGGTCAGATAACCCAAACGCAGGCACACACGTACAGTTCACAAAAACAGGTTTATTGAAATGATCAACTTATAAATGGCGGGTTCTTCGGGGATAACGAGTTGTAGCAGGGTCCGGACCGGGTTGAGCTGGAGCGAGACGAACTGAAGGACTGGCGAGGTTCAGGGATGACCGAGGTGGAGCGGGAACCGGACTGGAGGTAGGACGAGAAGGATCTGAGGTGAACAGAGGAAAACAGGTAAGTACATACATAGATCAAACTCTTCGAACGCGAGACGTATTACTAACTGTAGTCAGTGTTACGATCTGGCGTCGAGGAGCAGGCTGCGGTGCTTCTTATTCCCTCTTGATTATTCACTCGGATCAGCTGGGCTTGCTCCGCCGGCGCTCCCGCACACCTGTCTCCTCTCTGCGAATCAGTAGGGGCGGGGGAGCCCGGCACGGAGGCCGCGGCCAACTGTGCCGAGTCCTGATCCACCGTGACAGTACCCCCCCCTCTATGGACGTCACCTGGCGGCCTATCCCGTTTCTCCGGATGGCGTAGAAAAAATTCTCGAATCAGGGATGGATCCAGAATGTTTCTCCGTGGCACCCAACAGCGTTCCTCCGGCCCATAACCCTCCCAATCCACTAAAAACTGAAGGCCCCGGCGCCGTACATCCATAATCCGCCGTACCGTGTATGCTGGATGATCATCAATCATCCTGGGAGGTGGCGGGGGAGGACAGGGAGGACTCAATGGACTGGAACTGACCAGCTTGATCCTGGAAACATGGAAGGTAGGGTGAATCCTGAGAGACCGAGGGAGCTTAAGTCGAACTGCCGCAGGGTTGATGACCTTCTCTATTTCAAACGGGCCCCCCCGCCCCTAGTATCTAGGGGCGGGGGTGCGGTGGCGGTTGGCTTGGACTTGCGATTGAGCCGAGGCCCGCACCAGAGCTGATCGGGCCCTTCTCCAGACCTGATGGCACCGTTTCAAGTGATCTTGAATGGACGGAACTGCCAGCTCTTGTTCCTGGTCAGAAAATAAGGGTGGTTGATAACCATAACAACATTGGAAGGGAGACATACCCAGGGAGGTGTTCACCAACGTGTTGTGGGCATATTCTACCCAAGGCAGCTGAGCACTCCAACTTGCCGGATTGGCAGATGAGGTGCACCTCAGGGCCACCTCCATCTGTTGGTTCGCCCTTTCCGTCTGTCCGTTGGTCTGTGGATGATACCCAGAGGAGAGACTAACCTTGATATCCAACGCCGTACAAAACGCCTTCCAAACCTGGGAGGTGAACTGTGGACCTCTGTCTGACACAATATCCCGAGGAATCCCGTGTAGCCAGAACAGATGCTTCACCAGGAGATCCGCGGTCTCCCTGGCGGACGGAAGCTTGGTCAACGGCACGAAGTGAGCTGCTTTGGAGAAACGATCAACGATCGTCAGCACCACGATGGCGGGAGCCCCGTAACTAAGTCCAATGCCACATGAGACCACGGCCGGCTGGGAATGGGTAGTGGCTGTAAAGGTCCCGCTGGGGGTTGATGGAGGGCCTTATTCTGGGAACAAACTTGACAAGCTGCAATGTAGTCCTTAGTGTCTCTGTCCATGGTGGGCCACCAAAAATTGCTGCGTAGGACAGCCAGGGTGCGACCCATCCCTGGATGGCACGTGAGTCGGGTCCCATGGGCCCAGTGCAACACCTCCGACCTGACCGGATCTGGTACAAACATAGCGTTAGCCGGCCCTGTCCCAGGATCGGGGTGCAGACGTTGAGCCATCCGGACTCGAGCTTCTATTTCCCAGGTGAGGGTTGCCAGAATGCGCGACTGGGGCAGGATGTGCTCCTCCTCAGGAGACGGCTGCTCCGTGGAAAAAACTCTGGATAGGGCATCTGGTTTGGTGTTCTTGGAACCTGGGCGATAGGTAAGCACAAAATTAAAACGGTCAAAGAATAATGCCCACCTTGCCTGCCGAGAGTTCAGCCTCTTTGCCGTCTGGATGTAGGTCAGGTTCTTATGGTCGGACCAGACCACAAACGGCTGAATGGCACCCTCCAGCCAATGACGCCATTCCTCTAAGGCCAACTTGACCGCCAGGAGCTCTCTGTTCCCCACATCGTAGTTCCGCTCTGCTGCAGAGAGCTTACGTGAGTAGTAGGCGCAGGGGTGGAGCTTCTGGTCAGTGGAAGAGCGCTGGGAAAGAACCGCTCCTACTCCCGTCTCCGAAGCGTCGACCTCCACCACAAACTGCAGTTCAGGATCCGGCTGTATGAGCACAGGGGCCGACGTAAACCGATGCTTCAGTTCCTTGAATGCTCCTTCTGCCTCCGGAGTCCAGACAAAAGGTCGCGCAGTGGAAGTAAGAGCCGTCAAAGGAGTTGCCAGTCTACTGAAGTTCCGGATAAATTTCCTGTAGAAATTAGCAAAACCCAAAAATCGCTGAACCTCCTTGCGGCTGGACGGAACCGGCCACTCCCGTACCGCCGTAACCTTCTCTGGGTCCATTTGGATCTGTCCCTGAGCGATGATGTAGCCGAGGAAGGTAACGGACGGTGCGTGGAACTCACACTTCTCGGCCTTCACAAACAGCTTATTCTCTAATAGTCTCTGTAGTACTCTCCTGACATGTCTCTGGTGTTCCTCCAAGTCTTTAGAAAAAATCAAGATATCATCCAAATACACAAAAACAAAACGTCCAATCATGTCTCGTAAGACATCATTAACTAAGTTCTGGAATACCGCAGGGGCATTCGTGAGTCCGAACGGCATCACCCGATATTCAAAATGGCCTAAAGGAGTGTTAAAGGCGGTCTTCCACTCATCCCCCTCCCTAATACGCACCAAATGGTATGCGTTACGGAGGTCGAGTTTTGTGAAAACCCTGGATCCCCCGAGGGGAGTGAAAACAGAACTGATCAACGGGAGTGGGTATTTGTTCTTTATGGTGATCTGGTTCAGCCCCCGATAATCTATGCATGGTCTCAAGGATTTGTCCTTCTTGGCCACAAAGAAAAACCCCGCACCTACCGGAGCGGACGAGGGTTGTATTATCCCGGCTGCCAAGGACTCCTGGATGTATTTCTCCATCGCCTCGCTCTCCGGCCTCGAGATGGTATAGAGACGGCTGTGGGGCAGAGGAGCACCGGGGAGGAGGTCGATGGCGCAGTCGTAGGGTCTGTGAGGTGGAAGCGACATGGCCTGATGCTTACAGAACACCGCCGACAGGTCGTGGTAGATAGACGGAACCGAAGACAGATCCGGAGGTTCCGGTACCGGGTTGGACCAAGAAGAAACAGGAGGCAAAGCAGACTGCAGGCAAGATAAATGGCAAAAGTTACTCCATGACAACACTTGGTATGCTGCCCAGTCTATGTGGGGGTTATGTATTCTCAGCCAAGGTAGACCCAATACAATTGGAGTGTGCACACACTCAAAAATGTAAAAACTAATAGTCTCTTTATGATTACCCGACAGAAGGAAGGTTACGGGAATCGTCTGTTCTCTGATCTGGGTCAGCACCTCTCCGTTCAAAGCCTTAACCTCCAACGGCACCTCCAACTGCACAGTCCGGATGCCCAACCTCTTAGCCACTCCACGGTCCAAAAGGCTTTCATCCGCTCCTGAATCAATCATAACATCAAAAGATCGAGTCTGATCTGTTAAAATAATAGTTCCTTCCATTCTCACAGGCTTGGGAGATGAATGTACTTGGCTCAGCAGTACCTCTCCCATTACTGCCGAGCCCCCCCTTTTCCCGGACGGAGAGGACACGAAACCCGGAAATGTCCTAACCTCCCGCAATAGAGACAGCTCCCAGTACTGACTCGACGATGTCTCTCCTCCTCTGTCAAATGGGTTCGGCCCACTTGCATGGGTTCGGGTGCGGCTGGTTGCAGTGGGCTACTCGGTGGATCCGTATAAACACTGGTTAGGCCTCCCTCAGTCTGCGTCCGCCACCCCGCGGTCCTCTCTCGCTGGAAAAAAACCCCTTGAGGTGCGGTGACTCCCGGCCGTGAACTTGTAGCGGACCTCTGCGATGCCTGTAGGCCGGCCTTCTCCCTCTGTCGCTCCCGTAGGCGGTTATCAATCCTGATGGCCCCCGTTATGAGTTCATTAAGGCTCTCTGGTGGCTCCCGTGCCGCCATCTCGTCCTTAAGTTCCTCGGAAAAGGCATTCAAAAATGCTCCACGAAGAGCCTCCTCGTTCCACCCGCTCTCCGCGGCTAGTGATCGAAACTCGATCGCGAATTTGGCCACACTGCGACTCCCCTGTCGAATGGAAAACAGTCTTTTTGTAGCCTCTTCTCCTCGAACTGGATGATCAAAGATCATTCTCATCTCCGTGATGAAAGCAGAGTAGGTGAAACATACAGCTTCCTGCCTCTCCCAAACAGCCGAGGCCCAGTGTAATGCCTGACCCCTCAGGCAACCAATTAAAAAGGCAATCCTTGAACGTTCACGCTTATAAGTCTGTGACTGTTGTTCAAAAACTAAGGAGCACTGTGTTAGAAACGCCCTGCAGGACCCGAGATCTCCACTATACGGTGCAGGCGGTGGTACATACCCCTCCCTGTACACCGGAGGCGGGGCCTCCGGAGGCGGGGCCTCCGTAGTCGGTGCGGAGAGGGTGGGAGCGCTGGTAGACGGTGGCGTGTTCAGGGCCGCCATCTTGTCGCTCAGCACCGATAGGTTGCGGGAAAACTCCTTCATGTGGCCCATGAGAGACTGGAGAGTAGCGTCATGCTGCTCCAGAAGCGCGGTCTGAGCCGTCTGTGGAAGGGTGTGAGGCTCTGCTGGGTTCATTCTGGCCAGATCGTACTGTTATGTTCCGGTCAGATAACCCAAACGCAGGCACACACGTACAGTTCACAAAAACAGGTTTATTGAAATGATCAACTTATAAATGGCGGGTTCTTCGGGGATAACGAGTTGTAGCAGGGTCCGGACCGAGTTGAGCTGGAGCGAGACAAACTGAAGGACTGGCGAGGTTCAGGGATGACCGAGGTGGAGCGGGAACCGGACTGGAGGTAGGACGGGAAGGATCTGAGGTGAACAGAGGAAAACAGGTAAGTACATACATAGATCAAACTCTTCGAACGCGAGACGTATTACTAACTGTAGTCAGTGTTACGATCTGGCGTCGAGGAGCAGGCTGAGGTGCTTCTTATTCCCTCTTGATTATTCACTCGGATCAGCTGGGCTTGCTCCGCCGGCGCTCCCGCACACCTGTCTCCTCTCTGCGAATCAGTAGGGGCGGGGGAGCCCGGCACGGAGGCCGCGGCCAACTGTGCCGAGTCCTGATCCACCGTGACACTGATGAAGAAATGTGTCTTATTGTTGTGAAGCACATCAGCTATTGATTGGTTGCATTGCAGTCATTTACTACTACATATAGATATCTATATACAATGTTCCACTGTAAAGTATTATTTTAACCAGAATGTTATGTTATTTTTATTTTTATTGTTTACAGAATTATACAATGTGTATTGTTCCACTGAACAAGGCACTCTTCTTCTCTGCATTCTGTGCTCCTTGTTGCGGCCTTATTCCAGAATAGATTAAATTCATTATTGGCCTAAAGAGTCTACAATTCTACCACATAATGACAAGGTTGTTTAAATTCTTATTGAAAAATAACAAAACAAAAGCATACATAAGCTCAGGTACATTCTTTTTCCCACTGATCATTCTTAAGATGCTTTTTTATGTGGTAAATTTAGTTGATTGGACATGATTTGGAAAGGCACACACCTTAACAGTGCACGTCAGACACAAACCAAGCCATTAAGTCCACGTAAGTGTCTGTAGACCTCCGAGACAGGAATGTATCGAGGCACAGATCTGGGAAAGGATACAGAAAGGTTCCTATGAGCACAGTGTACTCTTCCTAGAGCTGGCCGTATGGTCAAACTGAGCAATTGGTTACTCTGACAGCGCTCCAGAGTTTTTTTGTGGAGAGAGGATAACCTTCCAGAAGAACAACCATCTCTGCAGCACTGTATGTTAGAGTGGCAGACGGAAGCCACTCCTCAGAAAAAGGGGACATGACAGTCCATCTGAAGTTTGCAAAAAGGCACCTGAAAGGCTTTTTTGACCATGAGAAACAAAATTCTCTGGTCTGATGAAACAAAGATTGAACTGTTTGGCTGGAATAGTAGCATGTCTTGAGGAAACCAGGCACCGCTCATCCCCTGGACAATACCATGCCTACAGTGAAGCATGGTGGTGGTAGCATCAGTCTGTGGAGATGTTTTCCAGAAATCTTTGAGACTAGTCAGGATCAACGGAAAGATGAATGCAGCAATGTTCAGAGATATCCTTGATAAAAACATGCTCCAGAGAACCTCTGACCTCAGACTGAGGCAAAAGTTTATCTTCCAACAGGACAACAACTTTCAGCACACAACCAATACAACAAAGGAGTGGCTACAGACCCAGACTTAAACCCAGTTGAACATTTTTGGAGAGATCTGAAAATGGTTGTGCACCAATGCTTACCATCCAACTTGATGGAACTGGAGAGGTTCTGCAAAGAATAGTAAAAACTGTCCAAAAAATGGTGTGCCAATCTTGTAGCATATACTCAAAAAGACTTGAGGCTGTTATTAGTGCCAAAGGTTCTTCAACAAAATACTGAGCAAAGGCTTTGTGCGCATGTGTTGTTTTATTTTTTTATTTTATTTTTATTTTTAATAAATTTGCAAAGAATTCAAACAACCTTCTTTCATGTTGTCATTATGGAGTATTGATTGTAGAATTTTGAGGCAAATAATGAATTTAATGAATTTTGAAATAAGACTGAAACAACATCCAATCTAGTTGTTTTCACCAAATTTCTAAATGATATCTTAGTCCTCATTTTAAGTCTCTTTGAGTTTTGTTCTCATCTCAAAATCAAATGAGTTTTTACTTGTCTGGAACACAGAGGACTCACAGAGGATTTGATATTATCACATCACTGGACACAAAGAACAGGACCAAGACTGTTCTGGGACAGTTCCGAAGCATTTCTAACATAGATTTGAAGATGGTCTGGTTTTGAAGAAGAATGTGCCATGACTATTTCCAAGGTTTGTATAAAACTGTGTCCCCATTAACATTCAAATGGATTCTAGGTTTACAGTGTCCGCTTTCTTGTTTTTAAGGTGGCAAAAGATGGGCTACGTCAATTCTACAGAAAAGAGAGCAAAGAGACCAATTAATCAAGGGATACATGGTAAGTTAAAATATACTACTTTGAGCCCTAACAGGTGATACATGTGCACTTGCTCATCTGCTGTGACCTTTTCTCCTTTCTCTCTTGTTGCATTGCATCCTTCAGAACACCAGTGCAGAGGCCTAAATGACACAAGTGTTGCTGGGTAGAACCTGACGATGACCCACGGGGCATTGGTGATAAGTGAACGCGTGGAGGATGTGTTGAGCTGTATTGTTGGGACTACTTTATTACTTAAATATACACAACCAAAGAACTTTTCAAAGTCATTCAGACGAGCTTGTTTAAATAGAAAGGCTTTCAATCAAACAACAGAAACTGAAAATAAAACTTATAGACTGGATGAGACTGCTGTCAATAACTTCATGGGGGTTTTCTGCAATTAAATGAGCTCAGGTTTAGGTATGTTACTGTAAATTTTGTTTTCAAATGCATGGGTCTGTTATTTGGTCTATGAATAAGGGCTGCACAACATATTAAAATGCAATATTTTTGAGTTGTGTAATATTTATATTTTCTGTTGGTTTCATTCAACTAACTTTTTCATTCAGTTGCACCACAATTTATTTTTAAATATTTTTTTGCAAGTTTGGATGTGTGGCACAAAATTTATTTTAATAATATCTTGTGTAGCTCTAATAGAAGACTTAAGACTTAAAATGTGTATCTAAAGGCCTGTTCACACCGGGACGAATTTTCCGTGTGATTTTCGCCGAAGTTTAACGCCTCGTGACTAAACAAAGGGCGCCAATGTGAGTGTGCACACCGACAAGAAAAACGGCACGTGTAAAAGCGTAATTTAAAAAAAAAAACGCCTCGGGGTTGTTTTTTTGTTTGACGCGTCAAAAACCATACGACCAATGAGATTTGTGCTTTTGCTCACATGTCTGGAGCTTCTGAAGTTACAGTAAAACACAACTTGGGGGCGCTCAAACACAAAACGGTCTTGCCGAGCACACATCGTCAGTGAAAATTGATTGGGTGTGAACACAAAAAACGCGTTGAAAAATGCTGGTGAATAACGTGCGCCGATATTCGTCCCGGTGTGTATGGCCCTTAAGACTGCAGAAATGTTGTATTTTTATAAGACAATAATCTAGAATGTCTTATTTCTGTAATAATGGAATTCAGTTTTTTTTTTAAATTGTGTTAAATATGGTCCCAAAAACTAAATAAAATAAAACAACATAACTTTATATTGGCTAGAATGATTGAATTGTAAAAGGATTTGTATAAGTTGATTCAATAGGATAAAATAAATGTTTATTACACACTTGTAATAGTTCATCCAACATGCTTGGATTGTGTTATATATGTAGCATTAATTTAATTGTATTTTATTATATGCAATTAAATAGTATCAATGTGATTCTTTCACTTTAGATCAACTTTACAGAAGGTTGCAGCATCAACATTATTTGATAAAGGGGACACATTTCTTTTAAATCAATCATAAAACCAGCAATTATTTTTTTTGAGTGCATAAGATTGATTTTTTTTTTAAATATGCATAAGAAAGTTCATTTTTGTCATTGAATAAATAAAAGCAAACTTTTGCAACTAAACTTTAAACATAATTACAGTTTGGTTGAAAAAACTATAGGCCTTCTCTTAAATTGTAGTCTAGTGTATCTCAAAGATTTTACAAAACTGTACAGAAAATGTAACAAAATGCTAAATAAAATGCTGTACAAAATATTCAAAAGTCATATTTCAACACTGTAAATAATGTCAGTATTCATCTGCGTCCAAAAAGATTTACTCATCATATGAATAAAAAGAAAAAAGAAACATGACTGCCTATACAAAAACATTTGGGTCAAGAATGGAACCCTGTGGAACACCAGAAATGTTTACTAATGAGTGAAATGACAGAAAAAGAAAAACCTAACTTTTAAAATCAAAAAGATGTTGTTGTTGGGGGTCTTCAGCAAAGTTTGGAAGAAATTTTTACTTTTTGAGTACATTTCCTGAAACATGCCTTTACATGAACACATTTTAGAGGAAAATAAAATGTCACCTTTCAAAACATGGAAGTAATTTAGGGTCAGTATTTAAATATGTCTTTGATAGATAGATACTATTAATCCCCATCAGGGGAAATTCAAGTGTCCAGTAGCATTTCATGACACACATATTTACTACTCAGACTTGTGCATAATGATGTTGGGAGTAATGTCTGTAGGAAGAAGTTGTCCCAGAGTAGAATTGTGTGGCACACCAAATAAGGTTGTGGTTATTATAACGAATCATTGAGTAAGAGATGATGTTGCTAACCTTTATTCTTTAACCCTGAATCATATCCAGTGAAACACTAGAATACACACGCTCATTCTATTGTGATAGACACCATCAATCTACAGGGCTATATGTGCCAGAACTGAAGTAAAAATGTGTGTTTTTGTTGTGTTGGTAAAATTTTACCTTTGAGCATTATACATATATGTAGGCATGACATGTACAAGTCTATGTACACACAATCACATAGGAAGAACGTGTCCAACTTTATTTGTGAGTAGGACGAGGCAGTAAATCACCTCTGCGCTGTTGTCGTGCCGCCGCTGCCTCTCACTTTGTGTTCTGTGATAGATCCTGACAAGCTGCTGCCTGAATTATTGATTCTCTGATCTGAAAGTTTGATGCTTAGCCCGAGGGCTGGATTAACCTGCCGACAGCACCGCTGCCAAAAACCCCCACCTCAGAGGCGAGCGCAGCACGGGCGCGCACAATAGCGTCATGCATATTCATAAGTACCTTCCTGCACAGAGGATACCGGTTGACGTGGTGGACCCTCCTCTTGGTTAGTTAGACAGAGCAGCAGATGACATGCAGCCACCCACCTACAGCTGTAACAAGACTGCTTTCCACCGCCGCTCATTTGTCCTCCTGACCCAGGAATCACTGCGCTTCCATCAAACTCTCCCAGAGTTAGCAATCGTTGAAGGCAGTCTCTGAAACTTTTCAGGGGAAAAGCACATTAAAATGGAGAATTCTGTTTGGTTCAAATATCACAGAGGGACAGTGAAAGAGCACATTGCTGCTGGTTGGCAGTTTGGATGAAGATGTCAGAGTGGAGCCTACACATTCAAGGATATAAAAACATCCTGTTGGCTGAAGGCTTACTGTGTCAAAAGACATTTTCTATTATGCAGTGCACTACATTGTCTGGAGGTGAGGTGTCTAGAGTGACATACCACTCCGCCAAACCCCAGTGTAATTGCGTTGTAAGTCAAATTGAGCCATAATTTCTTTTTCCAGTCCAATCTGACAAAATAACATATGGCCTTATTATGATTGTGATAGATTTAGGAACATTCATCACTGAATATTATGTGGTTTTAAACATTTTTAAACAAAAATAAAGACTGCATTGCATTGGTTTCTATTAAGTCATAATATATTATCTTGTCAGATAAGGTCAGCAGTCTAGGTAAAGTATAAGAAAAGTTTTGAGAAAAAAACACATTGGTCCATATCTGTAGAGATCCTTAGTCACCCAGGTTAGCTAATTGTATAAAAACTATCACCAGAAAATGTATGTTAATAATAACAACTATGTAACTTTAGAAATATTGAATCATAATGTGCAGTGTTTTGTAAGCAAACTCTAGTATACTTCGGTAAGACTTGTTGTTTTCCTTGCTACGCTCTGAAGACATCCATCACAGGAAATACAGACAGCAGTAAGTTTACAGACACTTACGACTCCACAGGTCCACAGGTGTGTGACGATTAATTTAGTTTTTCTAACAAAAATCCTGCATATTGTTCCTTTAAATTCCTCTGTGGCAAAAAAAAAAAATCTATTTTTTATTAAGGGCCTAGTTAGTGCCCCTGAGTATTGCTTTAAACCAAGTTGTCATCAAAAACAAACACTGCCAACAAACCTTACTGACTGAGCTAACAAACATCCATATGGTCTGAGTCAAACTCAGCCCTGCACTTCTGCTCCATTGTTAAAACTCTTAGCACACAAGAAAATGGATTCTCTGTTGTTGCAAAGCAGGGCTGGACATCTTATGGATTCAGTAAATCTATACTGCTATTATCATTTAACCCTTTAGTTAATGATGACCTGGATCACCAAGAACCTCCACAAAAAGCCATTATCATTCAACATGTAAAATTGGTTATAATCTGGACTGGAAACTCATTATCATTTTTCATCTTTGTTCAGTTGATGACAAATTTGACTAAAAACGTACCTCGCCCAGATTTTTAGATGTGCCCTCCTGCTGTTGCTGACAAACAGCTTCTTTAAACTGATGCCGCATTTGAGTGATTAGTTACAAATAAGGGGTTTCATAATAAACATGTTGCTTTTTGAGTTTTGGATTGATTAGATGACAGATGAGGCATTACAGTGCCTTATAGTGTGGCCTTATTGCAGTGGAGTAATTACGGCTGCTTTCCAGTGAGCTGTAAACCCAATGCAGTAATGTGGATTGTTCAAAATGCACATGACTTTATTTATCGGCCTTCCCCGGGCTGAACCCCGGTGCCCCGTCTCTTCCTGTGTGCTGTTTCTCTTTGCTCGCTGTCACATTGCTGAGGTGAGTCTTCTGTCTCCTGATTTATTCATGATACGACTTTTAATATCATTCACTATGACACCGGAGTCTGCATCTCAAATTAAAATCCTCCAGGCAAACTGTGTGCCATCTTGTGTGTGTGTGCATATTTGTGCATTTGAGAAAAGAGAAAAAAAAAATCTCCTTCGGTTTATGGCTTGGCGGGAGCAGATGCTTAAATAATCCTTTATCTGATTACATATGGGTGTTGTATGCAAAACCCTGTTACTTAGTTTCTCATAAATATTACAACTGGCATGCGCTGTATATAAATAGCAAACACTGTGACTTGTCCCTTTATTGTTAATGTGGCATTCCAACAATTAGCCAGGTGTAATTGAGTGGGGGGTACCTGATTGTCGCTGGCAATTGCAGTGATGGAAAAGCACGGCGTTGGGAGGGAGAGTGTGCGGAGGCGGTAACTGGGAGTGCGCGTGTCTCCGTGTTTTAATGGGCCCTATAAGCTTTGATGGAACATTCACCAGTTTGTTCATGAGAGTATGTCATCGCATGTGGGAGGAAAGGTGCGCTCGTGAAGTGCTCGCTCTGTTTAAAACATGTGGGCGGGATTTAGCATGTTGTTATCGCTGTGTCGAAAGGATGCGTTCGGGGTGCTGCAAGGGGAGTGACAGCGAAAGAGGAAAAAGCCAAGTGAGCTCACCGGCGTTATGTCTCTTTCTACTTTTCCTGGCCTACTATAATACATTGGCTCGCACTTAGCTTGGCAATGGCTGTCACCTCACACCTCATCCTATAGCTTCCACATTTAACTGCAACCTCACTTAGCCACAGTTAAACTCTTTAACAGTGATCGCTATGGCTGTTATTACAGGAACATTATACAACTTTATTTGTTTAAAAAGGTTTTCCTAAATTAATACACCTAAGAAGGTCACGTGACCACTGAGTGTCTGACCTGTAATGCAGAAATGGCTGTAGTTATAGCGGTTCATCCATAAAACACCAAGATATACTCAGCAACTTTTTTATACTTAGATGGTTTTTGGGGATGTATTTTTTTGATTTGTTTATTATTCTATTATTAATAGCAATGAAATGCAACTTCATAGGGAAATGTGTTTCTATTCTATTCTACTATTTTTTATTTATTTATTTAAACCTCTTTTTTGAATAACAGTTTAGTGTCTTTGGCAAGTGATCTAAGTTATTACCAAGGTAGCATTGGCTTATGTTTTGATAAAACTGATGCAATGGGGGAACTTTCAAAGGAAAGCAATGGCTTCTTTTTAATATTTGCAACGATCTTTGCATCTGGTGAGCAGTAATGAGAGCAGTAGCATTTTTACCAGAATCATGTACATCCAATAATATTCACCTCTGACAACTGCTTAAAATCCATATGGTTATTGTAGAGACAAATGTGGTTCAAATACTGCTAGTTTTTTGGTCCAACATTTTTTGAGCCCTGTAAACACAGCTCAAAATGCACATTTAAAGAGTTCTCTCTTCTCTCTTCTGATTGGATAAAAGAGTTTGGGATAGAACTGTAAAAAATATATTTATTTTGCACAGCTATTTAACTGTTATTTCACAAGTTTATCATGTATTTTTTTTCATGTATTTTTTTTTCATTAAATAGTCCAACTTGCACTTCATCATCTTCCACTATACAGTAGATCCTTTTAAGGCTCTACGTTAGACAGAGTCTGCGTTAATTTTGTTCGTACTTTGGTGTGTTTTCCCAAAGCTTGCAGATACGGACCATCGGAGCAGTACGTGCAGTGGCCGTAGGGGCACGTGGTAGGTGCTATTCAAAAGTTGAAAAGTCAGACAATGGCAAAACATTTTAAAGAACGACTGAGTGAGTTGGTCAGAAGTTATAAACATTCTTGCGACGTGACTTTAACTTATCTAAAGCCTGCAAAAACATTAGAATTTGTTGAAAAATGATGCTTGGCGCCATTTTCTTGCATCGGCAGAATGAGACAAACAAATTTAACATCCCCAAGATGTGATGCATTTAAAGACCGCGTTCTCACTTCTTTAAGATATACATTATTAAAAACTTCTTCCAGTGTCGCCATGTTTGTTGCTGCTGTTCTTTGACTCCATCAGCCCCTACAGGTTGTTTATTATAACACTGAAGTTAACGGAGATAACGCTTGGAAGTACAAAGGCTGAGATGATAATTGTGTATGTAATGGGAGAATGAATGAGCCTTTAGTGGCAGAAGTTAAACAGGCTGTGATGTATCTTTAAGGGTCAAAAGTGCATTAACCACCAATAGCAAATTATGCATTCACGTGTGTGCTGTCAGTGAGTGGGTACTACTTAGAGGCTAATTAAATAATTCTGTGAAAGCTAGCTTTTTAGTATTCTCGCTCTATCTGCTTGTTGCCCATTAAATGAGACACCAAGACATCAGTAGAACGTAATTTCTTAAAAACTTAAAAACATTTGAGGATTGACAAAGTTTGACCAGGTGCCTAATTCCACTCATACAATCTAAAGGAATTGCTCTTGTAGCTGAGGGGAGCGTGTGTATTTTTGATGATGGAGGATTCTATAGCTCTAACATATCTGTGTGAGAAGGATCTATGTGTGCCCTCATACACCCGTGTCTTTGTCAGTACGGTCTTCCCACACTCATCTGCACAGGCTGTAGAAGGCATTGTGCTGGAGAGACAACTCTGCAGCTTTGTGTTGCCTGCTCTGGGGCCAGGAAGTCATTATGTGCGTTACCACCTGGCCTTACTTTTACCCATAATGCTGTGCTGCTTGGCTCAAACAAATACCCCAAGGACGATGACGAGGGACGACAAAGGATGAAGATTAAGAAGGGGGTTGGTGCATGTTGCCTGTGAGTGAGGGCATGGCTCAGCAGGCTCGCCAGTGTCCCCTCCATTTCTGTTTTTGATGTGGAGAACTCGAAGTGGGCATGCTTTTTAATGTTATGCAACTTTGAAGATGGAGTGTTTGAAGTTATGCATGAGTTGGACTCATTTCCAGCTTCTTCCTGATTTGTGTTTGTTTTTTTTTTCTTCTTCTTTACCAACTCTTTCTTCTCGCAGTGTTTTTTTTTTCTTTGCTATGAAAGGCACAAGTTATGTGTTTGAAGTAAAAGAATGTTTCAAGGGTATCTGCAGTAGCGCCCATTGTGGTCTCAGCTCTGCTCAGGCTTTAATTGTGTCTCTTAAGTAATTGTTGCTGCGTGTTTCCTCACTCCGTCTTTCCTACAGAATCTATATCCTCCAAATTACCACATCTATCATTGGATGTGCCACAAAACTTTTTACATAAGGAACTTATGAAAGTGTGCAATTGGAAAAATACTTTAGTAAGTGCAGCCATTAAGTTAGTTTTATGTTTAGTGTATTTGTATATAGACAGCCAACGTTGCATCTCTTTCAAGAAGCCCATGTGAGTCCCTAAGCATGCAGTGAAAAAATAAATAAATAATAAAATACACATTTTTTTAATTCCCTTTGTGTCATGCTGTCATTTTCACATTTTATGCAAATCTTGATTTGTTTCAAATCTGTGACGGTAGAAGCATTTGCATACGCTAATTAATGATGACATTACGTTCCCCCACATTTACTTCAATCCATAAAGACAGAGTATGGTCATACTTTTGTTATACGCTTGACAGTAAAGTAGCAATTTTACCTACTCAAAATTCTGGTCTCAAATCAATCACCTTATCACCAACACCACTGCAGAACTAGAGCCCTAAACCTTTGCAAAGAATTTTGTCTTGTTTTATCCATCGACCTCTCCTGATTCTTCATGTCTTTTCTACATAATAAAAAAACACATCTAGAGCTGCCAGATAGTTTTCCAATTTTCCCTTGAGAGTGACGATGCTAACCCTTTCTCGTGCCAAAAACAATGCTCTATCCATGTTTGCTGTTGATCTGAATCAGTAAGGGGTACTAGGTCTGTTCACATGATCTTTTTTCCCCTTACATTTAAGTCAGCATGGTAGAATGAGCTGCTACAATCCAATATTGGTTTTCACATAAACAGACATAAATCTAAAAGGGGCAGTAACTACTTTACGACTGCAAGTGAATAATAAATATGTATGTACTGTTCTTGAATTTACTCCACCTAGCTAATCATGGACACTAGTTTCAGATAGATGGCATGTAAACAGATGTTTAGCATGTATGCCCACTAATCTTTAATGACATCATTCCAGAAGAAGCTTAGTTCAATGTTAGACATGCCCCATTTTCAGTTGAATACAAGACCTTTTTATCATTCAGTGCAAGATTTCCCCTCTCTACCTTTCCAATAAACAACACAGAGATGCTCAGCGCCTGCTATTCCTTCACTGGCTGCCTTCTGCCCCTTGTCAAAAAAGACAAATGATGTGAATCCATTCTTTTAGGAGCACTGAAGCCCATTTTGGATCGGGAGCTAGAGCCTTGTTCAATATTTTGGATTTTGTCTTGACAGCATGGAGGAGGAACCGTAATCCCATTGTCGTGTGAAGCTGCGGCGAGCGGTTTTTGGATCTCTGTGATGTGTACTTTTTAATGAGGCCCATTAAATCAAGTGGCTGTTCCTCACAAGGAAAAGTTGGTTGGTGTTTAATAGTTTCCCCACAAGCTTACATAAGCCCCTTTTAATTCAGCACTAGGGCGCTCTTTCCGGGCAGCGCCGAGAGAAGGCTCCCTTGCTCCTCCCAACAGCAATTAGCCGTCCTCTGGAGTCTTAATTAGGCAGCCGCGTCGACCTGAAGACGAGTGCGTGAGAGGACCACACGTCGGTCAACAGCCAAACAAAAATAGATGAAAAAAAATTAATGAAAAAATACAGGCTCCAATTAATTACAGACTCCAAATGAGCATCTAAGTTGGAGCAGGCCTTGAAATAAAGTCAGGCAGTGCAAACTCTACTGGAGCGAGGGAGAGGTTGCTGCCACTTCATAGCCCTATTTGTTTACACCAACAGTGTCAAACACAAATTAGAAACATGTTAAGGTCCAAAGATAATACTAGCTAGTGTTTATGACAATGTGCTTGAATACACTTGTGGTCTCATCTTCTATATAGCAGTCGTTCTGAAACTGAGAGATAATATGACAACTTATCATGACAAAAAAAAACACAACAGCATGCAAGGACAACTGAGAGAAGAATTAACCCACTGTTGTTAGCCGGTCCGAGAAAACAACAGTCTGTTTTTAATTATAGTTAAGAGGTCAGTAATGCAGCAGTGAAAGTTAGCTACCTTTTTATTCAACCCTAACCCTAGAAAATTAGCAACAGCATCAAAGACATATAGTCAGAAATACAGAATGTATATGCCTAAGAAGCAACAGGCTTTTGCCAACATGTGCATATTTGGGTTTCAGTTGATGAGAGCACTGACGTTATACTGTAGTACTTCTTGTGGCTATTAAACTATTATACTACCTGAGATTAAATTTTGCTGTAGGTGGCCCCTGAACTAAAATGAGTTATAGTAATCAAGGCCTACATCTGAACAAAAATCAGCACAAAAAACGACAGAGCCAGCATACCACCAGTGTGAGAATGACACATGTTCTATTATAGTATTATTTTGTTACTGCTGTTTTTTTTTTTCAAGAATTTTATCCATTTAACAGTGATATTGTTTAAATACTTATTTACAAATGTTTTGTTTCCTTCTATGTAGCCTTATGTTTTGTTTATTTTTTGTAATTTTTGTTTAATGTTGAATTGTTTTTTTCATTTAGCGATGTATGTTTGTTTCCATTTGAATGTTTTTTTTTTACCATTGCATTTTAACTTCTATATTATAAATATTTTCAATATTTTGTTCCTTTTTATCTCCAGTTTGTTTTCTCCCTTGTTATTCAATTTTATTTTGCCTATCACCCATTATTACCTACACATTAACATATTTTCAACCCTTATGCATCAGTGGCCCAGATTACAATTCACCAAGGGCCTTATTTAGCCCATGGGCCTCGACTTTGACATGTGGTTTACATCATCCTCCACATGTAGCTCAGTTTGGAGACGTGGAGGATCACTTTGGAAGCAGCTCTTCTGTGCCTGAGGGCATTCGGATCTGACTGATCTTAGATTGTATGCTATATGTTCCTTAATTAGCTGCTAACTGACTTTGAGCAGGCTATTGTCTCGCACTAGCTTATCCTTCATCTGCTTAATTGGCATTCAGCGCACACACGCTCTTGCTAGTGTTTGTGTGTGTATCAGGTTAGCCTCCTCTTTCCCTCTTTGTGAAGTAGCTGTTGTGGCCATGGTGACGCGAAATGAGGTGGAAAAAAAGACAATCACCATGGTGACGCTGTACAACATTCACTACGACATTGATGTTCCGGCAGTAACAATGATGCGCTTACATACTGAAGCTTTTCTGAATGACCGTTTTAAAGCTGTGACGAGCGTTTCAGAATCATGACTGCTATGACGACAGCGGACCTTTGGGTGCTGACGATTTGCCGATGACGCTGGGAGTAAAAAGACGGCGCCCAGGCCACGCTGCTGGCTTGTGGATCCGATTACAACCAGTCTACAGGCAGCACAAGACAGCAGCCTCTCGTTAACTTTAATGAGATAAAGACATGCCCTGCTCTCCGTCTGGGGACTTCTTGTTTTATATTCAAGAGTGAGTGACTGGAAATGTATGTGTCTCTTGGTGAAATGCTCTTGGCGCGACCACGGTAACCTCGCAAGCAAGCAGAATAATGTCATGTATAAGAGGAGAATGTCAAAGCTGATCAGCAATCATTTATATTCCCTTTGATTTGCCCATGTGTGCACTCTGCATTAAGCATGTCTGCGCCGTACGCCGAGGATGTTTGCAAATGAGCAGTGCTCATACTTCTGCAGGCCTTGACAGCTGACACTGACATTATACCGACGCTGCTTTGCATCCATGTGAAAAGCTAAATGTATATACTACGCTTTTGAAATGACTATATCTTCAGCATGCATCTATGTGTGAATGTTGGAGTGGGTGGATGGGTGGGTGTATGGGCGGCATGCCAGCGCCTAAGTGACAGCACCCCCATCCATTGATGCAGCTTTGTCTCGGCAACTAATGGCACACACAGAATCAATTAACACTGTGATGTTGGTGGTGTGCCAGTTCCGAGGGCCTTCGAGATAATTAGAGATTTGTTTCCTGGTCTGCATTTGACAATCAGTTATCTTTTTGTTTGGTCTTTGCATGATTATAGGCATTCTCATACCCGAAACCCTAGTGTGGATCAAAGTTAATAATTTAGTTAAGTTGAACTGTTTTTTGACAAACGCACCACATGCCCATACACACCTGAAACATCTTATCCTCCTGTGCTCAACAGTGGATTGGTTTATTAAAACGAAGTGTCTGTTGGCTCTGGCCAGAAAGTGTTGTCACCTCAGCGGCTCGTCTTTACTGTTTTGACAGATGGAATGAATGAACATACTGACACAAAGCCACAACAGGCAATCATTATAGTTTTATGGCCCAACAATCATCATTAACAAACTTCACATGCACCGTTTAACACTTATTAATATGTCAAATGCACCTCATAAGAAGGAAACACTATCATTGTAACAAAATGAACAGCCACTGGAGAAGATTATTGTTTACCGTGACTGAGCTACATGAAGTGGTGTTATATAAGTATAAAAGCATATCGCAAAACCATAATCTTATTGGTTTAAAGCACAAAACCTCAGCGTGTTGTCTGCCCTCTGTTTCTCATGTTTCTGCAGAATAATGTACCACGCAGCTAGTTACAGAAGCCAGCTTTATCCACAAAGGTACCATTCTTCATGCAGTTATGCAGTGTTCTCACCACAACAGCACAGGAGTCCAGTTGGAAGTGCACCTTTTTAAGCAGACTAAGTTCAATGGACCACACTAGACCAGCTTGAATGAACCGGAACAATAAGGTCACTGGACTTGAAAACAAAGGCACCTCAATAGGAACATTAGCTGGACTGAATTGAGAGCTTGGTGTGATTGGCCAATGAAGAACATCAGGGCTGGGGAGATGCACAGCGGCTGCCATGTTCCGAGATGAGTCCATGTTTTCTTATTTGATTATTGACCATGTTTGATCAACACAGTAAAATGTCTGCCCCACTTGAGCTGGACAATAAAAAGACAATGGAAGATGGAAAGCGTTCCATGTGCATTCCCATCCTTGGTAAGTGTTAGGCTGCCTTTTCTGTTTAGGCCAGGAGCCAAACAAGTGTATAACCCAACACATTTCACCGTTTTAATGTAAACATTGTCAAGGACAGGGAAAGTAGTTCAAAGTTTGAGAGGTAACGCATGTCCAACACCTAGAAACGTGTATTGTGAGGTGTTTTTGTGAAATTTATTCTGATTTAATCACTGCATCAGTATTATTCATTTACAATTTGTCATCTAGTTTGTCATCAATCAGCATCAGGTGAAGCATATGCCATTTGACTTTTGACCTAAGATCTTGCGTATGGATACAAATCCTTGTGTGTGTGTGTGTGTGTGTGTGTGTGTGTGTGTGTATGTGTGTGTGTAAGGAGGTACAGTGGTCTTGTTTTGAGAATGGCAGAATGGCCTTGTCCATGCCATCAGATGTAAACAGCAATGTTATTCAAAATAATCATATCTCAGTGCTGCCAACTTATCCATGCTGTGTTATTATTCTGCCTTTTAACAGAAAACAACAAGAAAAGGACAATATCAAAAAAGCAACAAATCCCTCTTACAGTTTCAGTTCAAGCAACAAAAAAATTGTTATAATTGCCAATTTTGCATTATCAAGAAGAAAAAGTATAAAAGTGGAAACAGTCTACAAACTGACATACAGCGTGATAAACAGAGATAGACAGAGACAAAACTGTAAAGTCCCAAAACCTTTATGGCAGCTCTATCACACACAAAAAAACATTGTAATTAGTACCCTTCTCTATTGTGGTCTGCCAGAACAGCCAGTTGGTATGTGATAAACCGGGCCATTCCCATGCCCCCACCAGTGGGTAGTTAGAGATGTGACGTGACAAGCCCCCCTCTTACCCCACCATAAGGCCCTCTGTGGATGACCGCAGAGAGATGGCACCCATTCCAGACACTCCCCAGGAGCCGCAGTCACACCCCGTCATCACAAAACCTCACTGTCCCACCATCGAGGCTGAGAAGGACACCCGCGGCTGAGAAGCATACTTCCACTCCACCACTCACTCACGCTGTACACTGCAATTTTCGCCGTATCTTCTCAGTGTTGTAGTTCCTGCGTCTATCCACGATGCCTTCTAAATGAGAAAGCCGTTCGGTGCCAATCTGAGTGACAGTTCAACAGTGGCTGCCAGTCATCATTAGTTAGAGTTTTCTTTATGTCTTTGTCGCCAGAGCTTTGAAAAGTTTAAACAATTTTTCAAAAAACTTCTCTAACTATTTTTCCAAAATACATTTGAGTAAACTGTTTATGACCTCAGCGTTTAAGCCATTTGAAAACAAGAGTTTGGTTAATTATAATTGATTGCATTTTTGGTTTGATTATAATTTGTTACAGTTCAGAACGGTTAAGAAAACAAATGCCATTTGACAGTGCTGTATAAGTCTATAGAGAAGGCACGTGACAGGCCCTTAAACATACGGCCTTGTGTTTAGCCGTCCTGTTCTGCATGTCTTACTAGGCTTAAAGGCGGAAAAATGACAAAAATAAATAAATAAATGAAAACAAGAAGTAGCCTGAAACATCAACAAATGGCCAGCAAATTAAATTTTTTCTGAGACTTTTTTTTGTATCACATATAATACATTGGGCGATTTGATAAATTAGAGGTCTCAGAAACTCGAGTAGCAAATATAATACAAATAGTTTTATAGCGAATATCCAACAGTTTTAGAAGTTGTAGGTGCCTGTCAGCTGTACACCAGGCGTCTCTGTTTACGCTGCGGCCTATTCTGTTCCGTGGCCACTTGTTAGTTTTGCTGTCCATGGTTTGTGATAAATCTGGATTGGACTGCTGTGTTCAGATCTGTTCTTTTTGTTGTTGTTGTCAGATGATCTCAGTCTTCGAACATATAAGTCTATAGAGGTTGCATCAGGTTGTTTCACAGTTATACTTCATTGTCTCATGTGTAAAACATATTCTGATGTTTGATGTGGAAAATTGGGTTGAGTAAAAATACAATTTTCTTAACTTTCTACCTTTTTACCACAAAACCAACCTTATAGTGGATGTTCAGTAATGATACAGCTACTTTGGTCCTGCTTTATCATAAAGTACCATATTGACACTCTCAACCCTTTCTGTAAATGTGAAAATCTAATGTGACAATATTATTATAAAAAAATAACACAACTGTAATAACCTAGATTATTCTCTGGGCAGACCTGACTGATAAGAAGGTTTGCTCAAAGAGGCTTTAACCTTAAGGAGAAATTGTTATCTCAAAGGTTATCAAATAAAGTTAGATTGTGCTGGCTTTTTCTACCTGTTTATTAATGGGATTTGATTTTATTTCTTTCTTTCTTTTTATTTTTTTCCTTTGAACGTTATCCGCAGTGGGGGCTGGTGGGGATGTTGGGTGGGTGCCCCTACCTCAGAGTCGGTGGAGCACATGCCAAATACGCAGCAGACCCGGGTTCAAATCTTGCTCAAGTCATTTGCCCAATGTTATTCCTCTCTCTCTCACCCTGTTTCCTGTCAATCCTCTGTCTATCAAATAAAAATTAATAAAAAATGTTTTTATTACAAAAACGTAAGACAGCAAAAATCAAGACAAAGGAGAGACTGGAAACAGAAGGAGGCAGAGGTATCGGGCATACTTTATGATTTTCTAATGACCTTTCTGAATCTATTTAAAGTTAAATGCAGTGACAAATGCTGCATGCCAATTGAATTATATTGAACTAATTATTTTATAATATTCTTCTTTTTCGGTCACTTGACCCTCCACACTCTCTTAAACGTACAGTACAGACCACTGTTATTCTGTACATCTCGGTTATTCACCTGAAGCTCAGTCTAATACAAGGGGGCGTGCACTCACCTGTCAATCACCAAATTAGGAAGGTGTTTGGTGCTGAGGTCATATTGTGCTTGGGCTGTAAAAAGAGACATTAGTGCCTTTAAAATACTAAACACTATGTTCTAATATCTTCAACCAAGATATATAAACAGAAAAACATTTATCACATATATATATATTTTAACAATACATTGAACAGCCTGAATGCCCACTGATACCAGCCGTCCCTGATTAAATGTTCCATGAGTTGAATGATACACCCAATGTGTATTTTCTTTTCCTGTGCATATTATATTACATTTTTCTTGTACAGCAGTAAAACCCAAACTTTATATCTTTCTCTCCATTTTTAATACTGTGCGTAGTTTTAGAGTGTTTAGTGCTCCTGCCTCACGGTAAGAAGGTTGAGGCTTTGATACCCGGGCCAGCCGACACATGGCGTTACATAAGCATGAATGTATGGGTAAATTGGGGAATCTAAAATGCCCCATGTGCTTTATTGTGAAAGTGAATGGTTGTTTGTTAGAGCATCTTTCTAAGTGTCAGCTCTGGAAGAGAAACGTCCAGGGGTGAATCAACCTACCTCCAAATTGATCAGTATCATTTTATTCATTAAAAAAATTACTGTGGTTCTATTTAAATCTTTGTGTTTAAACAGGAAAATAAGGAGTGCAGTGCTGAGGCCTTTTTATAGCCACACCTGGTGAAAGAAAACCACAAATATTTGAGGTATAGGAAGTCCTTTTGGCACGCAGCATCATTAAATGCAGTGTTTCTCAACAGCAAACCAGCGTGAGGAGCCACATGAAAAGCTTGCGGCTGCATTTAGAGTACATAAGTGGTCTCAACGCGCTGACTGTCGAATTTAAAGGGCTGCGGGAAGAGAACAAGTCTCTTTGTACGACCTGTTTTTTCGGAAGCAAGCGCACGCCGTCTTAGGCCTGATCTTGCTTGCTGCGTTTTTTCAAATTATCCATCAAACAGGATCAGAATGTCACTCTTCTTTCTCTTAGCTTCAAATAGACTGTGAGAGCAAGCAAGAGAGGGTGAGACAGAGAGAGAAAGAGGTGGACGATGGCATCTGACAAACTCATCTGCAACCAAGAGGAGTAAAGTGTCTGGTTGGAAAACTAAAGAGATGTCTGTCTTCTTCTGTTACAGTAAATAGCTTTTATATACGTGAGTAAAATAAAAAAAGAAAACGTAGCCGGGCTTTGAAAGCTGTCTTGTCTAGACGTGGTAAACGGGCTACATTTGAAGTGTTGCCAAATAAAAGATGAGCTGTTACTCAAAGGCCTCTTCATGCTCTTTATCTCCTCTCAGCCTCTCTTCGCTCTAGAGTTTCTACCATCCATCTACGTACGGCATGCTCTCACTGCTGCTGATGCCGCCCGTTTACAGCAGCAGAAAGTTCAAATGTTCACTCAAGGCATCTGGGTGTCAATAATGCACAATAAAAAATAAAAAATAAAAACATACATAGGAAGACAGGCATAAATGTTTGCCCTGAATACAACCCCAGTATCACCAAACTACCTCAAGGAAGTTTAAAAATGGAGAAAAGGGGTGCTGATTCAGTGACTATGGCGCCGAATGACGGTACAACGAAAAAGATGGAAGCTCAAAGAAGGCCGCTCAGTGAATGAACAGGAAATTGGTTAAACATCCAGTTTGCAACTTTCTCCTTTAACTAAGGAAACCGTTTAAATTACCTAGTATAATCTTTTAAAAAGAAGTATCAGTAAAAGAAATGAGACCTTAAGACTTCTTGGCTTTATTATGAAGGAATTTTATAGATGAGAATGTTACGCCCATGACTTCAAGCTTTGGCCACACATGCTTACATACAAGTGGGTCTACTCACATCAGTCAATTTCTTTTAAATATTGGCAGTGCATTCATGCAATGTTTATTGAGAAGGGGATAATTGCAGGATCATTTTGGTCTGATGGTTTACTCAGAGCTACAACTTAAGGTAAGCTCTAATCTTAATTAAATAAAAAGCAGGTCACTATGTTTTGTGAGTTTGATTTGTGACTTACATTTGATATTTCCTACATTTTCAAATGACCACTTGGAAATACCTGGCTTGTAAATCTTTGGAAACGACAAAGGTCAGTGAAATGGGTAAAGTCAAAACAATAGAGTTTGTCTAATCCCTAAAACCTGAACTCTACTTCCTTTCTATCTTTTCCTTTTCTTCAAAAATAATTTTTTGCTTTCATTGTTTTCCTCATTTGTAAGTTAGTTTGGATAAAAGTGTCTGCTAAATGACTAAATGTAAATGTAAATGTAAATGTAGTAGAAAAAAGAAGAACAAATAAAATATGGGGATGTCAAGATATGAAATGTGGACATACACTGGAACATATCTTGGATCACTCAACTCTTGGACAGGTGTTCGCATTTCTGCTAATGTTTAAGCCAGTGGTGAAGCATTGTCAGATAACACATAGAATAAATTCACAGTTTTTTTCTATGTGGACAATAGTAGGCTGGGAAAGATTATATATGAAACAAAATGGTTTGAATGCATTGTTTTAAACAATTTTATGTTCTGAATAAATCTGTGAAATCCGCGTTAAGCAACGTGTCATCTCTCTTATTAAAGTCTAAAAATGTCCATCTCTTTGAGAGCACATGTGTTACGAGAAGCAGCGAGGAAGACGCCAAGAATGGTGTGCAGGCCTTGATCCCACAGGGCGACTAATGTCAGACTAGTGGCTGACATGGAATGTGTTTGGGCCAGACTTGGGACTTATCACCCATGTTCTCTGGTCAGATATCCACTGGCCATCTGGAAGAGCCACCACATTATGAAGCACTCTGGAATGAACCGGAGTTTGATGAGGCGAGTGACCGACACTTGAATCACGTAACATTGCAGGTTCTTGTGGGCAGCAGCTTCCTATTCTCCCCCCGGCAGTGATAGCTAGGACCTGTATTTTAAGGTCGTGGCTGAGGATTTCGATAGTGTGAGACGCTGTGTGTGTTGACCCGGCATAGCAACATTCTTAGCCGCATGCGTGTTTGGATACAGCTCACACGCACTCACCGGCACCACACACCATTCCAGCTGTAATGATGGAGAGTTCCCGCCCGCCTCTGCCACTGCGGGGGGTGTCAGCAGGACGGCTGTGACAGCTGAGTCCTGCACAGTGAAAACCAGGCAGCATCTGCAGCCAGTCCACAGACTACATATAAAATGATCTACAGTGCAGGGTTCGTGTTTGCTGGTAATTACAGAGCTTGGCATGGTTGAAATATTTGGAAAACGTCTAATTACAAATCTGTTGGTTAATGCTGCTCATGCAAAATGTAGCTGTAACAAAAGCTGTTACTGAAGCATTGTATGATGTAAATACTGTATAATGTAAGTTCTGGATTTTAAAGAAAGGACATGTCATGAAAAATGAGTTCAATTAAATAGCTAGCATTCATGAAAACTTGCAATGAAAAATGCAAATTAATAGCCTACTGCTCAAGTTGGAAACAGAACTCAGAAATTGGCCACTGACTTTTGTTAGAGTCATAGTTATTATCAAGAAAAAGCAAAGTATTGCACATTCAATCTTTTGTATAAATTATATTACACCTACTGTATTTGCCTGCATACTACATTTGGCCCATAACAGTCACTTATGTTAGCGAAGGAAAAGAAAGAAACAAATAAATAAAAAGTTTTTTTGGAGTCCAATCTTTTTAGGATTAGAACCTTATTCACATTATTCAAATGTATAAAGTATAATAACCATAATGCAGAAAACAAATATAATCAGATTACATTACTGGGTTTTGGCAGTGATTAAGTTTTGGTTCTCCTGCAACGTTGCACTCTCATTTAAACCATAACAATGACTGGGTTTCCTTAAACAAGACCTGACATTCCCCTGGAGCAGAAGAGCAGGTAAAAAACTCAAATGACTGTTGCACTGTTAACTGACAAAAGAGTATGACAAATGCAGCATAATGCAACTCACCAAGACATACGTTTCCCTTGCATTGAAATTAATTAAGACCAGCTTATTACTTATTTATTTAAAATATTTAATAATAAATAAAATAAAATATCTCAAACTCCCCAATGACAGCACATCAGCCAGGTGAGCTCTCCATTAATCACTAGAAAGGGCTTCATTGCCCACCCATCTGGACATTCTCCCTATGCAAGTCCCAACAGGCAGAGCAATGGACTAGAAAGAAGCGCCCCGCCCCCAAACCAACCCCTGCATACTGCCTAGCTTATTACAATTTAATAAACATGCTTTCTCAGCACTTGTGGAGACTCTACTGATTCCATTGTAGTTGTAACATTAGCTTCTCAAGATCCACTTCACATCGCCTCCTTCACATCCCACAAATGGCTTTCTTTGTTCTCATCGCAATCATTTATTCAAATGCTGGGAATCTCTGCTCGGCTTGTTTGTCATCTCACATATCGTTTGTGGCAAGCCTGTTCTGATTGTTCCAGAGCGTCACTCAGGCAGAAACAGAAATGCATTATTGAGATGGCCAAACTGACAAGCTTGTTGAATGCAACTGGAAAGTCAGATGAAACCTGATGTAGAGTGTTATATATTGTCTCAGGGCAGAATGTTCTTGATTTATTTTACTGCCTTACATGCCAATAGGTTGAAACATATTCCTCACAAATCCAGGTTGGAAGTAAGTGGCGCCCTGGTGAGATAATATAGATAATAGGTCTAATAAGAAGCTGCATGCATCAGCGGGATAAAGCAGGTGTATATAAATAAGTGTCGACATGATGTGTTTACATGATTGCTCATAGACGACTGGGCTGATGCTAATCTGGTGGTGTGCATGGCCTGTGTGAAGATATATACTCCTTATAAACAGCTGTTTTCTGAGCAATAGACTCAATGTCTTTATATTTGCATTGATCTTTTAAATAAACATTAAAAAACGTTTGCCATCAATGCAGAACAGTAAAGTCAAATGAGTCAAAAAACAAATGGTCACTCACTTCCTCCAATGTTCAAAAAAGACAATACAGCACAACTCCCCGGGAAGGCGTCCAATAGGGATCCTGGACAGATGCTCGAAGGTCAGAGTAGGAACATAGATCGTCCAAATGAATCAAGAGCTTTGCCTTGCAGCTCAGCTCCTTCTGACCAGTACATCAACTGCATCACTGCAGAAGCTGCCCCGATCTGCCTGTCGACCTCCAGTTTTAATCCATCCCTCACTCGTGAACAAGACCCTAAGATACCTGAATTCCTCCACTTGAGAAAAGAGCTCTCCACCAACCTGAAGGGGACAAGCCACCCTTATCAGGCTGAGAACCATGACCTTAGACTTGGAGCTGCTGATTCTTATCCCAGCCACTTCACACTCAGCTGTAAATCGTCCCAGTGCACGCTCAAGGTTCTGGCTTGATGGCATCAACAGGGAAACATCATCTGCAAAAAGCAGAGACAAAATCCTGTGGTCCCCAACCCAGACACACTCCAACCCCCTGACTGTGCCTAGAAATTCTGTCCATAAAAATAATGAACAGAACCGATGAACAGGGCAGCAGCAGCTCAGTGGGTAGATATACTGCCGTTGTGTTCTTGGGCAAGACACTTAACCCACCTTGCCTCCAGTGGCTGTAACACTGGTAATTACTGTAGAACAATGTAAGTCGCTTTGGATCAAACCATCTGCTAAATGAATAAATGTAAAATGAATAAATGAACCGGTGACAAAGTGCAGTTCAACATGTACCGGAAACAAGTCTGACACACTGCCGGCAACGCAAAACCAAGCTCCTGCTCCAGTGGTACAGGAACCAGACAGTCCTTAGCAGAGGGCCCCAGACCCATACTCCCAGAGCAGCCCCTACAGGATGCCAAAACACGGTCAAATGCCTTCCACTGAGAAACTTCTTGACTACCCCAGTGACTTCATCTTGGTTGATGGACGAGTCCACCTCTGAGCCCTCGGTCTCTGTTTCCTCAGTGGAAGACATGCAGGTGGGATTGAGGAGACACCGTCTAACGATATCCCCATTTGAGGTCAGCAGATTTTAACCTTCTCTGTAAAAGGTGTTGGCAGGGCACTGCTTCCCTCTCCTGAAGCGCTGGACAGTTTGCCAGAATCTTTTACCGACCAATAGTCTTTCTCCATGGCCTCACAAACTCCTCCCAGACTCGAGTTTTTGCCTCCACAACCAGCCGGGCTGCAGTCCGCTTTGCCCTGCTGGTACCTATCAGCTGCCGCAGGAGTCCCACAAGCCAACCAGGCCTTATAAGACTCCCTCTTCAGCTTGACGGCATCCCTTACTTACGGCTGAACAATTAGTCAAACAAATACAAACTGCATATTGCACTCTATGTAAATATTTTTGTTATATTTTTGTGCTTCCTTGTTAGAGTAATATATACAGTACATGATAATATTACAATATGCTTATTAGAAAACACACAAAATGAAAACAAGCGGACTATTCAAAATGACATTTCGGAAAAAAACAGCATTTAACAAAATACCATGTTTTGGAAAAACAAATTAACATTTCAGAAAACTAAGAATTAAAACTACTGTATTTAATCAGACTCAACGTATGACAGCCCAAACTCAAACAATACAAAATTGATTTAATTGCAATACTGTATGATGTTATGATGCAATATATGTTTTATAACCTGTATCACACACCTCTGGGGGCCCTTTATGAAATATTCATAAACTTCAAAATTCTAGAGTTTCTCACATTATATAATTTTCAAACAAACATTATTAATAGACTTTACACTTTATTTAGTAGAAATCTAGGTTATTTATTGTCAATGTATATTACTGTGTAGCTTAACGTTTTATAGATTTTGTTTTTGCAGAGATCAGTAATTTGGTAGTAATGTTATGCTTGTCTTCAAAATTTCAAAAGTGTATGACAGATGAGAATAAGTAAGAACACGTAAAACTGCATTTTGATTCCACAATAATGCAGCTGATGTGAGGAGTTTGAAAACCAATTGCAAAAAGACAAAAATAAAAAAACACAGACAGGGGAATGATTGAACACTCTTTGGACATCTGTGTTGGCCACAAAAGCAAGGACACAATGACAAAAGCAGTTATTTTGGGGCCGACAATGGCGTGTAAACCAACACCATCAGAGTCATCAGCGTGGTTTACAGAGTGTATCTATCCGAACACCATGTCCTCATTAACATTCATGAGTATGGCAGGGGGAAGTTTGAGATATTGTGCGGCATGTGTACACATTTTCTTTTTCTAACTTTGTGTATGTGTTGTGTGTGCGTTCTTACCCCAGGGACATCACAGCAGTATCTCATTTTACATGAAAAGGCCCTGGCTCGCGGGAAACAGTTTGTGTGGCGTGTACTGCATCTCCCACTCCCCCGATGCCACCCCCTTCCTCCCTTGCTTTCAAAAAAAATAAAATAAAGAAGAATTTTTGATTACAGTAACAAGCCTATAAATTATGCAGGGTGAGATGAGGATGATGAGCCGATGAAAGACGGTCCCTTTTAACCTTTTTCCCGGCAGAGGGGTAGTCTGAGCTAAGTCAGTCCGAGACAGGCTCTAGGAGATGGTGTGATACTGGGGGGTGTGGTGGTGGTAGTGTGGTTGGGGGGGGTCACTATTTGCAGAACTCTCTCTAACTTCGGCACGGCTCTGTTTTGCCGATGTCATTCGAGAAGGAAGATTCCAATTGATTTTGCTGCTGACGCCATCGTTGTCATGAAAAATGTTTGGATCTCATTGCTCCTGTGTTTACAATGGTGCATTAGCAAGAATATTTTATTACTTCAAGGACATTTATGTTAACCCTTGAACTTGAAGTTTAAGACAAACTTGAACTTAACTTAAATTAAGTTTGACTTTGCACCAGTTTTAACACTTTCCATTAATGTCTGCACGTGGTATTAATAAAGCAACATTCCTTTCTGCTTTGCCATAAAATACATTTAAAATTATTTAAAATTCAAGTATAACCCATATTCTATAGACACATTGTGCACAGCTCAGCAGGTGCTCTACTAACATTGTCTTTTTTATCTTATCACATAAACTGTAAAAATTAACCCTGGCCTGCACATCCTGGGAACATGCCCTTTAAAAACTGTTACCTGCTTTGTTGGTTCCTAACTTGACAAATATATAAGGCGCTTATTGACTGCAGACATTTGACCTGATCCAGAATAAAAGCAGCAGCACAAAATGGATGGAGGAATTATAGACAGGCTGTGGTAATTGGGATGCATCATAAAGAGTATCGTCTTCACATTTCTATAGCGTTGGTTCAACAGTCGCACTTACAACGGTGCAAGTGAGTAGCCTTAACACCCGAGAAACTGCTGTCAGAGTAAAAGCAGCCACTTATTCAGCACTGGATAGATTTCAGAACATGAAACAGAAAAACCTAGTTTGAGAGACATTATAAATGCACTATGATAGCTCCCCCCTCTATAAAAAAATCTATCGCCCTAAAACACTTTTATAGCGACCTAATGTCAATCGTCAGCCAACCATTCAGCAACCAATGTGTGACATCAGGGTTTTAAAGTATGGATCCTTTCTCACATAAGGACTTAAATATTTTCACACTGGGGAGTGCACTTTTCCGATGAGCCTTTTTAAAACACACACTGCGATAAAGTTGTATGCAGAGGGGAGAGCTTGGGGGGAATGCTGTTGATCTCTGCTTCGATCGACGGGCTGCTGGGAGCATCCTTGTAGGAAGCGAGCACGCCACTTTCAGAGCGTCTGCTGCTAATGTGTTTCTGTGTAACACAATACCCCCATCCCGACACCACCCCAGCTCATTAAATCAAACATACCTGGGACATTACACACGCGTTCACACCAGGATGACTAACAAACAGTGCATTCAAAGTCTCAGAAAACAAGACAATAACCGTTTTCTGTACAACTCTTACTTGAACTTGAATCCCAATTTTTTTTAAGACAAATTTATTAAAATACAATAGTGACACTATCAAATAGACACATTAGAAAAAGGATTTAGAATGCTTGACTCCAGGTAAGTCTAAGTTTAAAATAACAGCAAAGATATGAGAAGCAAGGCAAACTCTGGGTCAAAAAACAGGCAAGGCTCAAAAACACGATGGGACAAAATATACAAGAAACTACTTGACAACAAGACGAGTACAAGACCATCTGCCAGATGGAAGGAGGCGAGTACACACTAGGAAGGGGGACAATTAGACAGAGGTGAAACACATTAGGGCGGAGCAGGCCATCACACAGGTGGGGAGGCAGACAAAGACCAGGAAAGGAAGTTACCTGAAACAAGACACAAGTGAATACCAAAATAAATGACAAATGTGAAAATAAACATGACGTTAAGAACTGGGCATGACAGACACATTGTTCTCACATATTGTGCGCTCATTCACTAAAACAAACTCTGGCTGGAACAAAAACAATGAAAGGATGAGTAAAGTTACTTTCAAATATTTCCTTATCAAAAGTATCTAGTGAATGTAACATTTCCAGAAATAAAAATGGATAGAAAACAACTCAATCCAAGTTTTTTTAACTCCTGCCAAATGAGAAAAATAGGTTAATTTAGGAGCTGTGGATTTGACACAGGTTAAATAAAGTTGTGGCACTTTTTTTTTTTTCTCAGATTTTTTGACATTAAAAAATTTTTTTTAAGAAGAATCATTAAAGCTCATCTACCAGATTTTGATTTTGGTGTCCCAGTCTCAATTTCAACAGCAGCTTAGGGACCTTTTCCACTTTTTATAAAATAAAATAAAAGTAAAGCTGAACCAATTTTTGTGTTGTTTCAATGTTTAAAAAACAAACAAAAAAACACGAAAAAAAATAAAATTACATATTTCTCAACGGATAAACCACTTTTTCTGTTTTAGCGGTTACTTCCTTGTTTTCAACAATGTTGATCCTTTTTCCAGATGCGAGCTATGATTGGACAACTCCATTTTTAAAGCCAAGATGATGTCTTAAGGCCTGTTCACACCAGGACAAATTTTGTGCACGATATTTGACGACGTTTAATGCCTTGTGACTAAACAAAGTGCGTCAATGTGAGTGTGCACACCGACGCAAAAAACGCCACGCGTAAAAGCGTAATTTAAAAAAAAAACGCCTTGGGTTAGTTTTTTTTCGCGTCAAAAACTATACGATTAATGAGATTAGCGCTTTTGCTCACATGTCTAGAGCTTCTCAAGTTACACACAAACACAACTTGGGGGCGCTCAAACACAAAACAGTCTTGCCGAGCACACATACTTAACGGCGAAGAAGATATACGCCAACTACACTGCCGGTGAAGAAATATTACGAAGAAGATGCAAGGCAAGATGAATGTAGAGCTGCTGGTCTCGTTGGTGTCAGAACACAAAAAACTTGTGACAAACATGACATCGATTACAAAAATGACTTGCTCTCTTCTTCTGAGTGAAAAGCTAGTGTCAGAAGCGTAAAGTTGCGCAGCGCCACCTTGTGTACCGGGGTATTTCTGTTTTACATTAAGCGCCATCTAACGTCAGGGAATGAATTTGCATGTTCACTGGGCTCATCGTCAGCGAAAATCTCTTGGGTGTGAACACAGAAAACACGTAAAAAAACGCTGGCGAATATCGCGCACCGATATTCGTCCCGGTATGTACGGGCCTTTAAGGTCTTGTTTTTTCAGAGATCTTTCGTCTTACAATATACTGTTCCCATAAATGAAGAAATCAGAAGATTCTAGTTTAAGCCACAGCCAAAAAAAGTCATGAACAGATCATATTCCTTGTGGCTACACTGTAGTACACTCAGACATTGTAAACATAAAAATTAACAGAAAAGCATTAGAAAAATTGACACACTTCATAGCATAGCATGTGTATATTACTTCACTAACCTATTAATAAATGTGTCTGAGATGTATATTATTTCACCCACAGTTCAGAGCATTTGACTAAAACCTGATCTAAAGTTTGAAACTCATTTGACATGTTCTTTTTGTTCCCATCTCAGGTGCACAGCTCGTATCCAACAGAGGCCACGGTCAGTTTCACGGTGTCAGCTATAGATACTTTTGATGACTGCTGTCTGTAAGAAGATCATTTGTCCCCTAAGTTTCTATACATCTCTGACATGTGAATAGAGTAATGAAACCAACAATGGGGGCAGGACTTAGCAATAGGTACCTTTTTTATCATAGAGACAATAGTCGCCGTCTCATTATCATTTCATTCATCGCCTGAATGTAGTATGTAAACTGAACTCATCTGGAAATCTAAAGACAGAGTCACACATGTGCGTCTACACATGCACTGGGGGGATATTTGGCACCGTCCCAAATCCCATATCCCGCACAAAGAGCCATTGTAGTTAGTTATGATAATGAGCTCAATATGCCCTCCTCAGGAATGTGTGAAAACGGGGCTGTTGCGGCTCAGAAATGCCCTCTTTCCCACAGTCTTAAAGAGCCAGTGGCCCCTTTTCCAACATGACTGGCATACAAATGGCTCTGAGGCTGTGTGCGAGGCCAGTGTTTGCCGGGCGAGCTCAAGAGGCCACCCTGGCCGCCGCCCAAAACCTACAGAGGCCATATGCAGAGGAGATGGAGAAGAGCTCCCACGAGCCTAAAGGTTAACTGTGGATGAGTGGCTGTGATCTTGGAAATAGTGATTAGTCAATGAGCCGCCGCAGCCAGCACTGTTCTGCCGGGGAGGGCGCCAAGATGAGGATACAGGTGGGAGCTGGTGGAGCACTTTATAATACCTAACTAATGCAGTATCAGTAAGAAAATACACTAAATAGCAAGGAATATGTTCAAAATGTTACTTTATTTAACTTTATATAAACTAAAAGCAAACATTTTTATACCACTTTTTTGATATGCCATACAAAACAAATTCTGATGCACACATCATTCCTAAGAAGAGTTGATGTCCCTGTTTTGTCCCAATAACAATTCATCTGATAATTATGTTTGTATTAGCTTTTCTATTTTTAAAAGCAATTGATCAGTGACTGCATTGAACAATCATTGTTTGCAGTTCATTCCATGAGGAATGGGAAGCCTAGGCTTAAACTCATAGGACTAAAGGGAGCCTGAGTTGGGGTACACTTTAGACAATGTCTAGTTGCAGGGCTTACACTTTAATACTGATCACGCTCACATTCATTCACTAAGAGCTATTCTGATTAGCCAATCGACCTATAGATGCATGTATGACCCTGAGAGATCCCGTAACATGGGGAGGATATGCATACTCAGAAAGGCCATCTTCTTGCTGACACACTAACCAGTTTCCCTAAATAAAATAAATATAAATAATTTGGGTGCATGTGGCAGAGTGGTTAGCACTCCTGCCTTACAGCAAGAAGGTTGTGAGTTCAAAACCCGGCCGACTCAAATATTCTCGGCCGTCTCCAGTCTTTCTGTGAGGAGTCTGCATGTCCTCCACGTGTTACTGTGGGTTCTCTCCGGGTACTCCGGCTTCCTCCCACCGTCCAAAGAGAGAATGGTCGTCTGTCAATGTGTGTCTCTATATGTCAGCCCTGCGACTAACTGGCCATTGTCCAGGGTGTACCCTGGACCTCAGGCCCAAAGCTGCTGGGATAGGCTCCAGTCACCCGCGACCCCAAACGGGACAAAGCGGTAGAAAATGAATGAATGAATGAATAAATAATTTGTGTAAGTAGAAAATCTGACATCCTCCCGGGACACTTCCACCAGCTCTCCTCCGTCTTTTTCTATTGAAGATGTCTTAAGGCCTCTAAGCTCTTCAGTCATACTGAAACTCATACTGAATACTCATGACCATCCTTAGGAGTAGGAACGAAGATTACCAGGTATATCGAGGGCTTTGCCCTACTACTAAGGTTCTTCTCCATGACAATGGAATACCTATAACCTAGGCCATAGGGCAGGGCTGTGATGTCTTTATGGAGTTTGTGCCTCACACTTATATGTATTTTATTTTTAATGTCTGTGTATAGTGAGTATATGTTCTCTCTGTGCGGCAGCTTGTGTGTCCAAGACAAATCTCCTTCGGGACAAATCTTTAATCTTGTACAATGACAGCATTGCTCTAGATACTGCAACTATATTCCTCTCAATGTCCACTTCCATTTTTGCACTTACTCCTAGTTCAAAGAGAGTGGTGCTGTTTTATCTTTGTGTACAGTTAAATGCTCTCATTAATGTTCTACCCCATATCCTGTTGCAGGTTGCATGCAGCTAGAGTTTATTTTAACCGGGGTTGGATGTGAGGAGGGGCACACCCTGGACAATTATCAACTAATCACAGGTCAAAACCTTAAATACAGACTCTGGCAAGGAATGACACTCACATTTTCTCATTCAGGGCAATTTAGAGTCACCCATTACCACATACATTTTGTTGGATAGGAAGCCAGAATGCATATAACTTGACTCAGTCACTAATTTTGTCTTACTTCAACTTTCCTATGACAATGCTTTTAGTGGCTTACTGAGCAACTCTAACTGAAAAGACCTTTCTAAATGCTGATGTCCACATTTATACTAAACCTCCAGCTGTTTCCTTCCAGATTCCTTTTAAAGCCAGTAATTTGGTTCCTACGTCAAAAAGAACAATTCTTGTACTTAGTCAAGGATCGGGTTTCAATTCTTCTCTTCTGCTTCTGTAAGACCTCAGAACATTTAGCCCCTAACCGGTGGTCTGACCCTGCGAGCCAACCCCTGGGAGGTCTTGGCAGCCTGGGTCAATCTGAACTTAAATATCAGGACCCCAGCTGGTGGAAGGAATTACACAGGTGTGGGCTTGAGGAAGGAATTGGCTCGGAGCCCAACTCTTAAGGAGCGCAGTTACACATCCTGTGGCTCTCCGGGGGCTCTGCTCTCCATCTAACAGCAGAGTACTCACCAACGGAGTCAAGAATGCAGTTCAAGCAAATGTGGAATTGCAACATGCATCTGTTTTTACTTAATCATACCAACACATTCCTGAAAATGTTCCGATTTCGACATCAAATGAATTGATTTTTATTCCGGCTCAGGCCACAAAGTTGTCGTTGTATTACACAAAAAAGAAAATGGAACATTTTCTGTCAATGTATAATATAAGTCTTGAAAAAAACTCCAGAAAAGTCCAGATAAAATTAGATAAGTCCAGATAAGTCTCTCTTGCAATCATGGCCCTAGGGATAATTTGAAAAGATCAGCTGGTTAAATTTAAAATGTCCTGAGGGTAGGAAGAATTATTTAACTGAGACTGGGTTATTGCTGATTTGCTCATTTTTGGCTCATTTGCTGTTTCCAGTAAATTATAAAACAACAACACTTGTGACTTTTGTTGAAAATGCCACACCCACAACCATGTTAAAAATATATTTAAAAAATGTTAACATCACTAGGCTTCTATTCTCTGTGTACACCTGATTTTTGGTAATTATTCAGATTCCAGCTGACTATTTTAATTAAGTATTTTTATCAAGAGCTTATATCGTTATATCTTGGTGTTGTATATTTTCAAAAGCTACAAACATTCTGGCTTCCTATTAATCGGTGGCGTTCTTGGCAGACTCTCATGAAATCACCCCAGATTGTTTATCTCATAAACAACTGTTTAATATTTGCTAACAGTGGTGGGTGGAAATCAATTTTCACTGCTTTTTTGCCAAGTTTCTGATCCGTAATCTTTTTTTATTTAATTAGTCGGAAAACCTGAGACAACTGACAATCCATGCAGACTTTGACCTTACTCATACGGCTGTGTGTGTAGTGTACTAGAAGTATGAACATGTAGAACACATAGCCTACTGTATATGAGGCACAGTCCTTTTATAGATGGTACTAGAGTTACAAAATAGACAGTCCAGGTATGACGCTTTGGCCCATCACATGCTTGCATCAAAGGGTGCTCTCAAATAAGGGTCACTCTCATCGGCTATTGGTCTACACCCCTTTGTCAGTACTGAAAGATGAAAAGGATGGAGCTTTTGGTTGCTGTAGCTTTAATTACACTCGTGAGCTTTTACTACAAGTGGTGCTTGGGCAAGAAAATCCCAGCGTCACTAATGTAGCAGGTGTCTTAATGTGAACCAGGAGTCATACTCACTGACACCTCAACAGAAATCTACATCAAGGTACACCAAATGTGTCTGTGTGATCTGATGTCTCGGGACACATTTTGGACATGTAACCTGTTGATACCTTACATTAAAGTGGGCTACATCAGACCACTTCAATCTGTCTGGATGTTTGTTCCAGGTCTGGCACCAGAAAGGTTAATGACTAATTCAAAGTAGACATTACAATCTTGAACAGCTCTGTAGGATATATACAGACACTTATTGACACATTCAAGTATTATCTGCAACCTTTGTAATGTTTTTATTTCCATTTTGTTTTTCTGCACTATTTCCTACGGCTTACATCAGTGTCCCTTAGCAAAACACGTTGAACGCCGAGTTTACATCATTAACATTTGCATCCATTATGTGTGGCCAAATGAAAATTAGGTGGGTTTACCCGCTTGTTACATCACTGATCCCAAAACTTCTTTTAGGATTTCATGTTCAAATAAATTAACGAGTTAAAGTTGCATTAGGGTGGCCTGGGCTTTATAAATATGCCCACTCTTGATTTTTCATCTCCTAAAAACTTACACCCCAAACAGTCACGGGCCAAGCGTTAACACACACATTTCAAACAAATTAATGGATATCCTCATTTTGTTGCTGTTTCTGCATGGTGCGTTTGGTGTTCAGACTCACACTGGGATATCTCTGGGCCACTAAGTTGGAGAAAGTCCAATCATCTGGCCGGGAAACAGCAGGGCTCACAGCAGTGCGCCTGTCTTAAAGGCCCGAGCATGAGACGCAGCAGAATGATGAAAAACTCTGAGGATGAATGAAATGTTTAGCCAGAAATCAGAATTCGGTCATTATCGTCTCACCCCCATATAACTGGAAACTTCTGAAACAAAACCTGCCCACATTCCATTAGAGCAACTGCACCACCTACTCACTATCTGTCTCTTACCACTCTTAAAGTTTGACTCCACTTTTTCTTTTAAGATATAATTACTGTTTGATCTTTTTGCTGTTGTAAATAAGTACAAAGCTGTTGCCACCTGTTGGTCATTTTGGGTACAGCATTGATAGCTGGAGTTCCGTGGAGAAAAATGTCTCCTTTTTTTTTTACACCTTTATTTTCTGTTGCCAGATTCAGTTTTTTTCTCTATATTTGATTTGATTTTGAAAAAATGACAAACAAACAAAAAAAATTTAATTTGAAGCTATTCGCATGCATTAAGATATTTCAGGTTTGATTTATTCATTTATTTTTGACCGTTCTGTATGGTAATCACCAGTTACTTGCAGGGCTAAACCTTTTAGACATACAGTATGTTGACAACAATTAACACTCACCTTCATTTCAAAATGGCAATTTGACCAGTTCACCTATACAAGTCTTTGGACTGTGCCCTATAAACACAATTCACTGTCAAATACATAACTACTGATGGCTATTGTTTATAAGCAAGAATTAAAATTTGTCTGGTACCTAGTCCATTGTCCAATTGAGTCTTTAGCGATGTGAGTTGATTCCAGACTGTCTTTATGAATGTGCTTTATGTGATGTTTATGTTGTCTGATTGTTGTAGCTCAGTGCTGCTGCCTGTGATCTCAATGGTATTATCTGGTTAAATAAAGGTAATTAATAAATATCATAATCAGTTTATATAATACTATTAATGTAGTGTAAACTTTAATGGCACATATTGAGATATGTTTGCACACATAACTTCTGTTATACTTTTGCCAACTGCATTTTGCCCTGTGTTGTGTAAGCAGAGAAAAGCAAACAATACATATACATATACATATACATACTTTTACATATTTAAAAGAAGAATATTTTTTAAAAGCAGTGTCCCCCTTTTGACCTTTGTACCAATACCATGTGTACATTTACATTTACTCATGCATTAAATACATACGTGTGTACTGTAAATAACCATGTATAGATACTTGTTACAGTACAATCTAATTCCTTATTCAGATATATAACATACAAAATCTAACTGCTTTACTCTGTGTTTCTTACAGTTAACTTTTTGTTTGTTATTGAACCTGATTTAAAGTAGCTACTAACTTGCACATACTGTAGTCTGCTTAAGGACTGGGCACTCCATCTTCACTTGCGCCCAAGTTGCACTCCTAAGTTGTTGGGGTAAATCTATCTTTCTTGACAACTTGTTTTATATTTAGCCAATGTAAGCCGACTCAGCTCTTCGACCGGCCTCCATGTTTGCACCAGCTGCACTTGGTTGCTAGGCAAACTGTAATTTGTGGAAAATATGCCAAAACCTTCATATTTTACCTGCAGCAAAAGAATAAATAAACACAATAAATATATAGTTAACAGAAAAGTAAAAGAAGTGAAATATGCAGCTGATTATCACACAGAGAAATCCACAAGTTACATTCATTTATGTAACTGCTGCTGGGTTTTGTAAATCAAACCAAGTTCCTTAATTATGTACGGCATGAGCACAGTTCAGTTTTTGGCATGTTGTTAACAAGCTTCTTTGTAATTTCTTCTTATGCCGAACTACATGAGACAAAAACTTTTCCTTGCTAACAACTGTCAGTACATTTCTGTAATACTGTATTTCTGTAAGTGTAACAGCTATTTGAAATGCTCTAGTGCAAAAGATAATGCCATCAACTCTTGGAAACACCAGAAATGTGTCGAAATTCTATGTATTGTACAGCCATAAATTAACAAGCAAAAAACACTTCTTACACATTTATCGTTACATGGGTTGTGTAGTGTAATTGTTTTGTCTTGTTAGTCTGGTTACTTTTTGATCATCTTTGTGTATGACGTTCTGTGACGTACAAAGTCTTTATTGGAATGTCATTGCAGAAATGTTACGGTTCTTTTCAGGTTTGAAAAGTGTCACTTCTGCTGAAGGAAAGTGGTGAGTAATGAAGAATAGTGCACAATAAGCCATGTCAATCACCGAGTATCTTATTGTGTCAAACAATAATGGTTTTACTTCTTCTCAAATTCAGACTGTCAGCTGTGAGATGTATCAACTGAATTTCAGCAAATTTTGATTGTATGTGGAAGCCGTCAGAATCTGTCTGCCTTCTTTTTACCTTCCATGACTTTACTGCACCATTTAGCATAAGACAAGACAGAAGAAAGAAGAAGGGACCAGCCAGGAGATTCCTAATAATGCATCATTACATTTACACCTTTTCAAAGAATGACTACTTTACGACATCGGATGACCTTCACGTTTTCTCTGCTCCCTCTTTCCCCACTCTCCTTCACTCAGCGGAGCCAGATGGGTGGACAGTCAAGCAGACCTCAGGCTGCGTTTGACACCCAGCTGGGAACTAAGGCCGGGCCTCGGGGTGCCACAGTCAAGTCAGAGTTCTTCCATGGGTTCAGAAGAAATGAGGTGAATTTTTCAGTAAATAGCTTTGCTTCCTTTTTTTCCGAAATAGCCCACAAGGATTAGCCATTTGTCTTCTTTAAGCACTGTTTAATGCTGGATCTGCCTTCTCCACGCTGCCCACAGTCTGACCAGAAGAAGCAGCAACAGGATCACAACAGTCACGCTGCAGATATTATGCACAGATAAGCATGTGAGATTTGCTCCAACAGTTCAATTTTTTATGTGATGTTATTTACACGACTTGAGTAACACAGTTTTTACCCGACAGTGTAAAAACTGTGGGGCCATTATAGGAACAGAAGAGCAATGTGCTGCACTTATTGTTCCGTACATCTCGAATTGTTCTGTTTTTAAAACCGCACAATACAGTGATGTAGTGAAGAGAAATCTTTCAGTAGAGGCTTTCTTCTAGTGTAAGTAATATATAGTAAGTATGGAATAACAGCAAAAGACCAACTCCTGCCAATCTCAAAATTGTTCCTATCCATTATTCTAGGGCTGCACATTATATCACAAATATATTCTTATCACGATAATATTGATCCCAATGTTTGTTTTAAAAAGAACGACTTAACAATATAATCTTCCAATTTATAGACTTTTTTGTGTCAAAATTATCCAAACAAAGCTTTAAATCAAATTGTGGTGAGTCCAAATGAAAAAGTCCTAGTTTAGACCTGTTTTTTTCCCCATTTAGTCCCAGTTTAGTTATATCCTAGTTTATAGTATAATCTTTGATACTGATATTCTTTAAAACAGATTCTGACTTTGTCAAGTGGGAGTTAGTTCAGAGCATTCAAATATTGCAGCTCATATCATTATTGGGTTAGGGTTAGCCAAACCATTATGTAAAATAATTATTTTATATTGCTCATTTTCACAATATTGTGCAGCCCTCCATCATTCACAATGTTTTAGTACACAATTTATTCATACTTTAACATGATTTAGTATGCTGCACATTGCAGTTGTGTTTTGGGCAGTTCATTTCGATAACTTGTTCTTACTGACCAAGTGCAAAACAGTGCTGCCCAGAACCATGTAACTCCTCCCTGACATGGTATTAACAATGTCTCGTCATTAGAGATCCTCCATTTAACTCATTTTGCTCGACTCACAATCACAAACAGTGCCTGTGATTGAACCTGCAGCAGGAACAGGGAGGGGCACACATCAGGGTCATGGAGCAATAGAACTTGTCATGACGAAATAACTAAAAAGTAACCGATGACTCTGTTAGGTGTGGAAGTTGATGCAGTGGAGGTTGAATGTCATCCCTACTCTTTAACTAGTGTAACGTGCTTTAGTGGTAGATAAGTGAATGATAGTGTACTTCTATAGGGTTCTCATAAATGTTCAACAATGATGCTTCCTGTGTTGTGTGCACTGAGCGGTGTACCCTAACCTATGAAAAAGGAAAGTTCCTCAAATACACAGGAAATGGGGCCGGTCACAAAATCACGTGTGGCCACAACTTTCCACATCAAACAGCCTCTAGTAAATCATGATAACCAGGTTTTGTCATAGTGCAACAACTTTGTAATTATAGAGCTTTCTTTCTTTTGTAAATATTCATTGTTGTTCATAATTTTATGAGAAAACCCACCTATTACTGCTATAATGGATAATATTACTGCTAATACACCTGTATAAATCAGCTGACAGAAGAGTGCTGAAAGTTTAGCCGTCGAAACATATCAAGGTAAACACTTTGGTCTGATTATAAGAGGTTAAGGGAGAGGTGGGGCTAAAACTATGATAGGAATTTCTCAGGGAACAATACTGGGGCCTATTCTCTTTAGCCTGTACTTGAACAAAGTCCCTGAAGTGTGTCCTGAAGTTGGACTTCAGATGTATGCCAACAACACTGTGGATTTTGTGGCCAGCAAACAAATCTAAACAAATCCTGTCTGACCCTGAATACAAAGAAAACCAAATCCATGTGCTTTTCTATAAAAGAGACACCAACAGCAAAATAAATTAAACCTTGAAATGAAAGGGCCACTCATTGAACAAGTTCAACAGTAGAAATATTTTGACTCACTAAATGGTGGTCAATTGGTCAATTTTAAAAGTAACATATAAAATTAAACTAAACTTTTCAACAAATTTTATGAATTTTTGCCCATATTTCTATCAGTATAAAGTTTCTATTTAAATGTTTAAATGAATAGCCTTGCTCCTGAGCCACTTTCTAATTTTGTTAACAGAATGCAAAACTACATGTGGAAACTGTAAAGTTACATTTTGTAAAACATTTTTTGCTCTTTTGACTGTTTTTTCAGTGAAAGGAGCTAACCAGTAGAACTCTATCCCTGCTGAGATAAAGACTCTAACTAAACTGTCCAGCTTCAAAAACCTGACAAAATCATGCCTCTTGCAACCACAGCAGTGTGATCATTTATAAATTATAATATATGTGGGTGTGTGTGACATCTTATTGTTTTCACTGTTCAGTTATCTTTTTAATCCTTTTAGTGTAATATATATTGTAAAAACCCTTTCTAGGGACAGGTATTTTGAATTAGTCCTGGCTATAAACAACAGTGATAGTGACATGGAATAGCTTTTTAGAGAATTATCTTTTTTTTAATTATTTTTGTACCATACCATAAATAAACTAGGAAACATGAAGAAACTGTTTTAAAATTTTCCTCTCTGGGAGCCGGTTTTAAATATGATTGTAGTTGAGCTCCCAAAACTCCGAAATGACCATACGACAAAAAACTTTAGCAGATACGACTATGCCCTTTAAAAGAAAAGTAATAAAATGGCTGGAAATGCCGACAGCACCTAACAGAGGAAATAAAACAACACACAAACTTTACATTTGACCGTGGCCGCTTTACTACGAAGCTGGATTAGGAGGTTAGCAGGGAAAGTTCAGGGTTAAACCTGGATTTTTGGTATCACTAAGCTGGTCCACTTTCTCTCAACGTAGATCTCTGGAAACTTAGGCTGAACAGCTAACCTGCTCTGGGGCTGGTTAAGCTGTTAGGTTGATGATAGTCGCAGTTGTTAGGTAGATGATAGAAACTGACTAAACAGAAACGAGAAACGAGCTGTGTCTGCACAAGCGCCGGCTGACTGGACAACAATGTAGAGCAATCCAACGACACTGTGAAGTGAGGTCATTCTGTAATTTAGAGGTTTAAACACCTGAATGACACAATGGGTTTTATAGTCAGTTATGTTGAGATTAATGGATTAATACACTTTAATACAGCAATTAAAACGTAGACTCCACAGTTCTGTTGTTGTTGTCTTTAGCTCTTTGGTGTTCATTCAGTCTCTGGTGCTGTTTATTTTGCAGGAGTTTAGTGTTGCCTGCTTTCGTGTTTTTCCTCATATTAGCTCTCTCCCACATGTCGCTGTGATTGGTCGTTAAATCAAGACTTCTCCTGTTTCACATGGACGCGCTCTCACTGCCCAGAGAAATCCAGAGTTAACTCAATAAGTTGATAACCCGCTTTGTCATACCACTTATCAAGGATTCAAGGATTCCTTATTGTCATTCCATCATAGACACAAGAAACAAAATGCAGTACTTAAGGTCTTAAGGTTGTTCGATTTTTGAGTAACTGGGTAGGAGACATATCTGGAGTAGGTTCATCTGGGTTTGTAGTACAGGGCCCTGTATGTACTGTTCCCCATTTATCGATAAGTTGAACAAATTAACTTAACTCCTCCCACTCCAGGAAATTAGGTCAATGTAAGAACATACCCACAAGAACAACCAAGCTTAACAAACTTCCACATCCTTTGTCTCTTTTGGAATGAGGTCTTTACATCGAACTGTTAATGTCTTACTATTTTCTTCACATTATATGCTCTTTGAACATACACATCCGTTGTTAAAAGACCATGTGTGATTTTTATTTTTTTTCTCATAGTCCTTTTTTGTTCTAATCTATGCCTCTTTCACATCTTAAAGAATTTTCCGTTCCCTTTTCTTCTCCTTTTCTGTCACTTTTGTCTCATCTGCTCTTTGTCTGGCAGGATGTAATCTTATTTATTCAAGTCTATTACATAGGGCATTTTTTTAAACAAGGTCTAAGACTGTGCCATTGTACGTGCATTAAGCTCTCCTCCAACCATTCCCCCGAGCCACTCCAAAGAGCAGGGATTAATATCAATTATGGACGGGTGGGAAAGTTCCCCCGCCTTGTGCCAGATCCTTAATAGGGACATGTGTAAGTCATTACCTCAACACTTTGGGCTCCAATCCCAGTTTAAGTGTGTGCATTTGTGCACAGTATTGTTAAGTTATGGGGACATCTATCCAGTTTCTTGAATAATGATGGGGATGTTTTTTCCTCATTGGGACCTCATGCATTAAATTTCATTGTCAAGGGTCTTGTTAAAGCAAGTTAAGGGAATGAGTAGCTGTCACAAGTAAAACTATGCCTGTGGAAAGAGAGGGTGATATAAACTCAACTATGCCACATGGGTTAGGACCATCCCACACATACAGTATACGGTTATTTTTTGTCTCTGTTTATAAAAATATCTCTGTCCAGAGAAGAGTTTATTCTTTTTTTTTTTTTTTTTTCTAGCATTTAGTCCTGTTGGGGCTTTGGGCCTGAGGCGGGGTACACCCTGGACAGTGGCCAGTTAGTCGCAGGGCTGACATTTAGAGACAGACAGTTCAACAACGACAGACAAACAACAATTGACTCTCACATTTATTCACTAGGGACACTTTAGATTTGCCAATTGACCAGTACATGCATGTGTTTTGGCGGTGGGAGGAGCCGAAGTACCTGGAGAGAACTCACAGTGACAACATGGAGCACATGTAGTCTCCTTACAGAAAGAACGGCGTCGGACGAGGGTTTTTGAGTTGTCCAGGGTTTAAACTCATGCTTTAAGGCAGGAGTGCTAACCACTCCACTGGGATACCAGACAAGTGTGTTTAAAAGAAAATCTCAATCATCCACGGAGCTCCAATGTAAACGCATAGAACAGTTCTCTTCACGACAAGATGGGGGTAAACACAAACCACAGAGTGCACAGTGTCTGTTTTGTTTTGGCAGGGCAAACTTAACAAAAGTCGTCAAGATGTTTTACAAAATTTGCATTTACACAAGTCAAAAGAATTTTCCGAGTGATTCTACTGTTGGTTAGAGAAATAATTTTAACCACTGTGCCGTAAGAGATTGTGAGGTGTGCCATGGAAAATGATCCAATTTTACTTGGTCCAAAATTGATAACTAAGTTGGAAATTATTTTGTAAAGTGTGCTACAAGCAAAACAGTGACTGACAGGCCGTATAATGGAAATAGCACCTACTCCATGTCAGTAGATGGTAGTAGGTACTGCAATAAAATATTATGTTAATTGATGTCAATAACATTAATGAAGCACGCAGCAGGTAGTGGCAGCAATGGATAAATATTTGAAAAGAAAAAGTTTAAACACTAGACTGAACAAAATTCGGACCCAGAGAAAGGTCCTAGTACAACTGAAGGTCAAAGGAATGCAATAATGTTGAGGTCAAGGCAATACAGTGAATGCTATTTTTTGTTTGGAATTACTTTTACCGGGAATCCGACTATACCGACTCTTTGGTGTGAGTGTGATCCAAATGATCCACGTTCCCAAGTAGCTTAAACGCCACAGGAAAAAGCTTTGGGAAAAGCACATTAAGGGTTGCTTTTTTGCGTTAATGCTTAACATATACACTAAACCGGTTTTATTTATTTTTTTATAAACTTTTGTTGTTTATTTGCTAATTAAAATTCATCATCTAAGCTCTTTCCAGCTTGCAGTTGCAATATGTTGGTAACGTTTTCAAGGTATACGTTAAGTCATTATAATTCTGGGTAAACTTTTTTTTAAGACATCTTTGCGTGGATGCTGTTTTTTATTATTAGTTATTTTTCTCAAATCTCACGTACTCTTGGGGTATGCGTACCCCCATTTGATAACCATTGTTCTAGCTTCATTTAAACCCAACATTCTGCCGTTGTGTCCTTGGGCAAGACACTTAACCCACCATGCCTCCAGTGGTGTTCCAGCAGTAACACTGTTGAATGGAACCTTAATGTAAAAATGTGTGTGTGTGCGTGTGGGTGTGATCAGTGATTGAAGAGTAACAGCCACAGAGGGTGGTTCAGATCTTTTTTTGCTTCAATGAGTATTTCTCTGAAAGTGGGCTTACATTTTTTGCAAAGTGAGAGGCTCTATGGTGACAAACCTTCTATCAAAAGATAAAAAAAAAAATCCTTTCCTTGTTCAGATTCTCATGTTGGGTTTCTCATACACACAAACACACACATTTTGTCTCCCACATTGTCAGCGGCAGTTTCAGTCGACCTGGTTCCATCAGAGCTCTGTTGTTGACAGTGTTAAAGGCCCCCCTCTCTTTTTCATTTCTCCCTGCATCTGTGAATGGCAGATCATAGTCCTGCGGCCTCTCTGAAGGCTTCACAGGCTCAGCTGGAGAAGCCTGGCTGATGAATGGATGCCATAACTGAGATCATATATATATATATATATATATATATATATATATATATATATATATATATATATATATATATATATATATATATAGAGAGAGAGAGAGAGAGAGAGAGAGAGAGTTAGCCAATAGTTGTTATGATCTCATTTAAAATAAATAAGTGCTGTCAGTCACTGCTAACAGCTGTGGACCTAAAAATTGAGAGTCATTGATGCTGGCTCTCTGACTTTATATGCACTCACTTGAACTTTAGCAACAGGAGGAGGTAGGGTTTGTTGACACTGCCCTCTCTTGTCAAGACGCTAAAATCATGTCAGGTTTTTCCAGTGCCTTTAACATCAAGCCCTCCTCACACATATCCACAAGAGGATGTCTGGGGAATTGCCACAAGACTTTCTTCTGACCTGTGCGTTCACCAAAACTCCAAAAGAAGAACTTCATACATGTCAGGAGATTTTAGTGGTTTTAATGTGTGGGGAAGAACGGGTAGAGAGCGGGACTGAGCAGTGTCCTACCATCCATCCTCTTGTGTTTATCCAGGGCAGAAGAGTCTCCCGTTCCATCCTGAGCAGTGTGTAAAATATAATTTGCATTAAGATTTACTACACACAGCAAAAGGACAAAGGAGCTGACTTATTCACTATGTTAATGTGCTAATATTGGTATTATGTGTATTTTAACATGTGCAAAAAAATACACATACGGGAGACTCTTCTGCCCCGGATAAACACAAAAGGATGGATGGATGGACACTGCTCAGTCCTGCTCTACCCGTTCTTCCCCACACAGTAAAACCACTAAAATCTCCTAACATGTATGAAGTTTTTTTTTAACATGTGCAACACCCCTTCTTGAACCGCAAGCTTATTGTGGTGGAGGGGTTTGAGTGCCCGAATGGGCCTAGGAGCTTTGTTGTCGGGGGCTATATGCCCCTGGTAGGGTCTCCCAAGGCAAACAGGTCCTAGGTGACGGGCCAGACAAAAAGCAATTAAAACCCCCTTATGGTAAGAATAATATCAAGGACCGTGACGTCGCCTGGTATGGCGCAACCGGGGCCCTACCCTGGAGCCAGGCCCGTCTGGTGGCCGGGTCTTTCCCCACGGGGCCCGGCCGGGTGTTGGAGTTCACCCCGATGAACGAGGAGGTCGTTTCCCTGTGCCTTCGGGTCGGGGATAGGTTTCTCACTGTTGTTTGTGTCTACGGGCCAAATGGCAGTGTAGAGTACCCGGCCTTCTTGGAGTCTCTGGGAGGGGTGCTGGAAAGTGCTCCGACCTGGGACTCCTTTGTTCTACTGGGGGACTTCAACGCTCACATGGGCAGCGTCAGTGACACCTGGAGGGGCGTGATTGGGAGGAACGGCCTCCTGGATCTGAACCCGAGCGGTGTTCTGTTATTGGACTTCTGTGCTAGAAACAGTTTGTCCATAACAAACACCATGTTCAAGCATAAGGGTGTCCACCAGTGCACGTAGCACCAGGACACCCTAGGCCGGAGATCGATGATCGACTTTGTAGTTGTTTCATCTGACCTCCGGCCGTATGTCTTGGACACTTGGGTGAAGAGAGGGGCGGAGCTGTCAACTGATCACCACCTGGTGTTGAGTTGGATCCGATGGCGGGGGAGAAAGCTGGACAGACTCGGCAGGCCCAAACGTACTGTGAGGGTCTGTTGGGAACGTTTGGTGGAGCTCCCTGTCAGAAAGATCTTTAACTCCCACCTCCGGCAGAGCTTCGACCAGATCCCGAGGGAGGTTGGAGACATTGAGTCCGAGTGGACCATGTTCTCCACCTCCATTGTCGATGCGGCCACTCGAAGCTGTGGCCGTAAAGTCTCCAGTGCCTGTCGTGGCGGCAATCCCCAAACCCGGTGGTGGACACCGGAAGTAAGGGATGCCGTCAAGCTGAAGAAAGAGACCTACCAAGCCTGGTTGGCTCGTGGGACTCCTGAGGCAGCTGATAGGTACCGGCAGGCCAAGCGGGCTGCAGCCCAGGTGGTTGTAGAGGCTAAAACTCGGGTCTGGGAGGAGTTCGGTGAGGCCATGGAAAAGGACTATCGGTCGGCCTCGAAGAAATTCTGGCAAACCGTCCGGCGCCTCAGGAGGGGGAAGCAGTGCCCTGCCAACACTGTTTACAGTGGAGGTGGGAATCTGCTGACTTCAACTGAATATTGTTGGACGGTGGAAGGAATACTTCGAGGATCTCCTCAACCCCACCGACACGTCTTCCACTGAAGAAGCAGAGGCTGAGGGCTCGGAGGTGGACTCGTCCATCACTCAGGCTGAAGTCACTGAGGTAGTTGTGAAGCTCCTCGGTGGCAAGGCACAGGGGGTGGATGAGATACGCCCTGAGTACCTCAAGTCTCTGGATATTGTAGGGCTGTCTTGGTTGACACGCCTCTGCAACATCGCCTGGCGGTCGGGAACAGTACCTCTGGACTGGCAGACCGGGGTGGTGGTCCCTCTTTTCAAGAAGGGGGACCGGAGGGTGTGTTCCAATTACAGAGGGATCTCACATTTCAGCCTCCCCGGGAAAGTCTATGCCAGGGTACTGGAAAGGAGAATGCGGCCGATAATTCAGGAGGAACAATGCGGTTTTCGTCCCTGTCGTGGAACACTGGACCAGCTCTATACCCTCTCCAGGGTGCTGGAGGGTTTATGGGAGTTTGCCCAACCAGTCCACATGTGTTTTGTGGATCTGGAGAAGGCATTCGACTGTGTCCCTCGTGGCACCCTGTCGGGGGTGCTCTGGGAGTATGGGGTCCGGGGCCCTTTGCTAAGGGTTGTGTGGTCCCTGTACGACCGGAGCAGGAGCTTGGTTCGCATTGCCGGCAGTAAGTCAGACCTGTTCCTAGTGCATGTTGGACTCCGGCAGGGCTGTCCTTTGTCACCGGTCCTGTTCATTATCTTTATGGACAGGGTTTCTAGGCGCAGCCAGGGGCCGGAGGGAGTCTGGTTTGGGGACCACAGGATATTGTCTCTGCTTTTTGCAGATGATGTTGTCCTGTTGGCTCCATCAAGCCAGGACCTTCAGTGTGCACTGGGACGGTTTGCAGCCGAGTGTGAAGTGGCTGGAATGAGGATCAGCGCCTCCAAGTCTGAGACCATGGCTCTCAGTCGGAAAAGGGTGGTTTGTCCCTTTCAGGTTGGTGGAGAGCTCCTGCCTCAAGTGGAGGAGTTCAAGTATCTTGGGGTCTTGTTCACAAGTGAGGGAAGGAGGGAGCGTGAGATCGACAGACGGATCGGTGCAGCTTCTGCAGTGATGCGGTCGATGTACCGGTCTGTCGTGGTGAAGAAGGAGCTGAGCTGTAAGGCAAAGCTCTCGATTTACCAGTCAATCTACGTTCCTACTCTCACCTATGGTCATGAGCTTTGGGTCATGACCGAAAGAACGAGATCCCGGATACAAGCGGCCGAAATGAGCTTTCTCCGCAGAGTGGCGGGGCGCTCCCTTAGAGATAAGGTAAGGAGCTCGGTCACTCGGGGGGAGCTCAAAGTAGAGCCGCTGCTCCTCCACATCGAGAGGAGCCAGCTGAGGTGGCTCGGGCATCTGTTTCGGATGCCTCCTGGACGCCTCCCTATGGAGATGTTTCGGGCATGTCCCACCGGGAGGAGACCCCGAGGAAGACGTAGGACACGCTGGAGGGACTATGTCTCTCGGCTGGCCTGGGAACATCTCGGTATCCCCCCAGAAGAGCTAGAGGAAATGTCTGGGGAGCGGGAAGTCTGGGCGTCTCTGCTTAGACTGCTGCCCCCGCGACCCGGCCCCGGATAAGCGGTAGAAGATGGATGGATGGATGGATTAACATGTGCAACATTACCAAAAGTTATGCACAAAGAAGCTGGAGAGAGAACTATGCTACTGCGCCAGCTGAACAGCATACGAATAATTAACTTGGAAGCTCCTTTACCTGAACTCCACTGGAGGTTGCAAGCTACTAGGCCCCAGAGGAAAATGCTCCTGTTTAGAAAATCACACATTCAGCCCCTCAGCGCAAAGTCTCACCTGGTGAGGTGTGAGGTTCCTCCCCATCCTAATAAAATTTGATACGAATGTAAGTGATGTTAATATTTGTGGGTTACATTATTTTCTTATTTTACCAACACTAAGTTTATTTTTTTACTTGCTGTCAATGTCTATCTTGGGCCAAACAAAGAATGTCATTAGGGGGGGATTGTTTCATAAAGAAGGCTCTATACATGTCCAAGCTGCCTATAATCCGGATGCCGACTGAGAACTAAATTAAATTGGAATGTGAAAACTGGACATTCCAAGATAAAAATACCCGGGGCTTTTTTTTTTCCATTTTTACTATATATAAAATTGGCCTGCCCAGTTGCTCATAATGCCTTTATATTGTATAAAACACAACTATAGGCTCAGTGATATACTGTATAGAGGTGGTCAATATGGGGCTGTCTCAGAGGCTTGAGCAGCTGTTCTAGATGCCTGCTGGATGATATTTTGAAGAGAGAGAACTCTGAGCTCAAATATGAACCTCTAAAATTTGATAATGCTAAATGTATAAATGTATTTTTTGTTAAACCACCTTCTATTGTTAACTCGGTCAGGGTCATGCTTAGACATAGAGCTTGTTAAAAGTAAGCATGGCCATTCATTCTAACTTTCTACTCAAAGACACTCCGAGGTTACAAGAAATTTAAGGCTCTAATAGAGACTTAATAACTATGTTTTATGGAGAAAGCTTGCCCTGTGCCAATAAGACTCAGGGTGTTCCTTGTCCTTCATTCTTCTGTCAGTACCCTTTCCCATCTCTCCCTTCCTCCCTAGAGACTGTGTGTGCGCTCTGGACAGATGACCTCGCTCACAGCCAGCACTCTGGAGCGGTAGCCGAGCCAGCCATGCAGGCTCCAAGTGGCTCCGAGCGCTCTCCCATGATTATAGTGAGCAGCTGTAGGAGGCAGCGGAGGTGTTCAGCCCCAGACACGACGAGCCAGAAGACTGGGCTGTAGCACCAAAGAGGCGAGACAATAGCTTTTTACAAGAGGGATGGAACTGCGCGCCACATAGAAGCCAATAAATCCACACCGCAGAGGAAGGCAAGACAAACAAGCGCCATTGTGTTGGTTTTACTTTTTGTTTTATGCTCTCTGTGTGTATGTGTGCATCTAAGTGTTTTCACCTCAAAGGAGTGGCCTTCATCACACTGCTCCCATTGTTGCGAGATCCTCCCCGGGTCTCAGTGTGCCTCAGTGCAACCCAGTTTCAAATCATTTTTTGCACGCCTTTATAGTATTCCCGGGACATTTCCAGAAAAAAATCAATACAATAGTTTTGTTTGAAAATATGTGCAAAACCACTTTTTCCACAAAATCTGGAGAATACCATTCTATAGATAAGGCAGGAGGTAGAAGGTGGGATCTAGACTTCACAAATGTTTGGTCCAAAGACACCAGTTAGATTTGATTCCTTAGTTTTAGATTTGATTCCTTAGTTTTAGTCAAGTTAAGATTAGAGGAAAGCTTGGTGTAAAATGTTGTATATGTTATTTATAATGAAACACTTCTGTTTTCAAATATATACATTTGGAGCTTCAAATAGTAGTTCCATTATTACCTGTTTCTGTTTCTGCACTTCTGCCCAGAGCGGACAAACTGAGCACTTTTATTTACTTAATTCTTTCAAATTGAAATTATCATCAAACTTGGGTTTGATGCTAGATTTGTTTGTAGACAATAGCATGTCTCCCTGCAGGGCTACCATAATTGTTCACATTCTCCAAAATGTCCCCAAAATGTATAAAACAACACACCCTTTCTTTTTTTACTTTCTGTTCCTAACCTTAACCTGCTGTTCTTTTCTACACGAATATAGCTATAACTGTTGTTTTATATTGTAATGTCTCAATCTTTCATATGAAATAAACGCATATAACATTTTTGAGAATATGCATACTTAAAAAATCAACACAAAGGAAGAAATATAGGTGTCATAATTATGTTACGAGTACATGCTGACTCAGGGGTTCATTACAAGCAATTAGGAATTGTGGTTAAGAGCGGATACCAAGATTCTTTCTTATTTGACCTTTTTCTTAACCAGGAAAATACCACTGAGATCTCTTTTTTCAAGACCCTCCTGGCCCAATGGGGACCTATTGTACATATTTTTGTGGTACAGGGAACAGGAGCCCCTGGAGGACATCCAAACTCCACAGATTGTGGAGAGATATGCTTTGGCACAAGGTTTGTGGTGAAGAACAAGAACACATTTTTCAATGTGCTTTATAAATGACACAAAAGATGGGGCAAAGAACAAACTTAGATGAAAGAAGAATTAAAGAACCAAAATAAACAAAATAAAAAATAGTAAAAAATAAATGAACGTATGTATAATATGAACAGATAAATATGAGGTAAATAATAAATTAGATAAAAAGATGTAACGTCTCAGAACTACTTATCATTACACTTTATTATTCTAAACATATCTACTTTTTATTTAAGCCTAATCACAACATGCCTACCTCAGGGGTCAAGTGTAAACTTCTCGGGACACAGATTAGCATCTCCATGAGGAGCGTTCTTGGTTTCATGTGTCATATTCCTGTCTCTCATTAAAACATATATACTATATCTATTTTTACATACTCACCTTAATTTACTTAGTACTCAGTAGTACGTGCTTCTGAGACTGGTCTTAAAAATGTTTTCTAAAGGTCTTGATTTGGTCTGGCCTTGATCTGGTCTGGCTTTGAACTAATTTCCTCGGTCTTGTCTTGGTCTCAAACTTATTTGACTCGTCTAGACTCTAGTCAGAAGCAGACTGCTTCATCACACAGTTACCATTGTTACAGGACCCCCTCCATCCCTGAACATTACAAAGCCTCAGTGGTATTGCTGGAGAACAGAGGCAGAACAGACCGTGTTGTTTAGATGTCCCAGCACAGAGCAGGGGCGGGGGGTGAGGAGGAGGTGATATGTGCCGGAGTAGACTCCTCGGAGCCGGACGCCCAGCTCCGATTATAGAAGCGGGGGACCGCAGCTAGACATTGTCCCGGCAACCCCTGCGCCTCTGGCAGTAAATCATGTCTGCGGGGGCTCCTCCACGGCGCCCCAAACCTTCCATCTAGTCTGTCAGCATCCCAGTTGGGCCAAAACCAAGGAACAGCCCCAGAGGTAGGACTGGGACATGTGGGTCAGAATTGAGAAGGGATTACACCTGTTTTGAACTGCTCATGAATACAACACACCTTTCATTCATATTATTCATACTCACGATGGTAAACTTAGGTTCATTGTACAACAACACAGTCATAAAAGGCATTTTTATTGCGAGATCTTCCTGTTTCTTTAATGTCTGGCGTTCTAGAGGTGTGTAGTAGTCCTGTCGTTATCCATTAAGTATTGAACAAGATCAAGACAATCCACTATAAATTGTGCACCTTTTATATTTATTTTTCAATATTATTGTTATATATTTTTGAGACTGACCAGAGTACAGGGTACAGAGTAACAGAGACAGAGGTTGCAGAATTCTCATTAAGAACAAAATCCACTTGTGTATTTCTTCCGGTAAAAAGCTCATAACAGTGTAGGGTACATCTAAAGTACTGCTTTGTATGGACAAAAAATCCTGCATAAACTAAACAATATAATTTGCATTAAGATTATGAATGGTTTTATACTGACAATATTTTTTTATTGCCCTGCCTCTTTCCATAGCTTTGGGTAATGTTCTGTGTCTCAGCTCCATCTAGTCAAAAGTGTTCATTTTCACAGTGCGTCCATTTTGTGACTTCCACTGAAAAAAATCTTCTGATGTGATTAATATAACACTACAAGCACTTTTATTGTAAACCTGAAAACATTAAAGAGGAAGAATGGAAAGGTTTTGAAGGCGGTATTGACTGTAGAAGTAGAACGATTTGTTTTTAATTGAAGGAGTTCTGCAGCTCTATCGTGACCTTTGACCTTTTATCAGAGGAAATCAAGCTCTTTCTAGAGAATTGCAGTCACATTTAAATAAATACTTTCTGTTGACCGTATACTTAGGACACATTTTGAACACAGCTTCCCTACTACTTGTGTTTGATGTATATCTATTTAACCATGCACAACAGGTAGCCCTTTAGCAGCATCGCGGTCTCTTTCTCGGCCTGTAACAGAACCTGATGGACCTTCACTGGCCTGTCTGAGTGGCACACCGCCCATCTCTATCTCTGCTGTGGCCGCGCTAACATGTCATTTGGATGCCCCTACTTGCCCTCTCCTTGCCCTGCAGCGTCTGGCAACCCCTCCACAATACAGCGCAAGGGTCTCGTTAGCATGCTGGTGGCCGCTCCATCTCGCCATCCTGCAAGGTCACCGGAGACTGAAGGTGGTCCGGCGGCGTGAGCGGACGGGCGTGTGTGTGAGTGCAGACGGGTGGATGGAGGGGGGTGGAGTCAGTCTGCACTATTAGCATTCACCAGCTCCCCGTGCATCTCTAAATTTTTCAGCAACCTCCAGCTGCTTGATGTTGGAGCAAATCACCAGAGAGGCTCACCGCGTGCCTAGCCGTCTTACCATCACCGCACTCCCCTCCGCACTACCCATCAGCCCCCTTCCTTCTCCTCCCTTATTCTGCCCCTCCGGAGTGCCGTCTCATCCAAGCCTCTTCACTTATTCATGTGTTTATTTATTATTTCATTGGCTCTGTCTGAGCCAGATAGAAGATGCATCTAGTTGTGAGGAGAGTCATTAATTCATTAAAGCCTCCCCTTGCCTCTCTTCTCCTATCCATCTTTATCTTTATCTCCCTATTTTCACCAGACAGGGCTCTTCCTTCAATTTTCTTTACTTACAAACAAAGTTAGTTGTCTTTTCTCAGCTTCCCACCTGTTTCTCAACCCCAGAATTAGTAGAATTATTGGACTAATGAATTGTGACATCATAAAACTGTAATGGTGTCAGTGTTATTGCAAGTGGTACACAATTACGAGCTTTGTTCCCATTGGAAGGACATAATGTGGGTTGGGCTAGTAAGGGTAAGTTTTCAATGTCAAAAGGTGTTCAAAGTGTTAAAAAAAAAAAAAAAATAGCGCACTAGTTTTGTAACCCAACATCATGGTTTTCTCAATGGCTTGTTCTTCTAATAAACAGCCATATTGCAAGCATAAGAATCTTATATTGTACTCAAAAACAAAAATATTATTATTATTTTATTTTATTTTATTTATTTCAGTCAAAAAAATATATATAACAAAAATCCATACTTTCATTTTCATTTTAAACCAAACTGAAAGGGTGTAGGCTGAATTTGCGACTTATCTTGCCTACCCCTTTAACCATTGAGAGAAAAAAAAATCAAAACAACAATGCAATACCAAAGAAACAGAAAAACAACAAATTCACTAATAATAGAAAAAAAACTAAAAACAGGTATCATTTCTACCATTTTTATTATAATTAATTAATTATTATATAGATTTTTTTTAAATCAAATTATTTGATTAATTATAAAAATATTTTTAATTAATACTATTTGTTATGTTAGCAATTAGTAATTACAATAGAGTATATTTGTCAAAAATACTGGTTTTATTGTGGTAATGTTGTACCACTGTCTGGTTGGTTCCACAGAATCACACCACTTCGAGTAATCGTCTGTCTCTTTAATGTAGTACAAACACACTGTACCTTTAAGTTGTAATCTCCTCTTTAATTATAACCCTCTTTTTTATTGTTAAACATTTTTGAATTTCACTGGGTATCACTGGGTTTTTAGCTTTATATATTAATAACAATGTTTTTAATTTGACTTCAATGAAGTCTTCAAGTATATAATTTTAGGAACAGTTGTACATTGTGTACAATTCTTCTTGATTAGCAAAAACAGTTTTTTCCATTCTTACATGGAGTTGGTGTCATGGGGCTCTATAAAAATTTATTTCCTGGCAACGCCACATATTTTTAAGGTATTCAAACAAGAGCATGGTTGTAATGGTTGTAGTATGAGATAAGCTCATACTAGCAGCTACCAACATTTTTTAATCATGTTTGGAATCATGTTTTTCTAGTTGTATTAGTAGAGTGGGCGTGAAGTGCAGACAAATTAACAAAAACAAAAACAATATAACAAATTGGAAAACAAATTACCAAAAAATAAATAAATAAACAAAACTAAAAACACAACTTCAACAAATCGGAAAAAGATAAATATTGTTTGGGGATGGAATTCTTACTGCTTGACTGGACAAGACATCTGTCAATCAGGATATACAGGAAGTAGATATGCTACTTTATTTCTTGTGTTCTGCCTTTATTTTTAATAAAAAATAAATAAATAGAAAAAGACAATTTCCAATAGCAAGCAAAGAGAAAATGTAAATCATTCATTTGTTTAATTTGTTTTTGTTAATTTGTTTTCTGATTTGTTATTTGGTGTGCACTTTATGGCAGCCGTATATATTTGTCTGTAAAATCTAGGCGAAGAAAAATGGTTAAAACTGGCTCAGCACACAAAGTGTTGAGGTTTAACAGCCCATTTACAGTTGTGATCTGTGAAAATCTGTGATTTTTTTTTTTTTTTTGATAATTTTTCAAAGAATATGAATGATAACACAAAAACTTTTTTTTCACTCATAGTTAGTGGTTATTGTCAAACAATTGTGTTTATCTTTTTAAATCATAATGACAACAGAAACTACCCAAGTGACCCTGATCCAAAGTTTACATACCCCAGTTCTTAATACTGTATATTGTCATCTTTAACTTCAATGACAGTTGAAGTCTTTTGTGGTAGTTGTGGATGAGGCTCTTTATTTTCTCAGATGGTAAAGCTGACCATTCTTTTTGGCAAAAAGCCTCCAGTTTCTGTAATATTTTAGGCTGTCTTGCATGAGCTGCACGTTTGAGATCTCTCCAGAGTGGCTCAATGATATTGAGGTCAGGAGACTGAGGCCAGTCCAGAACCTTCACTTTATGCTGCTGTAGACAATGACAGGTTAACCTGGCCTTGTGCTTTGGATTGATGTCATGTTGGAACATCCAAGTATGTCCCATGCGCAGCTTCCAGGCTGATGAATGCAAATTTTCCTCCAGTATTTTCTGATAACATTCATTTTTTCCTGTGTCTTTGTAGCTCACACATCCTCAAAACATCAGGGATCCACCTCCATGTTTCACAGCAGGAATGGTGTACCTTTCATCACAGGCCTTGTTGACTCCTCTCCAAATGTAACGTTTATGGTTGTGACCAAAAAAGTTAAATTTTGGTCTCATCACTCCAAATTACTTGGTTCCAGAAGTTTTGAGGCTTGTCTCTGTGCTGTTTGGCATATTGTAAGCGAGATGCTTTGCTTTCCTGTTTTATACAGTTCAATTACCTTTTCCCGCAGATCATCTGACAACTCTTTTGCTTTTTCCCAAACAGAAACGTCTGTCTTGAGAGACTCTTTCATTTCACTCTTTCATTTATCTTTCATCCAGATGCAAGAGTTTGTCAAGAGCCCAGAAACGCATTAGCTTTTATAAACACACACTGATTACAAGTAAACAGATCAAAGGTGAGGACAGTTACCTTTAGTAGCCATTCAAACCTGTATGTGTCAACGTGTGTGCATGTAATCAGGCCAGAATCACCAGGGAATGTAAATTTTAGATCAGGGTCCTTTGAGTAGTTTTTGTTGCCATAATGATTTATAAAAAGTAAACATGATTGTTTGTCAATAAATGGCTTCACCCAACCACTAACTATGAGTGAAAAAAGTTTTTTTGAGTTATCATTTATATTCTCTAAAAAATGGCCCAAAAATCACAAATTCTTCCCTGGTATATATAATGGCTAATCACACACAAGGAATTAAGTGACTGACTGCACATGCTTGTATTTTCTGTTGTTTATACACATCAACATTATGTTAGGTAGACAGTAGAAGTCATAAAAGAATTGGCTTAATTATCAAAAGTCATTGTAGGTTCGCATGTTGAAATGCAACATAGGAAGTCGTGCAAAAGGAGTGAGACTTTCTCTTTCTATTGTATTGACTAACTTTGTACTTTTCTATTGAGGCATCAATGAATAGCTTAGTGTAAGAGAGAGACAGAGGTGGGGAAGAATGGCCACTGATTGCTGCCAAAAGTCAGTTTAAATAAAAAAAAAGATTGATAAAGAGTCTGGCAAGGCTTCATCCTCTGTTCTTATAGGCATTTGTTTGTTGCCATGTCATTATTCTTTTTAGTGACAAAAGGGGTTTTGCAACTTTAAAGGCCCCAGAGTCGAGTGCTGAAGCTTTTCGACACTGAGAGCAGATGCGTGAAATAAGATTTAACTGTCAAGTTACCCAAGCGAGACAAACGCCAAATTGACGTTGAGCATTGTGTGTATCGATTTTAAAGAGTTACTTTCTGAATAGGTGCGCCGCTGTTAAGGGTAGTGTTGCTTTGTGACAGCGACAAAAGCACTTCTGCCAGGTTTCTTCGCATATTTTCATTCTTTTGTCTGTCTCGGGTGAATGGAGCCAGTGATGGGAAGGGAAAATATGTAGGAATATCTGTAACATTGTGTATCTCTGCTGAGACATTTTGAAACTCCAGGTGTGGCTCTGTTCTTCAGACTTCTCCGCCACTGTGTGCATGTGTCCACAGGGGCCACAATGGGGGCCTCGGTGCCGCTCACAGGGTAATGTATGTTCATGAGGCTCTATGGTGCTGCCAGAACTGTGGAAATTTATGGTCACAGAAATACTTGCACTTTCTTTTATTCTAATTTAGACAACTGAAAGATGGTCTACACATATTTTACATAAGATTGGCAATGTGTGTTTAAAACTTAATATTAATGAGGTCTGTTAGTTCTTAACAAACAGGATCTTCTGTAGCCCCTGCCCCAGTGCGTTAACATTACGTACCTGTCTTTTGCACAAATATTATGGCTTCATCCCAAAGTGTAATGAGGAGGATTTGACAAGAAAATTTCATAGTCTCAAGCTAACAATATGTATATTTATTATGACATAAAATAGTAATGTAAGTTCATGATACTATACAGTATATTGATGCACAATTCATAGATGCAATGCATGATGCAATGTTGTACAAAAACAAAATGTTAATTACCACTGCGTGCTTCTGCGTTCAGATTAAGTCAGTCCCTAATATATTAAAAACTAAAGTTGAGAAAGCTAAAAATCAAGTGGAAAGTGTCAGATTTTGAAGGATATATTCATAATTCCTAGTTCACTGCTCTCTCTTCTCAGAGGGGGTAGATTAGGACACACAGTTCTGTCTGTACAAATTGATCCGTCTTTATTTGTGGATCATTCCTAAGAGCCTTACGTGATATGACACTTTAAAGACCTACTTTCAGTAACTTCAGGTTGTATTTACACTTGTTGTTCTCTTCTTTTAGTTCGGATCAAAACAAAAATCAATCCCTCTGGTTTGGTTAGCTCCTGGTCCACTTAGAGTTGGCAGTTCTATTCAGCACAGGACCTATTCACCAGACTGAGCTGTTCAACAGAGACACACTAGATGGCGCTGTCAGAAAAGAGTAAATGCATTGTGTGATCAGACTGATGTTAACTAAAACCAAAACAATAGCACTGGCACTGACACCACTTATTTTATCAATCTTACCTTAATATGAGTCACTAAACACTGACAATATAGTTTACCTCCTCACCTTTCACAATTGCTCTCTGGTCCTTTTATTGTAGCAGAGTTTAGTTGGAATCAACCTGAGACTCACTTTTTCAAATGGATACAGTTATACCGTCAGCCCATTTGCCACAAAGTAGGATTTACGCACTTCTTTTATCTGTGCTAAACCTTACTGTACTGATCTGACCCATCACTGGAAGCATTACTATAGCGGTACGTGTTCTTCTTTTCAGGAGTCCTCCTCTCTATCACGCTGACGTGTGCAGTCGGGTCACTTTGCCACTGTGTGTGAGTGTACATCCTTAGGGGCCACAATGAGGGCCCCGGGGCTGCTCACAGGGTTATGTATGTTCACGGGAGTCTATGATGCTACCAGGCCTGTCTCGGTTTTATTAATGGGAGCGATAGACTGGACCTCACACACTCCATCACGGGTGCCGTGTGCCCCACCAGTTCATCTACCACAGGGACATCAGCCAGACTCACCCACTCCCGCCAACAATCCTGCATCTATGCATTCTGGGGCCACAGACAACATGAGCTTAGCTGTCAACTACCTATCAGGTCAAAGTTCAGCCACTTTTGTATCTCAAGTCAATGTCAAAAGTTGAAGCAGGTCTATTTGTAAAGTTGGAAAGGTCATTTGAATTTTTTTGGCAAAAAATACTACTTTTTGCCATAGAATGCATTCTTTTCTTTGTCATAAAATACCCCAAATTTTAACTATTTTCTTAAACGTTAGTACTATGGTTTGGTGGTATCTTAATAAGAAAGTGCAGTTCTGTAGGTTCCATGTGTGAACTGATGTAGTGTACACAATTGTAGTGTATAATACCATTTAAAAAAAACAAAAAAAAATTTAACTGGGAAATTAAACCATATAGCCAGATACATGTCAATATTTACTCAGTCAGTGTTGAGTCACCAGTTATGAAGTCCAAGTTTCTGTCAAGTCCTTAGTGTTCGAAGTTTGATGCCAAGCCCAAGCCACCAAAGACTAGTCCGAGTCAAGTCTGAGTCAAGTCATCAAAACTTATAGTTCAAGTCCGGGTCAAAAGTTGAGTCCATGAGAAAGGTCCATCTTGAGTCCAAGTCACCAAATTGAGTTACAAATCTAAAAATATTTGGAACCAAACTGACATACTGACTGGGATTTTAGTTTCTTATAAGCCTATTTCATTGAAAACATTTAATGGCGTTTTGATTGTGTCCTTGTGTCTGAGAATAAACAATTCCAAGTTTGAATCCAAACCATAAAAAAGCAAGTCGAAACATTGAGACTTTCCTTTGAGTCGAGTCACAAGTCACAAAAATTATCCTGATGACTCGACTTGAGTCCGAGTCCAGGACTCAAGTACTCGATCTCTGAACTGAGCACAATAAGAAGAAGCACATCGATTTTTTCTGCAGATATTTGTAAACTAAATACATTCTATAATTTTGAAATAAAATTGCCCTCAGACCTTTTTCCGTTAAGTTTGTTTACGAACCACACCATGTCCCTGCAAGGCTGCCATAGATATTGAAAAAAGCCACCAGGCCTTAAAAGGATAGCTGTCTCTTTCCACCTTTTTTTTTTAAAAGACTCAATGAGGCTGCATTATTGAATGAAATACTGGCACAGTGGTTAGATCTGGCTAGAGTAACCAGATTTAATTGTAGATGTGCAAATCAAAAGACAGCACCTTAAAGTAAATTCTTTAATGGATTTTTGTGTTTTTGCCATAGATTATAAATGAACATGAAAATTGTGTGCCCATTGCTTCCCCATTCACCAATATTGGCCTTGCCACAGGGCAATAAAATGGCGGTTACATCTGGGCTTTTTGCTGTAACTGCATAGTAAAACAATAGTTTTCAGTTAGCATAAACGGCTGTATTAATCAAACATTCATCCCCCAGAGTTCTCACGTAGTAAAAACTTAGCCATATTTTGTACCAGGCTGTAAACATGATTTTTATACTTGTAAAGTCGCCATTAGATTTCTCTATATATTTCCACTTTTGGAGCCTGCCCTCTGGTGGACGGAGGTATATCGCTGTATGGTGGCGCCCTTACCCGAGGCCCTTATAAGGGGTTCCATGAGAGAAGCTTGGTTTTTGCACATGTACCCCACAACACAGGAGGCTTAAAAACGAGTCTGTCCCAGGTAAAATGGGATTCATGGTCACCCCAGCTCTGTTTTCTCACAGCAGTAAGGTCCAGAGTTTGACTCAAAGATGCTTTACAATAATATAACAAAGAGACACGTAGACACGCAGACGACACAAGACAAAACAAGAACACATGCTTGTGTTTGGGAGGGTTTTCTCTGAGTTTCTCTGGGGCATTTTTGAGCATAGTTTAAAATGGGTATTGTTACCATATCTTCTAAGCTAACCGTTTATTTGCAGACATTTGCTCATTCATACATTTATCAATTTAAATTCTAATACTGTAGTTTTAAAACTATTGAGGAAAAATGCCAGAAGGTGTTCTTCAGTATTACTTCAAAGTGAAAAATCTAGCTGCAGTTCAAAATGAATTGATAAATTAATAAAAATAGCTGTCATGTTATTTTTATCTCAAACCAATCAATCATATGACACTCACTGTAAAAATATTGATGCAACAAATCCCATCAGTAATACTCCTTCTTATCCATCACGTCATAGACTGACAGAACTGATGTTTACATATTTATGTCCTCTCCACATCTTGCTATTGATGTGTACATTTCCCTTTTCCTTGTACTCGAATTCCTTCATACCGCAGCAAGACGTGCCCTTTTTTATTCATTTATATTAAGCCATAACTCAGCACTGACTCTGGGTAAAATCATTCATTACAGCACATATTCCGCCCTGACACTGTGTAGTTGATCACCACATCCTCTCTTTCTTGCAGGAATTACTTACGAGCCACGCATCTCCGCTTTGATTGATCGCCAATTCTTTTGCCTTAGTCAAATCAAAACGGCAGAGGGACTTGTATTCACGGAGAATCACGTTTGATAAGCATTTCTCATAGACGTTGGTGCAGTATGAAAGGACGACTCGAGATCAGGTTGAAGGGATCAGGCAGGGATTTAAATTTGGATAACTCAATTGATACTGAAATCTAATTTGTTTTGCTACTGGATAAATAACAGCATTACCATAAAGCGTTACTGATTTTGTTGGACAGTGTGGGGATTCTGGGCCTCTAATTATTTGTTGCAAGGTCATATTGAGAACTTAATGTACTTTGGTCAACAATTGTAATTATTAGAGCAATAAAAAGAAAAAAATGTGATTTTAGATAACTTCTAAGTTATGAAACTAAATATGCTGTTGGTGATTTTATTTTTTACTGTTTCTTGAACGGTAATTCAAAATCAATACTAGCTGTGGGTAAATTGGAAAAGACATATCTAATTGTAGGGTTGGATGCGAGACTGGTGGTGGTCTTGAGACAGGTTTTAAGACCATTTTGTAAAGGTCTTATTATGGGCTCAAACTCTGTTACTTGCTCTTTTCTCAGTCATTAAAACCAACCACAACCACCAATGGTTTTTTTGTCTACTCTTGATAGTGAAAACCTCAATTTAAACTAACCCCTTTGTAAGAGGGTTTTGGTTTTGGTCTGGACTGAGTGTGGATACCTACATTACTTGGCCTTACCTTGGTCTCAATTAGCACTGGTCTTTGTGATGAATCAATTTACTTGCTAATATTCATCATGTGCCAATAATAAAATTTTACCTTAATTAAGAAACAGGCCTAGTCAGACACTGCATAAGTCAAGAGAGACCTCACCAGTGGCTTTATAAAATCAGGTCCAGTCCTTGTATGACAGAGCAACCTCACATATCCAAGAATACTTTTTAGAGACTTAGAAATAAAACAAATACAAATGATGCATTGCTAAATTTATTTAGTTTAATCCTTGGCCTCATATATGCAGCATCAGGTGTGTGCTCACTGTAAACCCACTGGAAATTTTGAAATTGAGTTTTGTCCCTCTGAGGCATCTGTAGTTCAAGTTTAAACCAAAGCAAAGAGGATCAAGATACCTCAGACATGAAGACTTGGACTTGAGTCGCACTTAAGTCTCTACTCATAGAGCCTTGAGCCTCGACTTGGACTCGCAGTTTGAGCCCAGCTTGTTTGCTCTTTTGTTTGACAGTTCTGACAGTTTCTAAGACTAAGACAAAGATTAAGTTGCTCAGCCCTTGCCCAGCTCTCTTTCTCAATATGCACGCTCAACATAAAACAATGCACCAAACCAAGTAACCTCCAGTACGTGTGTCCCAGTGGAGGAGTGGAGTTTCTATCATTTTAGTGTTTCACAGTTTAACTATTTTATATACATAGACAAAAAGTTAAGAAGTCTCAAAGAAAGTTTTTTTTTGTCTATTATGAAATTACCTTTACCCTATTACATACATTAATATACAATATGTTTATAAGACATTTGCTTCTATTGTTCACATTAAGTAAAGAGATTTAATAAAGAGACTTGAGAATTGACTTGGACTAGTGACTAAAACACTTGGACTTAATGTGGACTAGTCATCAAAAGTGTAGACCTGACTTGGACAAGTGACCAAAAAACTAGAGACTTGAGATGGGCCAGTCACCAGAAGACTTAAAACTTGACTCCAGTGTCCGTAGCATGGGTGTTTGAATGTGTGTGATTGTAGAGGTGTGTTTGGTGGTGGTCAGAGAAGGCTGTGAGTGCTGTGTGTATGACCCCCCCTCTCTGTCTGCCCCAGGTGTGAATGTGTGTGAATAGGGTGAATGGAAAGCACTTTGTGTGCCAGGGAAAGGTGCAAAAATGTGCACACCATTTACTATTTACTATTGACTGGGGCTAGTTACCAAAAAACCTGAGCCTTAACTTGGATTTGTGACTAAAATCTTGTATACATCTTTGATATACCTGGACTTAAAAGGAGGCAAAATAAAATGTAATAAATTGAAAAATATACATAACCATTAAAGTGAGCTGACTATATAAATTGTCAATAATTTACTGAAAATGTTCACCAAAAAGACTGGAAACCTTGCAAAATGGTTCTTTGGTTTAAACATTAAACAGACTTTGCTTTAGCCTGGTCTGGAGCTAGAGCTCCATTATTTTAATGGTAGGGTATAATAACTTCATTCACTCATTTGTATGCCCATTCTCAGCTGCCTTCACATATCTCACGCCAGTTGAGCTGCCAGTCAACGCAGCGGAGGACGGGGGGCAGCTCTGAAATGAGACGAGAAGTGGGGTGAGATAGGCAGAGCATAAGGAGGGCCACGAGAGGTGAAAAAACCCGAGCGAAAAGAGCCAACCGTGAGGTGTGTGTGTATGTCTGAGACGTGATAGAGAGAGGTGAGAAAAAAAGAAAAGGGGGAGGCCTACAAGAGACGAATGAACGAGAGAATGAAAACAGAATAAAAATAGATGCTGAGAGGAATCCTCATTTTTCATTTCAGCTGGCCAACTCCATGCCTCGAGATCAGACAATCAGACCTGATGGCTTTGGGAGGCTCAGTCAGCTTAGGGCTTGGGAAATGATGGCCGGATGATGAGGAGCATCTCAGTGAGAAATAGCAACGAAAAAGAGGGAGGAGGAGAAATAGTCTTGCGGTATATAACCACAACACAAAGGGACAAAGAAATCAGAGATGGAAATTGGAGTTGGAATGGTGGTTGAAAGAAGTGGGATGATTTTTTGCCCAAACTGTTTTAGTGCCACTGAACCCCCTCCCTGCTTATTGTGACCGCTTCCTGGGTGTAAACAAGCAGCAGTCGAAGGTGAAGGGCAAAAGAGGGACGGATGGACAGATGGCCCCAAACGACCAAATGATTCTTTTAAGAAAGCCGTCAGCGCTGGGTTTATGTGTCCTTCACCCTTATCCCGCAGGAATAGCATTAAAACACCAGCTCGTATTCCCTCCACCCTTCCGTCTCTCTTTTTTCCCCTTCTCCTCTCCCTTCTCTCCACCCCCTCTCTCATTAAAACTGCGCGCCTCGGCTTCTAATTAAATCCCACTTGAAAGTCTTAAAAGTCAGAGTCAGATTGATTCAATTTGCATTTCTGAACAGGGAACATTGCCTAAAAGGATTAATAAATTTGTCGAAAATGGCTCTTTCTGCAATGTGCTGCTGTTACTTGTAAGACAACACCCGTCCAAATACCTTGTTTTCTTACAATCAAAAGGACTTCACTCATGAATAAGGCTCTGGTTTGTCAATCATTCATGCTCATGCCTCGCTTTAACGTCATCATTCTAAACTGGTGGCTCGGAACCAAAACGTATGCTGAAGATATGTTCTTAGGGCATGTTTTTCTTTTGGATAATTTTTTCCAATCAATAGACTGCCATGCAACCTTTGTGGAGCTGATGAACTAAATTTTATATCAACAGTTGTTTCAAACTGTTGATATAAAATTTTGTTCATTGGGATAATTTGGGAGACTTTGTGAAACCCTTTTGAGCTGTGCTGTCCAGTTCCAGTGGAAACGAGGCTTTACCGGGTCACAGAGAGTATGATAGAAATATGCATTATGCATGGGGTAAATGTTTTGATAGAGTATTTTTATGATGAACTTGCATGCAGACACGCAGTCTATTAATGTAACAGCTGTGTAATGTATGTTGGAGTATAAACTTTCAGTGTGGGTTTTTATAAACTGTGAAAACTTTTGTTTGCAGAAACAGACAACCACTACATGAAAAGTGATACATTAAGAAATGAAAGATGTTTTATAAAAATCAATCCAGCATTTTTTTAGACATTAAAACAGATATATCTATATAGATCTAAAATTAACACTCTGTATAAAAATATAAAATAATAGGTCTGTGAAATTACTTTTGTCTCCAGTTCATAAATATAAATCCACTTTTTAACTGATGTTATCACGGTTACTATGGTAACCATTGGGATTAAATAGGTGAAATAATAGGCACATTTCTGTTAACAAGATTTAATTTAATGAAATATAAACCTTAATCAACAAACTCTATATATATTATAAAAATTGGATGAATTTGTTTTTAAGTTTATCTTTAAAGAATAACTGTGCTCGGCTCTGAAAGACCTTTGACACCTTTAACTTTCCAACAGAATAAACCCTTAGAGTTTGGTTATCTCAGTGCCTTGCATCAACACTAGACTGATCCAAAGGTTAGGTATAAAAACAATGCATCCTTGAAAGCTTTGAACATTTACGCACCACAGTCGATGTGTAACCCTGGAACAATTTGGCCCTGCTTCAAATTTTCAGAAAGTGATGGTAGCATACTGTGAGGAAGTATAGGGGAGGGGTATGGGCCAATCTCTCTAACAAGGCACGCTACTGTAGATTAAAACGCACCAGGAAGATTGGCAAGAAGAACCCCAGTGACGTGCAGTTGATGACTCACTTGGCCGATAAAACGGGAGGTGCTGCTGTGTCCATGAAGGAATGCCTGGCTATGGGTCAGTGGTCTCCTTTTGCTGCGGGCGCAGCTTTAGGACCACAGCTAACTCAGAAAACAGACGCAAAGGAAGGATTTAGACAAATGTTTGCTGCAAAGTATTAACGTCACAACATCCAAAACTCTAATTCTGTTTATGGTGTAATTATAGGAACCAACATCTTTGGTAAGAGCCTGCTATGCTAAAGCAATTAATCAATTAGCTAAAGCAGCTTTGGGAAATAATTCAAGTACGAGTTATGTGGATAGTATGGTTTTCTTTTTATCAGTGAGACTACTACTTTAAAACTGGCTCAAAGGATGTAGGATGATACTAATAGAGTGCATTATGTGGATCATTTGTCATACTCCAGGCAGAAGATAATGATGGTCTTGCCCTTGTTTTTTTTTCCACACAGGAGAGTGGCAGGCATTTTTAAATGCAAATGAATGTGTCTTCCTCAAACTATGACCATTTATGCTTCATCTTAACTACTCTTGGTTTGTTAGTCACTTCTATTAACTCAATCTGCTTGTCATATCATAATGACCTTTGAATATTAGCAAACGGCTCATCAGAAAAGTGTTTTTGCATTTTGCACAAAATAAGGCAAGATGTGCAACCCTATGTCATACATAGAGAAAAGACATACAATTAACTAACCAGTAGCCATTCTGATTTAAAAGTGAATGCATCATAGAGATATGTTTTGTGCCTTTTTGTCAATTATATTTTTACTATTGTTTTTTTGCTTCTATTTCATCCAGTTCTTCCAATATCAGTCACAGGAAGCAAATGTCACCAGTTATTAATGTTCTGCTGAAATATTTGGACAGTGGTGTATCAAACAAAGCAATTGATTGAGGTTTGGTTCAAACTCCAAAGTATAGTAAGTGTTGTAGTACCACAAATCTCTTGAAAGTCATTTGTGCCGAGTGGCTGCAGTATACAACTGCCTTATGTCTGGAGATTTCACATTGAATGCTAAATTAGTGCTGGTATTAAACAGTTTCCTTTGTCTTTAAAACGATTGCCTCCGCGTTGCTCCATGCATCACAAAGCCCTTGTTTTTGAGGCACCATGGTACAATTGCCTTTCACATTCAGCAGTCTTATGTATGTTCTTCACGACTCCCGTGAGACTGTAGCTGCATGTGACCCTTCCTCACTCAGGTCAGAGAGGTTTGACCTCAGATCCAGCACGTTTGCACAAGCACAAAATAGTCACCTCCAAACTAAGAACAACACTGACACCCAGTGGTTGTCATGCAGAATATTTTAATGGAGCTAACAGAGCTGACACAATTCCAAACAGTTTAAATGCCTTGTACTTTCTAAATCCCATTTTTCTGCTTTTTTAATGTGCCAGGTTATCAACAAAGTTGTAACATTTTATTAAACACATAAATTTACAAAGTTCCAAGAATGAGGGAAAAATCATATTCTAGGTAGAAGGTAGAATTAAAAAAATAATTAGAAAAAATGTAATTAGAAAATGTTAGTAGAAAAGGTTTACAAAGTCTACAAGACAAAAGGTCTACAGCCTTTTCCACATTTCTTCTCTCTCACTCTGGCTGTCTCTTCATTTGTATATTACAAATGTGTCTTTGACCAAATCGGGGAGGTTCAGACTCAATCTTTGACCAATGACAGAAAATTAGGAAACAGATATATGAGATGTTTTTACCCTTTTAGAGCTAATATACAGTGCAGCCTCACCCATGTTTGGAATTTCAAATGATTTTGTGCTCAAGAAACACTTGTCACAGCTTGTCTCGTATCCATGTCTTTAGCCCACTTTGGAAGTTGCACTCCCCCTGCATGTTAGCACGAGGCTAATGTTACCTGTTACCTGTTGCTATTAGGCAGGTCGATAATGAGGTGCTCAATCTTCCCATTAAATGTCACCACAACAGACAGACCAAAAAGTGTTCAAAAATCCAAAATGTGTTTTATATTTTAGATTCTTAGCCACATTTTGCTTTGATTAAGCTTTGCACACACGTTCTCATTCAGCTTCATGAGGTTGTCACCAGGAATGGTTTCCAATTAACAGGTATGCCATGTCAACAACTAACTGGATTTCTTGCCTTCTTATATGTTTGAGCCCATCAGTTGTGTTGTGCAGATGTAGGGTTGGTACACACAGTTGTCTGTCCTGGACACATTCCTGCACGGCCTGTCCGTCCTGGGAGTGGATCCCTCCTTCTGTGGTTCTCCCGGAGGTTTCTCTTTTTTCCCAGCTGTTGTTTTTTGGAGTTTTTCCTCACCCTGATGGAGGGTCTAAGGACAGGGGATGTTGTCTAGTGCAGTCTGTTAAGCCCTTTGGCTGTTGTGATATTGGACTATCCAAAAATAAATGTCTTGTCTTGTCTTCACACATGACTAATGTTATAATCCATATTATGGAGAGAAACAACAGCCCGTCATTACTAAAACATGAAGGTCAGTCAACCCGGAAGATTTCAAGAACTTTGACTGTATCCTCAAGTGCAGTCACAAAAAAACATCAACCGCTTTGATGAAACTGTCTCTCAGGAGGACCGCCCCAGGAAAGGAAGACAAAGTTACCTCTGCTGTAGAAGAAAGGTTCATCATTTATGGTTCCTCAGAAACTAACAGCCACTCAGACTAGAGCCCACTGAAGTGCTTCAGAATTCAACTGTTCTGAGAAGACCGTGTGAATCAAGCCTTCATGGTCAAAAAGCTGCAAAGAAACCACTACTGATGAAGAACAACACGAAACACGAAAAAAAAGAATTGTTTGGGCTAAGAAACATAAGGAATGGACATCAGACCAGTGAAAATCTGTTTTCCTGAAAATCTGATTTTTGAGAAAGTTTGGGATGAGCTGGAGCACAAAGTAAAGGCAAAACATCTAACACGTGCTCAGCCCCACTGGAAACTCATTTGAGATTTTCTGTTAGAAAACACTTCCAGGTGATGACCTCATAAAGCTGAATGAGAACACCAAAAGTGTGCAAAGCTGCCATCAAAGCAATAGGGGGCTATTTCACATTCTGGTGGTTTGTTTAACACTTTTTTGTTTACATCATTCCGTATGTGTTTCTTCATAGTTCTGATGTCTTCAGTATGAATCTAAAATAAGAAGTAATAAAAAATAAAAAATAAACTTGAATGAGAAGATGTGTTCAAATCTTCGACTATATATATACCCATACATTTTAATAATAGATTATTTTTCAGGAAGAATCAGGCTCCAATAGTCCTGTAATACTGTAGAGCTAGGCTTTAAACATGTGCTCCACCTCTTCCACTTGGTTTCCATTGCAGATTGTGATAAAACACTGTACCATTGTGTTGGAGCTTGATCTAGCTGAGCAGCAGAGTGAATCAGATTGGACTGAGTACACATCCCTGGGGAGCACCAGAGCTCTGAGTGCTTCTGCCAATACAGACTGAGTGTGGCCTGTTGGTGAGAAAGTGTAGATTCTAATCAGAGGGGTGTTGAAGTTCATTATGCTCGGCCTACCTGTTGATGTATTGTGGATGCTGTGCTTGTGTGCATTCCACTATTTAGTAGGTAAATGGAATGGAAAAGTAAATTAAGACATTAAGCTATTTTCTTTTAATGTCAACTAAAACAAACATTTTTATTTTTCAGACACCTTCTTTATTGAAAATCAACGGAATATTTTCTATTTATCTATTTTGAGATTTTGCCAACCAACGACTAAACCTAGGAGAAAACGCAGACATCATTACCACATTGGCATCATGTGGACGTTGCTCACCTACGTTAACATTAACTTAGCTTGACCCTCTATAATGTGTCTCTAACAAAACATTTGACTTGTTATGTATAGTGACTCCTTCAAAACATAGTTATAACTCGTAGCTCCATTTACTTAAGGCCTCATATGCTTTAGTAAGTTTGAGTTTTTAAATCCGAGTTTCTTTTTCTTTGGTCAAGTATTTATCCATTGTCCTAACTCAGTGTTCTTGATGGTACTGCTGCTTAGTTGCACACACTCATAAGCTTTGTCATCATCAGCGCAGTGGCAGAGCGGCTCCTGTGCCATGCCTCGTGGCTTTGATTGATCATTGCTTAGATCAGCCTTGACTGTATGATTTATCAATCCTCCTCGTGTTCATTTATCTATTTAGCATGCTGACGCCTCCTTATTATCATCTGACACTGTGTCTTACACTGAACCACACGCAGGGTGCCCCTCCACTCATGTTGACTTTAGAACTAGCTTACCAATAGTGCAAATTACCTGCAATAACTATGTTGAATAATGACAATATGACTTGGGATATTTGTATGTCCCTCACTGGTATAAGTTAAACAGCTATAATTAAATGACTAATATTCACATTATCATACAAAAGTAAATTTACTAAAACAACATTTTTGTGGTAACACTTTATTTGACACTACACGTGTACAATGTAACACACTGTGTGACAAACTGTGATAGCATTTATTTACATACCTTAACCCTACCTACAAGATGTCAGTACACATAATTCCATTATGTATGTACCATGTAGTTACATGTTTTCACAGTTTGTTACACAAAGAGGTAGATACAATGTATGAAGTGTAATTTAAAATAAAGTGTCACCGAAAATGTTACTAGCATGTTCCTTAGATACTTCAAATACGGTATTACTTATGTTATTACTTTTTTAAATTATATTTCTGATTGTATGATTGGATGCAGTGATTTTTGGGTTTGGGTTTGAGTGTTTGTTGCATATTTACTGATTACATCTCACAGAACAGAACACGGACAAAGAAAAAGAAGCAAACAAATAAGTGACATTTGGAGCATGTTCAAGTGTGAAAACTCTAATGACTTTTTGTCGTGTGTTGTGCTGAGGGAGAAGAGGTTGCTGCTCTAAACTCAATGCGCTTCATCAGAACAGAAACAGGGGTTGGATGTACTGTATAGTCGATGGATGATGTATGAGGCTCCAGACGTGTGTAGATAAGTCTGAGAGTTTCTTCATCAGGCCAGACAGTTGTTCATGATTACATCCGTAATTGAAAACCTGGGCATGACTCCTTCAAGTGGCAGGAAGTGCAAGGTGAAGTAGGGGCTTAGATGCTCATCAAATCAAAGCCCATCTGCAAGGGTTTGCAGCCTAATGCAGAAACTCTATGTATTTTTATTCAATCAAGTGTACATTTTTATCTGCAGATAGTAATAACCAAGCTAAACAATATGCCAGATATGATCTTGTCAAATATAGAGCCATTAGTTGGTGTTGACAATATTGGCACAGGCTGGTCAAAGTGGTACCCAGATAAAGGCAAACAATGACTCATACTGTCTGTAATTATTCTGACAATGCCTGTCTGCTTTAATTTAAACTCCACTACAGGCAGATGACTCAGAAGGTCAAAACTCAAAATTAAAATTCCTGTTTAATAAAACAAAAAAGTCTACATTATCATGGGTTTCAAACAAAATGTGGTTAATGTTTACAGATCCATAAACAATACAATAAACTAGCCAATGCACTGTATACAGATTCATGTTTGAACATGTGAATAATTTCACAAAGTTTACAAAGAATTTTCTGACTCGAAAAGTTTTTTTTAAAGACTGACGGGAAACCTGGCTTAAGTTGATTGAACAACACTAATATTGAGTTAAATCATATTAAAGTGAAAAACACACACTTTCTTAATAACAGACCGCACACAAATAATAGCCCAAAAGACTGTGAGAATAGTTGTACTGACCAAGAAGAAGCTTTCTCAGTCCACATATCGCATTATCTCTTACATTGGTCTTGTTAGCTTTTACAAATTGTTTCAATTATACTGTTAGTTTGAAATCAGTCAACTATTCAGTATTTCAATATTGGACTTATCCCTTTTAAGTCTTAGACAAGTGGATTATTATAACACTACCAGCCATCCTCCAGCAGGGGGCAAGAGTGCACCAGCTGGGTTTATACCCCCAGCTCTTCTGCATCTGTGGAGGCAATGCCCACTCATTGGTGATTAAGGTTGTGCTGATGAGTCACAAGGAGGGGGTGGACAGTGGGGGGATGGGCCGTCTAGATAAAGGGAAAATGAGAGACCGCGAGGGGAGTCGCGGGCAGAGAACGGCCCGGGGAGGGCTGCTTAGATTACTCCAGGTGTCCTCTCACGTTGCCAGGAAGCTGACAGATTTCTGCTGTCTGGCCATGAATCTGCCGCTCCGAGCTCTCATGCCAGGGTCACTGTGTGACCATTTATCTCCTGCTCACGTCCATTCACAACGTGCACATCTAGAGTGAGGGTCAGCTCTACAAAACCCCTGACTGCATCAAATGTTGCACAAATCTTTCAAATCATAAATGAATTCATGTTTATGAACATAAAGAAAGCAATCAGTGTGAAAAAAAGTAAATCAGCAACCTAATGTTTAAAGTTATGTAACTGTCCAACCTGTAAAACATTATAAAACTGAATCTTATGCAACATATAAGATTTACCTACATTTGGTGATTTTATTTGACATTAAAACGTGTTACTATTACAGCAAAGCTGTGTGGTGGAAACTAGCAACAGGTAGAAACAGTTATTAAAACTACATCCAGTTTTATTCATAATGCTGCCAATATCTACTACGATGTTACCATGAGGTAAAATGTCCAGTATTGTCCTGTCTGATGAATATTTGTATATAAGATGTGAGCATCAGTGTGTGACATGATGGTAAAGCGTTACCATCAAGTCCAAACTATTTAATAAGGGGGCGCCCCTAGCTCAGTCGGTAGAGCAAATGCAAATATGTGGAAGACCCGTTTCCAGCCTTGCTCGGGTTGTTCGCTCAATGTCGTTCCCTTCTCTCTCTTACCATATTTCTTGTCCTCTTACTGTCCACTATCAAACCTTAAAAAATCTTTCAAAAAAAAACCCCAAACGATTTAATAAAACCTTAGCATGGTGGGGTAAACATGAGGTGAAAACATACTTTAGTAATATAACACGGGAATCTAGTAATATCTCTCAAGTATCTACTACTAATACATTTGAAAGGAAAAGGCAGTGAGGCCTGTTTTACATTACTCCTTTACTCCAAAATAAGTGCTGAACCTTTCCAGTAATATGATAGTGTCAAATGAAAACTTTCCAATAAACTCATAATAAGATGAATGTATCAACAAATTAAGCAATTAAATGTATGTTTACCCTTTTGGTCTTTCTGTTTAATCAAGCGATAAAATATCAAACACTATTCAAACACAGCAGCAGGTGCGAAACATCCAGTTAAATGTTAGTATTAGGCAGAAACATGAAGTGCAACATCACTGAATGTTACAACAGGCATGTACTTTCACCAATGCATAAGCATCAAGTGAAAATGTGCTGTAAAAACCTTAGCATGAGGTGGAAATTGAACGTAGTAGTAACAGAAATAATGATAGCAACAGGATGCAGTGTAAGCATTGGGCTGTGTGTGTTTAAACTCTCACTTACATGTACAACTTCTGAATCCTTAGCATGAGCTTAAAATGTCCATGTTAGCATCAAGTGAAAACTATTATTTAAAATTATCATCAAAGAGAAAAAAGTCCAGATGCAAAACATCCAGTGAGACATTAGGATATGGTGGGAAATGTCTCGTAAAATTAAAGCACCAGGGGAATCCATTTCAACCTCTAATGCAGCATAGAGTATCAGAGTAATTATATATCTGTGGGAGGTGAGCATGCAATATACATAACAATCAAAGAACTACTTCCATCATAAAAACTGTGTAGGCCATCAAGCGTATGGCAAAATTTGTAATTGTCTTTCCTGACCCTAGCTCCTCTGCTTCAGTTCCTGGGAAATATCAGGTCTGTTAGGTTTGTGTTGTTGACCCCAGTGAGTGCTGTCTGACTGAGCTTTGAGTTTATGTTTGAATGCTGTTATAAAAGGAAAACACATGCCACTAAATGACAGGGAATAGGCACCAGTTCTGTCAGCTTTCTGTAACAAAGTAAATATAAAACACTTATGTTTATGCAATAACTCGCCTGCAGAAATGTCAAAGCAAACAGTTTCAGTTTTTTTTTATTTACACAGAGCCCACTTCCTCTATCTGCTATGAGTTGCATGTGTCTGGTTCTGTATTTTCTGTCAGGTCTGTGGGACAAACATCTGTGAGGTTGTTTTGTAACTTCCTATCTCACATGTTGTATTTGTGCGGTCGCTTTGGGCTCCAACGCAGCCACACAGTGTAGTGTAGCGCAGCTGTTTGTTAGCGTGGATCAGCCTGCAACGCTGCACGGGGGTGGCTGACTAAGTCTTACCGTGCAGAAAAACACAAACGCTCCACTCCTCCCAGCTGCCTACACAGTCCACTGTCACGTTGTGTTTTGTTGTTCCCTTTACAGAGTGCGTCGTCACAGAGGGTGTGTGTGTGTGTGTGTGTGTGTGATTTGTGGACATTTGCATGAGCAGTGAATACAAAGAGGAGAATATCTGACGGATGGTTTACTTTAATGACTGCTCTCACAAAGTTTGTTGTTAAGGAAGTATGTTGTTTCCTGGGTGCTTACCAAATGTAGCTAGTAGCAACCAAATGTGAAACTTGCAAATTTTGGGAGGATTTTTAAAGATTATTTTGCTAAATGTGAAGTAAACAAGAAATAATTTATATAATTATTTAAGTGCTCCTTAATTTTATTTTTATTTAACCAGGATAGTCCCACTGAGATTACAAATCACTTTTGCAGGGGAGTCCTGGCCCCATAGGTGTTTGGGGGACTGTTGTTCATGTTTTTGGTGGTGGGGGAAACCGGAGTACCCAGAGGAAACACAGACACAGGGAGAACATGCAAACTCCACACAGAAAGGCCCTGCCCTGGATGGGATTCAAACCCAGGACCTTCTTGCTGTGAGGCTGGCGTGTTAACCACTTTGCCACTGTGCCGCCAAATGTACTCTTTAAAGCCTAAGCTTTTCTAAACTTATTTAAAGTCCCCTACAGACAAAAGAGCTCCATGCTTTGTCTTGTGGTACACTGATATCCAGTAATCATTCAGCAGTGTGTAGAGGGTGGTCCATGTTGTTCTGTATATCATCCATCCTCCTACAGATAAATTGAGCCTACACATCATCCAGGTTCCACAAACTCCTCCTTTCATTATTTGTTAATTTGACTGTTGACAGTTTTCCACGACACTTGTTTTTAGACCTCCAGCGGACCACTGAATAAAAAAAATACACAAAATAAAGCAAGTAGCAGTTTAAAGCTGAGCTGGCATGGTTGTATTACAGTAAATGAATAAATCTGTTGCTTAGTATTTGTAAATCATGCTCAAATGTCAAAAGCCACACTATATAAAATCCCAAATGGATTATGGTTCATATAGTTCATATTTAAACTAACTGTCCATTAACATGACAAATTTGTAGGAAATTTCTGTTTATGCCACCAAGAGCCTGTTAACACAAAACCAAAGCTCTGATAGTAAATTTACATTTACAGTGATATTTGCATCTGTTGCCAGACCACTGGGGGCGCTATGAACACAAACATTGCTAACCACTACAATGTTGGGCCACCGTGGCAGCTCACCTGGTAAAGTGCATGTACTTAGTGAATCACAATAAAGATTTTACTGTCTGGTTCTCTTTCGTAAACTCCCAAGTACAATTGCTGCTAATTTTAACTCTAACTCAAATGTTGATATGGCTGGTTTTATACATTTCATGTCATGATTCACCACTTTATATTAAAACTGATATTTGAGAAAGGGATTGACTCATCTACGTAACACCCTCCGACGTGTGCCATAGATGTCTTACGCATGTTTTTTTTTTTTTGGAAACTAACATGGTGCCGTTGAGCTTTCTGCAACTTTTTCCTAAATGCCTTGTTTATTTTTCCTCGGTGCATTTTTGTAATATAATATTTGCACATAAATGTCAGTGCTTTTAAGAATCTCCTGTTATGACAACAGTGACTCAGCTGAGTAAACCAGTCATATATTTACATGTCGAGCTGTTCAATAAAGCTCTAGTTCGACTCTGACCTCCAGCTGCTAATCATCAGCAGGCAAACACAGGTGTAAACAAACATTAAGGAGAGGAGCTGTTTCCTCTAAACCTGCCCCCGTGTCACACCACGCCAGGATAAAGTCTGCACAGCTCTGCAAATAATTCACCACCAGGATTGTTCTGCAGTTTACCTGCTCGACAAACACTAAGCACTAAGGTTCACGCAAAGGAACTGAATTAATCAAAAGGTGTATTTATGCACCCTTTGAATTTGATTTCATATTTACAGCCCATAAACAATATTTCCACTCAAGAACAACAGTATTTACTGCTACATGCACAGCTATTATGGTTTTGATACGATACATCGTTTTCCGGGCTGCACGTGGCAGACTGGTTGGCACTCCTGCCTCACAGCAAGAAGGTCGTGAGTTCAAAACATGGCCGACTCAGATATTCTCAGCCGTTTCATGTCCTTCACGTGTTACCGTGGGTTCTCTCCGGGTACTCCGGCTTCCTCCCATCGTCCAAAGACATGCATGTGCAGGTTAATCAGCAGCTCTAAAGTGTCCCTAGTGAATGAATGTGTGAGAGAAGAGTTGTCTGTCAGTGTCTCTAAATGTCAGCCCTGTGACTAACTGGCCACTGTCCAGGGTGTGCCCTGCCTCAGGCCCAAAGCTGCTGGGATTGGCTTCAGTCACCTGTGACCCCTAACAGGACAAGTTTTCCAAGTTGTTCCATTTATACTCAACTCTAACATTGTTCCATCTCACCTCTGTTACATGATGGGGCCACTTAACACCACTCGTGCCAGCACTGCACATTTCAAATGAGCAAGTATAAAAAAAATTTTGATTCTGTAAAAAAAACAAACATCTAGCATAAGGTTCAAATGGGCAAAAGTTTTTGATAATAACAACGAGGAGTTTGTCTCTGAGCAGTGTTACATTGAGATAAACCCGTATTTAAAGTGCTAATGTTGGCTCATGTCGCAAGGATCCAAGAAGCATCAATGCTTTGTTATAAACACAAACCAGATTTAGCTTGACTTGCCAACACATGTAATTCACAAAACAAGAAGCTCACAGTAACACACACAAGATAATGTTACTGTGCAGTAATACATTTTGTTTAGCTAGATGAGATAATGTGATGCGGAGTAGAGTTACAGTATATGGCTGGGTCGGACTGGACAAAGACAGTGATTGAAATTAAACAGCCTAGTCATAAAGAAGTGCATGCAAATGTACTGATTGAAGTAAATTAGATACGTTTTCAAAATAATGCAATTTCTTTGTGAAAAAAAAAGTATTTACTACTATACTTATTTTGTTAGGGAAATGTCATAGACAAAGCCTGTCGTTTTTTTGAACAGGAGGGGGATTTCTAGCCAGGATTTGTGTAGCTTAAACATTCTACCACAAATTTATTCCATTTGGTACAGAAGCATCTCTCATGAAAGTTAAATGGTTGGTTGGCTAGCCATTATCCACATAGACATGTTTGTTTCAATGTTTGACAGGGCATCAAGATAGTGTGGACGTAATTTGTTTAAAAACACACTTGGTGTAAAACCTGAGAAAGGGATAAACTTTTCTTCTTTCTGAGTTATATTAATGATTTGAGAAACATAATTCCAATAAATCCCTCCACCAATATTTCCAATACTCGTTTTGATGTGACAATAGCTGTAAGAGTTATTGAAGCTAAACCGGAAGCAATTCTGAAAAAGCTCAGAAAGTTTGTATTTTTGTCAACAATATGTTTCCATTAAACATGTTGGTGCTCACTAGATCATATTGAATAATTTTTCAGTTAGTTCTGTTTGTGTTTACAAGTGTGCTTTTTACTGTTCCCCAAACGCCACACCATACACCATGTGACAACTGTCACTGCTGTCATTGGTCACTGACAGCACTGACCCCCAGTGACCCACCAAACATGTTTCCATGACGTTAAGAGCTAGTGAAATAAAGAGATAAACAAAGCACGTCTGTTGACTCCGGCAAATTGTTTTTATATAATTTGTTTATGTAACTCATGGCTGTGCATTTATGAAATCATCTGCCCAAACCTCGAGGAGACAGTGAATCTCTACAACAGAGCAAATTTGCCCATCACTGCTTTTGTCTGCTATGTTTATAACAACACCCCGATTACGACGGAAGCCCAGTGGTTCAAAGAAGAAGAGAACTTCCTGTAACTGATTCGGCCCAAGGTTAGGCAGCTTTCACATCAGAATTGGATAGCACCAGAGTGTGGGGACATCAGTTTAGAGAGGTCTCAGTACCGCCGTTTAGTGCATTTAGTGTTGTGTTTACACAGACCCAGACGAACCATACTCAGACCGAAAGCTCCTTTGGGCCGACCTAAACAGTGCCAGTGTGAAAATCGCCTGAATTTCTTACTTTTACTCTAGAGCCCTGACTTGCTTGAAGCAGCAGATAAAACCTTTAAGTTCTAGTCAGCTTCTGTTGTGAAATAATGATGAATGAATCCGACAGAGATGCACAGGGCGATTTCACGGAGTTTAGCTGCTGCTGACACAACCTGCTCTGACAGCCTTTACCGTTGGTTTAGATCTGTTTCTGAGACAAAGATAGATAATATTTATTTAGGTTTTATTTGGCAATACCAGAATTGATCCATTATTTTTTTCTAATTACATAATTTCAAAAAAATTAATCAGACATTACGACCAACCAGTACTTGAGTAGTCTTTTAACCAAATACTTTTTACTGTTACTTGATTCATTTTTTGAATTACTACTTTTTACTTGGGTATAATTTTAGGCTACTCTACCCACCCCTGACTATATACAGTCGTGCTCATAGGTTTACGTACCCCGGCAGAATTTGTGATTTTTATTTTTGGACCATTTTTCAGAGACTATGTATAACTTTCAAACATAGTTAGTGGTTGGGTGAAGCCATTTATTTTCAGACAACTGTGTTTACTCTTTTTAAAACATAATGACAACAGAAACTACCCAAATGAGCCTAGAAATAAATGGCTTCACCCAACTAAAAAAACGTTTTTGTGTTATTATTCATATTCTCTGAAAAATGGCCAAAAAAAATCAGTAATTCTGCCAGGGTAACTTATGAGCACAATTGTATGATTGATATTGTGAGATGCCAAATTTTTAGCACCATAATAGCACGTCATAAATATTGCGTTGATTCTGATATGGCACAGCTCTAGTATGTGTCACTATGGCTTTCAGAAAACAGAATATACAGATAAAATGACGCAGGCTTGAGGCTTCAGGCTTCATCTGTATTATCTAATGTAGAGCATAAATGAGCCTTAAGTACTTCAGACGTGGACTTTTGTTGGAGCGGTTGCCGCCAGAGTAATACCATGCTTGTTAGTGAGGAACATGAGGAAGATGGCTATGACTGCTGTGTTCCAATCAAATCAAAATGACAGAGTGACCTTGGGAAGGCACAGAAAGGATATATTTTTAGCCATCCGTTCTCTCAGGGATGCTCTTTTTCATCTTCTAATTTATTTTATTTTCACTCTTTCACTGGCTGCACAGCTGCCTGGCTTCTTGAGCGAGTTGTGTTTACGGAGAACAAGACAATCAGTTCTCTCAGATGTAGACGCCGCATCGACTGCTTCGCGTCAGTTGCTTTTCTGACAAGTTGCTTTTCCTCCAAACCATGTCAATAAAAGTCTTTTCTGTGCACTTTTACAGTTCCACTCAACTGAAATCAAGACTTCGTGGCAGTTGAGGACTATACCCACTGAACGACTAGATTGCTTTGTAATTGATTTGCCTCGGGTCACAGACAAAAGACCAAACCAGGACAAGTTTAGCAGTTCTCATTTACATGGGTGATATAATTATCTTACATCATTAAAATGAGGCCCTTTTAGTTTATTATTACATTGGATAGCCCTGTTTTCTCCCTAGCCAATCTCTGCGTAATCTGCTCACGGACAAACTACATAGAGACAAATTGGTCTATGAAACCAGTTACTCTCTTTAAAGTTTTCCATTCAGGTTAAAACAAAAACGTGATTTGAGGAGTCATCATGCACAGAAATACTCTAAATATGATAGTATATATTACAATGTCTCTAATTAAGCATATCCATAGACTGTATATTGTAAGTGTATGGACCCATGGGACTTATGGGAGTGTACAGATTGACTCCAAAGGCATGTTATTACTAGAGAGGTATGCTACTTGTATGTTCAGTACAGTACAGACTTATTGATTCTATTGGTCATTAAGTAATACATATCATCAAGTCCTCGAATGTTGATTGGCTTATGAAGAATCCTTATTTGCGGTATATCACAAGACTGCAATGGTTCTTCAAATGAAGATTGTCTTGTTCTTGCGTGTAAGCTATAAGCCTTTTGCACTTTTGACTGGGACTGACCTGCCTCTTTTGAGAAGTTAATGGCAATAAATGTGTTTCAATGGTTTACCGCAGATTTTATTTGGCTTATTAAAACATATAGTAAAACAACTTGTAAGGTACTTGTGTGATGTCACTGTTTATGTAGCAGACACCACTTTCCTGCACATAACACAGTTTATACTTAGCCCTCATCAAAGGTTACCATACCTACATTCAGGGCAGCTGACGGGGCTTTAGTAGCCTTCCTATGCATTAGTAATGTGGACAAAATTAAATAGGGGGCCTTTGGCCATAGGCTTTGTCCTGGGCCCCATCAATTCGATACGAGATACGAGGCTCCTTGAATAATATATTGATGGCATATGGTTATAATAATCAGAAAATAACTTTTTATGACAGGACTATACTACCCAGATTTGACTGGATTAGTAACCCAAAAGCCGGGAGCATTTTTAGTGAATACACAAACTGCTTGAATCATTTTAAGATAAGAATTTGAAATAAAGAGGTTAACTGACTGCAACATGGTCCTTTGTGTGGTGACAGGTGTGATTGTCATGTCACACAACTGTTGCTAGAAGTACTTTGCAAGACTCCTTTTAAAGTGTGTTAAAGAGTTTATTTAACTACAATGATTTTAAAGTAATGGCTTATTTCCTGTTTTCCAGACTGTAGCGTGCACACCAACCAGTTTATGACACATTTAACAACCCACAAAATCCTGCTTCCAAGATACAGAATATGCCTTTAAAATAGGCTTATATTCTGTTCTTGCATAAGAGACAGTTGTGGTCATAAGTTACCCTGGCAGATTTTGTGATTTATTTTTTGGGCCATTTTTTAGAGAATATAAATCATAACACAAAAAAAAAATATTCACTCAAAGTTAGTGGTTGAGTGAAGACATTTATTGTCAAACAATTGTGTTGAATCATAATACCAACAGAAACTACCCAAATGAACCTGATTTACATACCAATAACAGGTCAACTTGGCCTTGTGCTTTGGATCATTGTCATGTTGGAACGTCCAAGTACGTCCAATGCACAGCTTCTGGGCTGAGGAGTGCTAATTTTCCTCCAGTATTTTCTGACAAATGCTGCATTTATCTTTTTCTGTGCCTTTGTAGTTCACACATCTCCAAAACATCAGGGATCCACCTCCATGTTTCACAGCAGGAATGGTGTACCTTTCATCATAGGCCTTGTTGACTCCTCTCCAAATGTTACATTTATGGTTGTGACCAAAAAGTTCAATTTTGGTTTCATCACTCCAAATGACTTTGTTCCAGACGTTTTGAGGCCTGTGTCTGTGCTGTTTTAACATATTGATTGCATAGTAATGGCTTTCTTCTGGCGCCTTGACCATGCAGCTCATGTTTAAGTGCCTCCTTATTGTGCATCTTGAAACAGCCACACCACTTTTTTTCAGAGAGTCCTGTATTTCAGCTGAAGTTATTTGTGGGTTTTTCTTTGCATCTTGAACAATTTTCCTGGCAGTTGGGACTGAAATTTTTGTTGGTCTATCTGACCTTTTATTTTCCACTTCTTTATTAGAGTTGGAACACTGCTGATTGGCATTCTCATTTCCTTAGATATCTTTTCATATCCCTTTCCTGTTTTATACAGTTCAATTACCTTTTCCCGCTGATCCTTTGACAATTCTTTTGCTTTCCCCATGACTGAATACAGAAACATCAGTGTAGCTGGATGAAAGATGCAAAGGTCTGTCAGGAGCCCAGAAACTCACTGACCTTTTATACTCACACTGATTACACACAAACACATCACAGGTGAGGATGGTTACCTTTAGTAGACATTCAAAACCTGTTTGTGCCAACTTGTCACCAAGGGATGTCAACTTTTGATCAGGGTCATTTGGGTAGTTTTTGTTGTCATTATTATAAAAAAAGAGTAAACACATTTGTTTGACAATAAATGGCTTCACCGAACCACTAACTATGAGTGAAAAAAAGTTTTTTGTGTTCATTCATATTGTCAAAAAAATGTCCCAAGGGTATGTTTTATGAGCACAAATCTATGTTTCATATTTCCATATAATGGCGGATATTTTCTTTCTTTTATGCCAATGATCAAATGTTTTCTGTCAGTGGGCTTTGTGTACAGCAGGTGCTCTGCAAAGAAAGGCCTTTTATTTCCCACTCGATGTCAGACACTTGCAGCATGTAACTTTGTGCACTGCAGAGTCCTCTGATTTTCTGTGGGTGGAAACTACAAACATTTCAAGCTGTCCAACTTTGGCTTGTAAAATCATCAAAGGCAGCTAGCTTTCTCCTGTTTTATTATTACTTTTTACTCTGCAGCTCCTGAACTAGGACTGACCTGGACACGAATAAACAGAAGCAAATCAATAAAGGTGCAAACACAGGTCATCTTTGATCAATAAGGTGATAGACAGTATATCAACTTCAAACAATGGGATTGTGCATTTTTTAGACTTACATTAAACAAAGAATTTCTATTAAAGTAAAAAAAAAAAGAGGTTTTACTCTATGGTTTTCAAAAGACTGGTCATTTTCTTCTGCTTCTTAGCTCAAGACCTGCATAAGATTATTTATTTAAACTGCATGACTTTCTGAGGTGAGGGTTCAACCTTCTGTGGGTAAGGAATATTAAAGTAGGACAAAAAAGGTCCATAAAGTTAAGGTAGTCAATGTAATTATTAGTGGAATAACACTAGAGTTATTAAGCAAAAGGCAATTTATATATTCAGTTACTTTTGATGTATTGTTGTTATATAAAGATAGTGCTGTGTTGTAAAGGTTGTTTGGTTTAAAACTGGATAAAAAAGCCAAATTGAGACTTATTTTTGCAAAGTACTTCATTACGTGTTTTACGTTCAACCTGCTATTTAACTATAAATCACAAGAACAAAACAAGCTTTGATTTGTTTCTTTTGAGTCCTGTATTTCCCCATGTCCAATATATATATATATATATATATATTTAAATAGTATGTAAAGCTTGCTTTAAATTCAATTTAACTTTATTAATCCCCTGGAGGTAATTTAGTTATCAGGTCTCTTCCAATAAATAAAAAAAACAAATGTATGTATTTTCATCTGCCACAGACTGATTGATTGTACAGTCTTATGACAGTCAGTTTTTGTGGAATTCTGTCCTGCAACTCACTGATCTCAGACGGTTCACTATAGCATCCATCCTGTTGTATCGGTCGCTCTACTGCTTCAACCAGAGTTTATTCAGTATTTTCTTTTTTTCTTAAAGTGGACAAATGCAAAAAGTGTTGGTTATGTAACTAATGAACATATCTGTTTTATTTTAAATTAGCTTATTGGAACTTTATTGTCATTAAAGCTTTAACAAGTACAGGGGTAACAAAAAAAAAAAAAAAAAAAGTTTAGCATTTACCAAGTGCAGAACATACGGTTTCTAGAGTATGTGTTCAATATAAGGTCAGTGGTCATAGTCTGAAGGATATGTAGTTTATGTATACAGAAACCAATACATGTCACTGCTGTAATATTTCATGTAAAGAGAGACATTGTGGCAAACAGTGGCTACTTTTTGCTACAGGTAACAGAGGCTATGCACAATAGTTTATTTATATGGTACAGCTTTTCACTCAATACACCTTTTAGCCTGACTAGTTACTCACCACTCCTGTAAATGCAAATATAATACACTTGATGGTGGTAAATGGTTTGAAAATTATCTGATGACTGCACTGACTACGAAATATGACTCACATCAACAAAACCTTCAATAAAAACACTTGAGTTCTTTAGATAGGCCTTTGTCGTCTTGGAACAGACCAGTTCCATTAGGACATCTCTCAAAAGCAGAGGGCTGTTTTGAAGTTTGCCTTTAAATAGAAGTAAACATCATTCATCCAGATGATCCAGACCCCTTTTCAGTCTGTACATTCACAACAACAGGATAATCACGCATTACTCATCTGACCAGATCACCTTATGATCCGGTCAGAGCTTTATGCACGGCCACCTGTAACATAACTGTCCATAGAACACATCCTACAATCAGATTTAGAGTCACCTCAGAGTTCTGTTTTTTTTTTTTTTATTCCTGTCTGGATTGATGATAACTAAGGTCACTTTACAACATGCTTTGAATTTGGAATAAAGTCAAACTAAAAACTGTAGTTAAGGTTGTAAAGCGGTTGTCCTATAACCCGATGGCTGGCGATTTGTTTCCCGCTCTCCCCACAGTTCATTCTGTTGTTGTGTCCTTGGGCAAGACTCTTCACCCTCCTTGCCTCCAGTGTCTGTGGCACTGGTGTCTGAATGTGTGAGAATGTTTGCTGGTGGTCGGAGAAGACAATTGTGACCATTCTCTGCTAAATAGCTTAAAATTTTACTAAGAGTTTGACAAGAACAAACCAAACAGGGCTGCATACACCCTTGATTATTTTATTGAGAGAACAGACTTGTAAAATGCACTTAAAGGTCTTAGTTTATCTGGAAACATGTATTATTATTTTGTATTTTTATCTAGTTGCACTTAAATAAAGTTCAGCTAACACCAAAATTCTTCTGTCCATGCTTTACAAAGCTGACAGACCAGAATATAAATAAAGGAAAAAAAAAAAAATGAAGAGTGCTTAATACAATATTCATGCATTTTCAGACTGGAACTCGGTCTATTATAGCTTCTAATGCATTACTGTGCTCCTTTAGTGGTGCAGTTTCCAAGTTAGAAAAACACTTTTCATGTTCTCCAAAATCAGTATTGCCATTTAGAAACTGACTGACTAGTTAGAGTCAGCCAGTTTCCTCTGCAAGCCTTTCCACATTGTGTTTTACCATTTTTTTATGAGGCTTGACATTTCTTTGTAGACTTTTAGCATTAAAAGCAATGAAGATCTATTTAATCTGTTTCCTGAACTCTGACCCTTTTTCCAAATTGTTACCACTTCTGATTAACCACATCTTCTGACTTTTGCAGTTGCAATGGCCACTTTTGAGTTTTATCTGGGAGACATCAGATTATTTGGTCCTCTATTATTCTTGAAAAAAATGGAACCAGTTGAAAATCCAGGCTGAAACTTCGTTGCTGTGTGAAAACCAATGATTGCCTTCTTGAACCTGAAAATCATCAGGCATTTGGATTCTTTAGTCTACTTGTCATCTATAGTATTTGCCAATTAATCAAAAGCATGAAGTACAAATTTAAAGGTTAAATACCCACTCCCCGGTCATTTCATTTAATCTACTTTGTCATTCCAGTCTCATTTATGGAAATAACTGAGGTGTGTAGTCACTTAGCAAAATGTGGTCATGCTCATTGCGGCTGGAATATGAATGTAAATGTAAACAGTCCAAAAAAGAAAGGAGCTGGAGGGGGTGGGGGAGGGGAGGCTGTAGTTAGAGAGTCCTCAAGGACACCGTGTGCTGAGGTGTTGCAGTGAAGCAGCATGGAGAAGAGGAGCGGGGTGGGGGGTGAGCTGCTGACGCATTTAGGCGCTGTGGAGGGGTGAGCGCACTGCTGACGTCTGGACAGCCGTGCAAATCTACAAACCAAGGAGATGGCCCTTGTCCAGAGTCTGCCTGGTGAACCGTGGTGATTTCTGGCTCAAGATAAAAAAAAAAAAGCTCACAAAATAAGTTTACATTTCTCTCTTTTTATGTTTGGCAAAGCTTTTTGTTGTGCTTCCCAGAAAGTGGTCCACTTATAGTGAAGAGCTGCTTCTTGAACAAAGGGGTTTGTACATAAATAACAGAACATAGTGATCTAGTTTTGACAAGTACAAAAACACAAATAAGCACAATAAGCAGACAGTACCATACAACTTTGGGAATGCCTGGACTTTGGTTCCACCAGTGAGGTTGATTACTAAAAGGTGGAGCTAAACCGTGCAAGTTAAACGTTAAGCCCTTGTAACGCTGTAAGCGCATGATTACTACATGTCACACTGTGCCTCTGGAGTCAGCTACACAAGCTTCTTTATGGCTATCATATTGCACAATTAAAAAAACAAATGCTTCACAAGCTATACTTTAACTATTTATAGTAAAAAAGATGGGGATTCAGAAACTAAAGCGGCATTCAACGAAGCAACAGAGTAAAAAAATAAAATAAAAATAAATAGAAAATAGTTTTTGTGTCCCAAAAAGAGCTGGAGGCAAGTCATTAGCACACATTTGTTTTCATAGCTTTTGTTTTTATTATTCCTTCATTTTCTTCCGCTTAGTCCCGTTAGGAGTCCTGGGTGACTGGAGCTTATCTCAACAACTTAGGCCGGGTAAACCCTGGACAGTGGCCAGTTAGTCACAGGGCTGACACTTAGAGACAGATAAGTGTCATTCACAGGAGTGTCAACTTGGGTGGGATTCAAAACAGTATAATAACATAGATAGGGCATTTGATCCAGTCACACTGTGCACCCTACAACCACCAATTATAGAAATGATGTACAATTTTTACAACTAAGTAAGAATTATCTACAACAACTACAGTTGTGCAATGTGACAGGGCCATAGAGAAATAGTTATTCAAGAGACAATAAGAATAAAAAGGAAAAAACAAAATGGTCATGCATGCTCAAATGAGGCTGTTATATTCCAAGATGTAACAATGGTAAATACTTTTTTATTATTATTTTTTTGCAATTATAATGCAATAATGTATTAGCCACAGCTGTTTTCAGTTTTACAAAAAACTTTGCATCATAAATTAGGAATATTGAATACACTTTCTACATTGGATAAAACATGAGCAGAACTTGGGACATGAATTAGTAAGTGTTAGGAAATAAATGGATATGCTGCTTTCTAAGTTTAAATTTAGAAAGTTTGGAATAAACTAAAAATAAAATACTTCTACCATTTATTGCAGCACACCAAGTACACCTGTGATGCATTCCCCACAAAAGAAATTTACAATTCTCAGTTTTGTTTTTATGCTTGACATTGCGTTTTTGTTGTGCTTCAGAAAAAGCGGTCCACTTACTTTGAAGGGCTGCATCTTGAACAAAAGGGTCTGGACACAGATGACAGTACACAACGATCTAGTTTTGAAAAGTACAAAGGCTCAAAGGTGAAATGACAAAAGGGGCATAGTGAGTATTTGGTTATCATAGCAGTGAAAAGAACAAAAAGTACCTGATACACAGTTATTACCTCACCTAGAATCATCAGCATCATGTTTGCATTAATCAGTCGGGAGATGGCTGATTGTTTCAGCAGAGACTCGTGGCATAATAACCAGCGTGATATGAAGATAAAGACAGACATTACAACAAACAAAACAAGGGCTTTCTCAGCAGGGACACAGACAAATATACCCAGCTGATTCTTTCATTTATCCTAATCAGTTCAGTATGCTTTCTTCATTAGTATGTCTGCTGCGTGTTTGTCTGCTGCGAAGATGTGTCAATAGTCTGTATAAACCAACTGAAGAGGATGATAAGGCTTATAAAATCTGACAGAATTAGTCACCAAAAAATAATATAAGATAAATTAACGAGATGGGTTTAGCAAATGGCAACTTCACTGACTATGTGTGTGCTGCCTGTGAGTGGGTAGGGAACATTACACAGTGGTTCAACATTTAGCTGCACTATTTATATGAGCATTGCATTCAGGTGAGGTGTTTTTTGAATGCTTTTTGCACAACATACTCTATGTTCTAATAAACAGGAAATACCACTGATTTTAATGTTGCAGTGTGCATGTATCTTTTTGATGACATCACTTGTGGAAAGGGCTATGGGTAATTACTTACTTTCAAGTTTTCGAGCCAGCAATTGATTGGATACTGTATCTTCTAATCTCACCATTTTCCAATGAGTCATATCTTGACAAAATTTTTGGAGCCTCAATGCGTAGCCATGCATACATAAGCCCATATGTAAGCAGTTTTTGCAGTAAATACAGTATAATGGAAAACATTATATGATATCAAATGTCATACACACACCCTTGAGATCATATAATGTTTTCCATTATACTGTATTTACTGCAAAAACTGCTTACATATGGGCTTATGTATGCATGGCTACGCATACACACAAACAAATATTTGAGTACTGGGATTTACATGACTGATGTGTATATATGTTTCTATGTGTATATTTATTATTATTATTATTATTATTATTATTATTATTATTTATTGTAATTGTGCTGTTTATATGAGGGTATATAGATGAAAATGTAGCCTATTTTCTCCCGACAACATGCAATGGTTAACAGTTGTCAATATGAATGAAAACTGGGAAAGGGGGTAGGCGTTGATAAATTGACTTACTACTTACTCCTTCTACGCTTTGTATGACTACAAAGCATAATCATTGTATGTATTATATACTTAACTGCTCAAATAAACAAATTAATAAAAAAAAAGACAAGCCCGTGTGTCATCATATTTCAAGCCAAATAATTAATATTCATTACATAACACTATTATTTGATAAACATTCAAAAGTGACAAAAATTAAAAAAAAGAATAAAAAAGAAAAACCTCAAAACATGATTTAGTGGTTGTGTTCCGTTCTGTTGTCACAATTGCATTTTAATCTGAGGCCAGTATTATAGCTGATTTTGGACCACACTAGGCCAACGAGCCATACTTTTGCACATCCCTGCTGCAGAATAAAGAAAAGGTAAAAGCAAAGGCAGCTGGACTTGGGTTTCAAGGTGAAGACATTTTGTCTCTTAATTCCAAGAGACTTTATCACTTCTTAGTTCAATTAGGTATAGCTGAGCTTTTATCTCTAGAGGGAGCGGTTTGAATTAGGCTGGTACAGCCTGACATGAGCTCTACATATTCCATATGCAGGAACTAAGTCTGGCAAAGCGTCATAAACCAATGAATCCCTTCGGTATTTTCTGTACTGACCAATCATATTCAAATGCCCCTGGAGTGTTGCTCTTTGTCAGACTTGGGCGACCGAAACTAGCTCTGATTGGACCAGGATGTTCTGGTGCCATTGTCATTACCTTGAAAGGACAGTTTGACTCCTGATGTTAGAGTCATTAAGGCTCATGTGAGTTGTTAGTTTCACTGTTCCATTCAGGGGTTGTTGTTGAGTGAAACGGTTTGGTTTTAGTTTTCAAAACACTGTTGTAAATAAAGGGCAACATGAATCTGAGGCCTCCTCCTCTTTTCAAAGAAGGTTTTTCTATTAGGAGATCAAAATTAAGGAATTATGAGGAAAAAACATCTTTACCTTTAACTCTAAGTCTAGATGCTTTTGCTTTTACCTTTTCAAGATGACCTGGATGACTGGGAACCTTCACAGACATGCTGCAGAATGCTACAGTCAAAATCTACCCAAAAGACCCTTGTTAGGGTGAGACCTGGTTAGCGGCTAGATGTCAGTGAGGTACGACAAGCAATGATGATCTGGACTCAAGAGTTGGCATAGACCTCCGTTTTTCTTTTTATTTCTCTTTCTTTTTCAATAAATAAATTCCAAAAGTGCTAGGTGCAAAGTGCAATGGAGAAAGGATGAGCTCAGTTCTCTCCAGCAGTCAACTCTCTAAATGGAAGTAACGCAGTCAACTCTCTAAGCGGCAGTACCACAGCAACTCCTCAACAACATCTACAACAAAAAAATATATATTTTGTGGAATGATTTGAAGCAGCTTAAATACTTTCCCACTAATTGGGTAAAACCAAATCCTTCCCCCCAGGTAAGTTCCTTAACATTAGCTTTTCTAAAAACAATGTTAATCAACTCCCAAACAAATAGACCAAACAATAAACCATATTTACCCCAAAACAATTTACAAACTCTAAAACCAAATACTTAAGACTTCTTTAAAATCCCTTAATCAAAAACACTGTTAAGTTTCCTCCCCTCTCCATTCTCCTGCCTTGGTCTGGCCCGGAACCTTTTTAATGTTGGTTGTTCCCCCGGGGACTCTTTTGGCCAGACACCTGGAAACATGGAACAAAAGAGGTGAGTAAAACCAACACACAGCAACACAGCCTTTACACCAAGCACACCTATTGCACATTTCTCAATTAGTTCTAATTGTTTGTTCTTATTCCAGACCGGCAGCCATCCTCCCAAGTGCAGATCCGCAGGTGGAACCACAAAACAATCAATAAATAATTTCTTAAAACCAACTGTGTGCAATGTCCTTTATGTGCAAATTCACGTTTGTTTAAAGTGCTGCGTGCTTCATTACAGTTCAGTAACGGACTGTCTGTTTGTTACACCCTGATCAAACGTTTACATACCCTGGTGATTTTGGCCTGATAACATTCACACAAGTGACACAAACAGGTTTGAGTGTCTACTAAAGGTAACCATCCTCACCTGTGATCTGTTTGCTTGTAATCAGTGTGTGTTTATAAAAGGTCAGTGAATTTCTGGGCTCCTGAAAGACCTTTGCATTTTTTGTCCAGTGCTGCTCTGACATTTCTGTATTCTGAGTCATGGGGAATGCAAAAGAATTGTCAAAGGTTCTGGGTAAAAAGGTAATTTAACTGTATAAAACAGGAAAGAAATATAAAATATATAGCCAAGAAATTGAGAATGCCAATCAGCAGTGTTCAAACTTTTTTTAAGTGGAAAATGAAGGATTGTGTTGAAACCAAACCATGGTCAGGTAGACCAACAAAGATTTCAGCCACAACTGCAAAGAAAATTATTCAGGATTCAAAGAAAAACCCACAGATGAAATACAGGACTCTCTGAATAAAGGTGGTGTGACTGTTTCAAGATGCACAATAAGGAGGCACTTGAAGAAAAATGGGCTGCATGGTCGAGTCACCAGAAGAAAGCCATTACTACACAAATGCCACAAAGCATTACAATATGCCAAACAGCCCAGAAACACGCCTCTTCTTCTTCTTCTGGAACAAAGTAATTTTGAGTGATGAGACCAAATGTAATATTTTGGAGAGGAGTCAACAAGGCCTGTGATGAAAGGTACACCATTCCTACAGTGAAACATGGAGTTGGATCGTGATGTTTTGAGGATGTGTGAGCTACAAATACACAGGAAATAAAAATGAATGCAGCATGTTATTAGAAAATACTGGAGGAAAATTTGCATTCATCAGCCCGGAAGCTGCACATGGGACATACTTGGACGTTCCAACATGACATCAATCCAAAGCCAAGTCGACCTGTCATTGTCTACAGCAGCATAAAGTGAAGGTTCTGGACTGGCCTCAGTCTCCTGATCTCAATATCATTGAGCCACTCTGGAGAGATCTCAAATGTGCAGTTCATGTAAGACAGCCCAAGAATTTACAAGAACTGGAGCCTCATCCACAACTACCACAAAAGACTTCAACTGTCATTGATGTTAAAGGTGGCAATACACAATATTAAGAACTGAGTATGTAAACTTTTGATCAGGGTCATTTGGGTAGTTTCTGTTGTCATTATGATTTAAAAAGAGTAAACAATTGTTTTAAAATAAATGGCTTCACCCAACCACTAACTATGAGTGAAAGATAACTTTTTGTGTTATCATTCATATTCTCTGAAAAATGGCAAAAAAAAACACAAATTCTGCCAGGGTAACTTATGGGCACATGTGTATGTGAACAGTCGTGTGCTTAGTTTAAACAATAAATAAAAATAAGATATAGACAATAACCTTTTCTGACATTTTTGGCAGGTCACTAGAGGCTTCTGCTTTAAGTGCAGTGTCTTAACATAATGATTCAGCGCTAACAGAGGCTAGGCTGTACAGTTTGCCCGTTACTGTTGTTTCAGTAAATTCAGAGCTCACAGGCCTCTGCAGAAGCCGCACCATGTCAAATATTGACTTGTTCAACTGTGCGTGGGAAAATGCAACCCAAGTTCAAGGCTCGCAAAGTAAACAGAGGCGCTCCTACTGCGCTCGCTGTAGCAGAGAAATACACCATAAGGGATCATAAAATATTCACAATTACCCCAGTTTGACTTGTTCAATGCAATGCCTGGCTCCTAGTGCAAAAGAATCCATTTGTTATTGTGACCTGCCAAGTGATGTATTTGATTTATTCCAGTAAAGATTTTGGTTCCTGAAGGATTTTACAATTAGCTTTTATCACACTGCAATAAAATTATGTGATCTCCTTGACCTGGGAATGGTAGCTATCCAATTTTGTGATGTTGGTAGCACAATAGGACAAAGCCAAGCTACACATTCTGAGACTAATGCTAAGACTAATTGATGTGGTCCTCGGAAAACAATGACAAAAACGCTTTTCCGAGCTGAAAATGCACATAAATATCTGCTTTGGTTGGTAAAAGAACTTGGAAAGTAGGGTTAAAATTGGCCTTTTGTTCAAACCTAACGTCAAATGTCTAACTGTCATTTGCAGAAATCATTTGTATATTGCATTCTGACCCTCAGCGTAAATACAGTTTATTTTTTGGGATTACTATTTGTAATGGGCTGCATAAGAGTGACCTGGACTTTTGTACACCTTTTAACCCTTTACAATAATAGATATATTAGCTAAATCTACGCTTTGCCATTCACCTTTTGATTGGTAAGTAAAGTAACGGTAAATCAGGCTTGTAAGCTGCGTTAAATGTTAATGAATAATTTTACACACACCAAAATCGGAAAAATAACTTCCCAATTTAGATGCTCAGATTGCAGCAAGACTCTAAACCAGCTTTAGTTTCATAATATAAAATATAGGTTTACCGCGTTATCCTTGATCAAACGATGAAAAAACTATTGCTTATGCAGTAACTTCCCAATTTCTTGGCCTCCTTAGAATAAACTAATATTTTTTGTGGATACAGAGATTGTCAAATGCCAAAAATGGGGTGGATGTAGCTTAAACTCCAATTGCGCAATTGAGGAAACACCATATTTTGTAATACACTTCTCCTGTGACGCCCATTTATTTTCTCACACTACTCACAGTGTATCTTTTGAACGGCTATGATTAAGCCCACTTTTGTCTCCTTACGCAGCAGATTAGAAAAACTTTCATTGGACAGTCTTTTCAGTCTGTGCTGCAATACGGTCCTCCCAGAATTAAGAAACAACACATCATTTAACATCTTCTCCAGATTCATTAAACAGTGTTTTATCAGTGTTTTAACAGGATATGTAAAAATAACCTAGACTAATATATCAAGAATAGTTTTAATAAACTAACAAATGTGTTTTAGTAGTGTCTTATTGTTGTCTGTGTTGTTATGTTCACCTGTATAATGTGTGTTGTCTTTTACTTATCGTCTTTTTGTCACGTTATGTCCTCCTTGTTTACCATCAACCTGCCAATGGGACCGCAGATGAAAATTGGCCTGCATGGCTAACTCTGGCACGTTTACATGCTGGATTAACAAACGAAAGTTGATTAATGTGCACGGTCCCATAAAAAAAATAAAACAAGAAAAATAAATAAATACACAAAAGTGACTCCTGCTAAAATCAATCGGGTTCTTCTCAGAGCAAAGCAATTTCTTCCAACATGCATGTTCAGACAGTACTGGCAGTTATGGTTATGTTTTAGGTTTGACAATTAAGCGACCGTTTGCCTCTTTAAGCAACCTGCCATTGCTGTTTGGATACAAGTACATGACATTAGGCAGGTACTGGCAGGTGTTTTGTCCAATTATCTCAAGGTATTCATCCAGAGTTCTTTTAAAATGCTTAGGAACTAGCCTTGTGCACATGCATACAGGCTGGAAGTAGAAGTCAACAGTCATGCACTGTTTAACTAATTAAACGCCAATGTAGTTTTGCAAATAATACAACTATTTTTGCAGGAAAATGTGTCCAGATAGAGAGAAGATGGTAGATTGAAATACAAGGTTTAAAGTGTGGCCATGTTATTTAGAAAGTATTCTTGTAGTTAAATAATGTGTTTTAAATGTGACAGGCAGCTAGGTTAATGCATGTTAGACCAAAATTAAGTAGCACATAAAAAGCAATCATAAAAAGGCAGAGTGTGATTCATTAAAATAGCGTGATCCCTGTTACTATTGATACTTGGGCGAGCTGTCACTGGCACAGTTTCCCTGGCACGGAACGCGTCTGATGTGCTCTGACTTGGCCTGTGAGAAGGCCATGTGTCACCACGCCCTAAACAACTGCAGGCAAACCACAAACTGATGATGTGAGGAGCCAATGCTAAAGGCAACATGACTACAGGCTCAGGGAGGAATACTCCGGTGATTGTGTACTTTTGTATTTGGTCCCTTAGTCGGTTTATCATTGGAAGTTCATCTTCGTGGATCTGAGTTTTTACAGCATGTGACAGTCACTTTATGGGCAGAGTTGGTGGCAAAGCATGCAATTGAATCAGCAAGCACAAATCTCATTTGACCAAGCTGAGGGGCATGTCTACTTTCAGATTAACCCAGTTCTACTTGTACTTTCCCAACTGGTGCAGCAGTTATTGTGTAAATGTCAGCAATCATTGCTATTGACCTATAAATGAAACTGAATAAATACATTTGCTTCTGAGGTTTACTTCCTCTTCAGTTATGAATATAGCCAGTGTCCATAAGCACTATTTTATTTTGTGAGAAATGTATCCTTGATGACACCACTTAATGGGTTTATAAGATGGTGTACACATCAAGGCTTCAGAGACCTTAACAGACATTGTGGAAAACATGGTGAAGAGAAAAAAAGGACCTTTTTAAAAGCTTTTAAAAATGTGTTTTACCGTGAGATGGATGTTATTTTACTTTCTGTTGCTATGTCCAAGGTCTTATAGGCTGGTTGGCTGAGGGATATACTGTATAGAACTGCTTGGTGAAAGAGCACTGCCACGAAAGGCACAATGGATTCCAAAATGATGGATGCCTCATGTTAAAATGAAGTGCTGTAAAAAGGGTCTGTGCAGGATATTTATAAAAAGAATTTAATTTGCTCAATACTTTGTAAAAGAAAGTCCTTTTTTCCCTAACACCAAAGACTGGTACAGTTGCACAACTATAATTTAGTATTATATGCAACCCCACAATGAAGGGATCAAAAGGTTAGTGAATACAGTAGAGCTAAAGTAATAATGAAGGCAATCAGACTGTTCAAACAGTGGCTGTTTCTCTTCCTGACCTAACCTAACGTTTTCCCCAATAAAAGAAATCACTACTAAATTTTTTAGTGCTTATGTTTTGAAATGTGACAATAATTACTGTACCTAGGTATTATCAGTTTTGTTATTGTGAATATTCCACAATATATTACTCCAATATTGAATTTTTTTTTTAGCGTGGAGTAAAACCTGTGATAATGTCGTACCGTGAGATGTTATACCAGTGCACCCCCAGTAATAATAGAATGTGATCACATTTAATGACGTACAACTAAGTAAACACTGCTAAAAAGGGATAAAGAGACGGTGACTTCACTCAATCACCTATAATAGTGATGAGTCCAGCTGGTCTCTCAGTAGAGGACATGTAAAGACACATAGAACCTGATCAAGACTCATGCCTGTCCTACTTTCTCTCTGTAGGAATCCTAGACAGAGGTGCGTCAGACTGGTTTATTGTGTACAGAAACCTTCAGTCATGTTTGTGAGTGAGTCACAGCTGTGTGCCTTTAGGCCCAAAAAAACAGCTTCTGTCAGGGACTTCACTCTGACTCATGTTACTACAACTTTCACTACAGGCCCACTGAACAACAATGGCTCATAGAGACGTCATGCAAAATTTAGAGACCTACCCCAAGCTTATCAGGTATTGAAACTTGATACATACAGTATTTGAATAATGATGACAAAGGCTGTCCATTAAAACAATAACACACCTAACCCCAACAAATAAAGTGAATCAGCACATTTACCACAATATTGTGTAATTACCACATTACTAAATACAGAAACAATACAAAACAACAATTTGTATTAGTCACTATATATTCACTACAGTACTCCTTACTCTTTGAAGATTTTCACCACTAAAACAACACATAGAACATATATAATTTATTTTGGTTGGCAAAATGAATAAGCAGTAAGGTTTTACATCTCTGAAATATACAGGATGGTATTTTGTGTTGAGTGCTTCCTGTTTTAGTGCAGTCTGAAAATTCTGTAGAAATGTAATGACAGATGTTTCCCACACATTGTGTTTCCAGTGACTTTCTAGAGACATACCAAATTGCGGAACAAGTTCCAACATGATTATTAAGCCGAACGGCAGATGGAATCATTGAAGAGTTTGCATATCTGTTAAAAATTTAGACTATTGCGTAACTGCATTCTTTTTATCATATATTTTAATCTTTTTTTGTATTTATATAGCGCTTTTCTACCTAGGCACTCAAAGCGCTTTACCAGTGTTACAGCTGGAACACCACTGGAGGCATGGTGGGTTAAGTGCCTTGCCCAAGAACACAACGGCCGTATGTGGGGGATAGTGGGATGTTATGATGTTTTGAGATGTTTCGGTCCGCCCTCCCATCAGTCGAAGGACGGCCGCTCTACCCACTGAGCTACTGCCGTTGCTATCTGAGTGGTGTGACCTTACTCTAGACATGACTCATAGAAACTCCAGTTATGCCAGTTAGCAGGAAAAGTGAAAAAGAAAGTTAAGTAGATTGTGAAGATGACTGAGAGATAGTCATCCAAATTCAAGCCAAATAGTTTCAGACAGACCTGAGGATATTTCATGGTGATACCATATTAAACAAACATCTGTGTAAATTTGATTTAGGTTGGTTGCCTAAAACAAAATTTATAAGCATATCTAGGGAGCTATAAATCTTTTTTTTATTGTAAGCTTAAGTTTTTGTTACTTCAGACATAATCAATTTAAACTTATGTTCAATAAAATCTCCATAACAGTGGTGGATTAGTGCCACTTTAAGTTCAAGTTAAAGCTTAATGTGTAGCTGTTCAAGATAAATTGTATAGGACATCGATGATACAATTAAGTTAGTAAAGAACACCATTTCATGTAGATTAGGAAAAAATACATATTTACCTTTATTCAGAAGTAATATGAGCACAGGCAGTCAGGACCTGAGACACAGAGGCAGAGAGAGGAAATGCTGGCCTCTAGGGAATTGGTCAGGCTGTGAGACAGAAATGCTGTCCCTCTGCCTGGGAACATCGTAGGACCTCGTTTATACCTTACTCGATTCACATTTACAATAACTCACTTTATGTGACCAAATATTTCATAGCCAATCAAGCTATCTCCTGTTTCATGCAGCTTACTATTCCATAATGTATATAGTATATGTTGTGTACTTCTGTTTTGTATTATTTTCATTTCCATTTTATTTCTTTGGATCTCGATGAAAATGTTGTTGTGACATACAGAAGTATATCTTCTTATGATTTAAAAACATTTATCACTAACTCAAGCTCTAAGTCTAATTTCAGTTTAGGAAGTTCTTAACCACAAAAGATTCCATTAGAATTGCCACATAGGGGTCAATAAAATGTGAATTTGAATAGGTGTGCTGGAATGAACAGTTCACCTATCTTTATCCGTGAAGTCAATACAAACCCTTAGAAATCTCGATCTCTTTCAGCATGTGTTCATTGACCTTGTTGCACATACTTAGATTCTTGTGCCTCCTCACTCTTGCCCCGGCGGTCTTTTAACACTGAAGCACCTACTTGACTTGATTGCTCATATGAGTCATGCGTCGAGTTAAAGAGCACAAGTTGATGACAAACCCAACTTCCTTAGACGGGCTTGAGGAGTGTGAGGAAGACATTTTCAAATGAGACAACGGCCTAGCCCAGTCCAGGTATGCATCAGCAGAGCTTTGGGGCAAGCAACATGAAATAGCCCTAGGTTGTTCATAGGAAACGTGATAAAGGAGTGTGGGGTAAGGGTGTGGAGCTAGTAGTCTAGAAACATTTCAATATTCAACTCCAGGATGTTAGCTTCTGGTGTAATAGATATCTATGTATTGGTTTTTACTTTACAGTTTGTACAATAACAATGGCAAAGGCCAGAACTGTTAAAGATCTCATCACAAGAAACATAAATTTACAGTACTGTGAAATATTTTTTCACATATTTGTCACACATTTTCTAACAAATTTAAATATTTGACAAAGACAACTCATGTAAACACAAAATGCAGTTTTTAATGGTGCTTTTATTTATTAAGGGAAAAAGATATTTGAACATATATCTTTTATGACATATATGGGCTGAGTTCAATTTCACCAGCCACACCCAGGCCTGATTACCGCCAGCGAACCACTGTGAGAGCCATCATCCACAGATGGTGAAAAATAAAATATAAACCACTCACTACGTTTTACATGCAGACCATACTCTGATTAATCTCATCAAGCCTTCACAGCTGGAGTTCACACCTTTAATGCTAATATACCCGGCTAATCTATTCATCGAGTCATTTTATAAATACCACCATTAACACACCATCTTAGCAAGTCGTCAACACATTAAACTAAGAACAACGCGTCTATTACTCAGTAACTGTGGCGTCCGACAGCACTTAAACACATCAAACCCTACAGCAAACTAGCTTGTTACATAAGAGAGCACAAAAACCGACAAATAGAATATCCAACCAATGGCAGCCTTAACCTATATATATATATATATATATATATATATATATATATATATATATATATATATATATATATATATATATATATATATATATATATATATATATATATATATATATATATATATATATATATATATATATATATATATATATTATGTATATATTATGTATATGTTGGTCTTAAAAAATAGTAAAAAAATTAATATATGTCAAAACATTATTCTTCGTGTTTTTCTGTCAGAGCATGCTCAGTGCGCTGTGTTGACCTTTAATTGGAGTAAGCCGTATCCATGCAGCAGTAATCTGACTACGAACCACATTATCTAGATGTGTTACTCGGATTTCGATGAATTTAAATTAATGCCCTCCCAATTATAATAGTACTAAGGCAATAATTAGTTTTTCTCTACCTGCCTGTAAACTTAGTGAGTGGTGAACCTTCACCGGAGTGGCTGGCCTAATCATTTTACAAATAACCCCAAAGAGTGCAGGTACAACCTATCGAAGAGGTCACAAAAGAACCCACAGCAACATCTTAGAACTGTAGGCCTCACTTTTCTCTGTTAAGGTCAATGTTTATGACTTGAACACAGGACAAAAATAACATGGCATCCATGGCAGAGTTCCAAAGCAAAAAACATTGCTTACCAAAAAGAACACAAAGGGTCTTCTCACTTTTTGCCAAAATAAAAAAACATTTTGATGATCCCCAAGACTTTTGAGAAAATATTCTGTGAACTGATAAGTTAAAAGTGGAGCTTTTTGGAAGGTGTGTGTCCCGTTCCATCTGGTATAAAAGTAACACAGCATTTCAGAAAAAAAACATCATACCGATATCAAATGTGGTGATGTTAATGTGATGGTCTGAAGCTGCTTAGCTGCTTCAGACCTGGACGACTTGCCGTGATTGGTGAAACCATGAATTCTGCTCTATTCCAAAAAGTCATAAAGGAAAATGTCTGGCCATCAGTTTGTGACCTCACGCTGAATGCTCAAAAACCCTCCATTGTGGCGGAATTAAAGCAATTCTGCAAAGAAGACTGGTCCAAAATCCTTCCACAGCGAAGTGAGGGACTCATTGCCAGTGATCTCAAACGCTTGATTGCAGTTGTTGCTGCTGATGGTGGCACAACCAATTACTAGGCAATTACTTTTTCACATAGAGCCATGTAGGTTTGGGTAACTCTTTTACCTTAATAAATAAAAGCATTACTTCACAAGCAAACTGCATTTTTTGTTTACTTGAGTTTTCTTTAAATGAGTTTGATGATTGTGTGACAAATAGATAAGAAAATAAGAATTCAGGATTCAATACTTTTTCACAGCACTGTAGCTTGTAATGTGCTAACAAAATCTAGAGCCTAAATATAACACAAAATGCTGTCATTGCTACATGTCATTACCAAGTACAAAAAGTAGACCTATTTCTAAAGCTTGATAAGCTGTATCAATCAAATCACTATACTTTACTTTGCAACTATTTATAACTGTAAAAGTCCAAGATGGTACTCGGAGAGACAAATATATTCTTTTAAATTTGTCAACCATGGGATTGGCAGTAATTGAGCTACTCCATGTTACTTTCATTGAATTGCATTTAAAAGGACAGCACATGCTGAAGCTTGTTGTGTTACAAAAATCTGATGCTCTTTTACACACATATTGCATAACCATTTAACTTTGTCTTAGATTTGTCACTTTCTGAATTAATCTAAAATGTTACAGCAGACTTTGAGCTCTTCTTTCGTGGCTCTGAAAGCACTAGTGCCAACGGTGCTTCAAAGCTTTAGCCTGTCAGAGCAGATGTGGCACAGAGAGACTCCCTGCTGTCCCATCAGTTGGACTTGGCAGTGCCTGCTCTGTCCTGGATTACCTGGCTGGCACATCTAACAAAGGGATTGAGGCTAAGAGAGGGTTGCACATGTAGATGCTTGCCTTGGATCATACTGTTGGGTTGACAGACTCAGAAAACATGCTGTGCTTAAGAATTATATTTCAGACACTGTCATGGGACATGGTGCTATCTCTGTGCACATGTGTTTCTCTTATAGTTTTGGGGTCATGTGGTAGGGCCCAACATCTACATCATGAAAAAGTTTACAGAATATTTAATTACCATCATTGAATTCATTTGTATTTAGGATGTTATGGTTGTTTTAGTTTGCATAGATCATTGAATTGAGCACTGCTATTTGAAAAATGCAGTTAATTGTCAAATGGTAAAAGTACAATGTATGCGGCTTATTCCAAGTTAGGTTGGTGCTCTGAGTTGTTCTAAAGCCGGACATTAGTACAGGGTAGAGTCACACTGATGCTGTTTAACTTGGTTGCTGGTTTTGGTCTTGCATGACATAAAGCGTTTATAAAGCTAAACCCAATTGTCTGTAGCTTATGATCTTGTCTGTGAAGGTTCTTAGTCATCCAGGTCATCTTAGTTTAGGATGCATTCATGTGCTCACAAATAAGGCACAGTTAATGTGTTAAGTATGCATTTGTTGTGTCCATGTGCTTTCATGTCTTGTCAAGTCAATAATGATTACAACATATTTACATACAAATAATATATATCAATATGATTTGTGATCAAATTTAAATCTCCAGTTATGCCATAAAAAAAGCATCCTTTTTTTTTTTTTTTAAGTTTTGCTAAATCACTGAACCTTAATTTAGTATTGGTCTATTTGGAAAAGGCTGCCTGATCAAGCTCGGATGTTTGTTGTTGTTGTGTAAAAGCATGTAGAAGATGGTCCATGTTGTTTATTATAGTGTCCACTACAGATACACACTCACAGCGTATGTCCAACCTCTTTGGCTACTTGTGGCTATTTCTACCAGTTTCTATAAAGAAATTAGCCTATGTAAGAGAAACCTCTCACCTGGCACTTCTTCCTCCCAGCAGGTCATGGGCTTGATTCCCCTGATATCTGGCTCTGACCGTCTGTGCTGACTTTGCAGCTGGAATAGGTTCCGGCCTCCCATGAATAAGCTGCAAAGCTAAAAAGCACCTTTCTATTTTGTACAATGCTGTCAATACACTTGCAATTCACCCTGCATTATCAGTTTTACTGCTAACAATGGTCATTTGGCATTGACATTTCCCTATTGTTACTTATTTGTCTGCTGTTATAATTGCCTGGTTGAGGGCTTGATGATTACGCTCACTGTCTAACTCTGCTTTGGCATAATTACAACCCCAGCATTCACAATAACAGAGCACACATTAACAGCTCCCTCACTCCTAACATCTGGTCTTTAATAATAATGTGCTTTGATTTTATTATGAGAATAATAAGTGGCCACTGAATAACAGATTTATTAAGAGCACAATCACAGTGTCATTTTGCTGTCTTTGCAAATACAATGGCTTTCTTTGTTTTAAATGTGATCATTTAGGTTGACTGTTAACATGTAACTTCAGTAAGACAATAGTTTTGAAGCATTTAATGCTTCCCATTGAGATCTGTACATTTTTTTCTGACTTGGTGTGTCTCCTAAAAGGAGCATGACTCAAGTTCTAATCAGACTGTTGCCAGAAAATCAGACTAGCATATCTTTTTTATTGTGACAGCTGACCTTGCCAAAAAGTACAAACTGAACTCCTAAATGGAGCCCTAGTCAGAGACTGAGTAAGAAACTGTTAAAAACCTACAGTAAGCTCATTTTATGCTCATTTTGGATGATTTTTTCCAAGTCCATGTTGTGGGACTTTTTTTTACAATTCTAGTTGAGCTGTCAGTAGGGCACACCTATTATTTTTATCAACAAAAGTCAAACAGTGATGAACCAAAGCAAGCACTAATGGACTCTCACCTCCTGATTTGGTGGACATAAACATTTATGCTGGGTTATTTAGACACATTTATTTAAAAAGATTCAGATTTTATCTGATTTTTTATATTTTTAGGTTGACTACTACTTTCAGGTTGGCGTAAGCACTAAGATAATCTACATAATATAGTCTATTTTAGTTTATCTTGTCTTAAAATCATTTTTAAATTAATTAAATTTTGTTCTTGTTCATACTTTGCTTCTCTATGGTACCCCTGCTGTTGCAAAATGCACTTTCCCCACTGTGAGACTAATAAAGGTTTTCATATATTATCTTATAATGTTATCATCTTTCCTGACTTTTTCTGCAGTATAATGTTTATGGCAATTGGTGTTTGACAAAGCGATAACACTCCATTCATTCATTCTTTTATTCATATACTGTACAAGCATAAATTTAGGTTGTTGTTGCACTCAAAAGGGAGAACACTCCATTCTTAACTTGTTCATTTTTATGCCCCATATATGTATGGTCCACCAGCAACACTGCAAAAAGATGAGCCACTGTCTTGTTGTAGGCTGCGTGTCTTCACGCAATGAGGCAAAAGTAGAAAACAAAGGGGAAAACTCGATGATCCAAATCTTCATAAAAAGGTGAATGGCTCATCTGTAATAAGATAAACTGTCTAATTCTTGTCTTTGAGCAAGTGCCATGTGTACACCTAATACCTCTAATCATTTGATTTACCAGTTTATACGCAAGCGTATCTTGTTCCATTTCAACTCTGTACCCCCGATGCTGGCACTGCAACTTTTAGGATGAGGTGTGACACAGGAAAGAGGAATATCCCAAATAATAGGGGCACACTACTAAAGGTACACTTCACAATGACTTACACCAGGCAACCTTTCCACCTCCCCAACCACCTCCATCTTTATCAAAGCCTTCACATTATATTTCAAAAAAATTTGAATTTTTTTATATTTATTGACATTATTTTAGTTTAAATTGCCCCAATGCCCCATAATGACCACTGTAAAGCACTGTATATTGTTTTACAAAAAAATAATAATAATAAAAAAAAAAAAATACACATAACATTATTGCTTTTTGTGTTAGCTATCTGTTATAATCTGTTATAATATAATCTGTTAGCTATTTCCTTGTAGCAATGTTTGCAATAAAATCTTGGTTAAATGTATTTTGCAGTAAGTTAAAGGTTCTGCTTTATGAGTCCATTATTTTTTTTTACTGTAGGTCATAAATACAGTAGCTGTTAAATTACCTTTAAATGCCCTTTAAACCAGGAACATTTTTGACTTTAGTCCAAACAAGTTATTTTGATCTCTGCCTCAGGGGTTTGTTACCTGCTGCCCACAACAGACTACATAACAGCAACAAGATAGGTGCCACAAACATATTATATATAATGTAAAAATACATGATTACAGTCAGGCAGTCTATTGAGTAACATTTGTGTTTGGTAAAATTTTAGTGTCACCTTGTGTATACTGATCTGGCTTTGCTTTGCAGTATAAAGTGTACGTTTTTGGCTCTTCAATTCAGAATGCTTCCGCCCATATTAGAAAGGCAGCCATCTCCAGTAAAGTATAAGAGGAGCTCTGGGGAGAAGGGTTGGATGGGATTAAGTGCAGCTCCATTCATGCTCGACTTGGCCTCTTACAGTTCAAGGTTAGGCTGCATATTTATTTTTAGCGAATTGGCGTCTGAACAGGATTTAGTTACATCTCGGCTATTTGAGATTCATCTACATAAATTCACACAAAGACTAAGCATCAAACTAGTTTTTGCCTTGAAAGCCTTACAAATTTCTTTTCATGTGTTTAAAAAATAGAGAGCTATGTGTTTAGTCTGACGACAGCAAACAAGAGGATTCAGAGTTGATAATGACCTTCTCTCTTTGCTCAAGGAAGTTGCAGTTTCCTGTTTATGTTTTGGAGATAAGAGTGTCCTTAGCCAGCGCTGTGTCATGGTTCTGTCCATATCGAGATGTCCTGTGCATGATCCGAGCACATGCTGCATGTGCTCCTCGCGTACAGCATGTGCTCCACAGCGTGCCCACTTATTTTGTATTTGTATTTGTCATCTGTGGTTGCTACATGCTTGGGATATTTTTTTGACAAATCAAAACCAATAGAAAAATGCAGAATTTTTTTTTTTTTTTTGCAAAAACACTAGAATAAATAATGCACACTGCTCTAAATACATATCATTACATCTTTGCTCCATCTGTAGCAGTTATTTTAAAAAGTAGGGTCCGTCGTGTTTTTGGGGAAAATTGCAGATTGCAGCTCCACACCTCACACTCATCCTTTTTACAGCATTTGAATCAGGCCTGGTGTGGAACAAAATGACTAATAGTGTTAAAATTGAAGATGGTGCATCTACTGTGCCTGTTGCTCTGCAAGTCAGTCTGCTACTAACATTGAGTCAGAGTTTTAGATGTTGACTGAAGAAACAACATGAGAATATAACTTCTGACCTTAGTATGACCTGCCACTCAGGGGAGGATTTCTCCACCCAGGGTTTCAGGCCAATGGAAATAGGTCTAATAGTATTTTATATATATAGCATCATCATCTGCTGTTTGATGATGCTATATATATATATATATATATATATATATATATATATATATATATATATATATATATATATATATAATAAATGGTGGTATGAATGTTTTAGTTTGGCCATTGTCTCTTGAGGGACAGATTACGAACTACGAATATATTTTCATCTGTCAATTTCAGACAGCCTCCATTTTCTTGAATCCTCTGACCCTGGCCTCTGATGAAAACAGGGAGGAGGGGGGGCCCCTGACATTTGTCTACCAAGGGCCCTTGTGTGTGTGGGGTTGCTTTCAGAGGGCCCTCTGGCTAGGGCCCCCAGCCCTGTTAGAGGAACTCTAATGAAATCGGGTGAGGGGTGGCAGTTCTCTAACTTCCGACTAGCAGGGGTCCTAGGGAGGAGAGGAGCGTACTTATAGAGGGCCCCCTTGTTCCATAAACTAAGTGTTGCACATGGTTGTCATTTAGAAGTACTAAAAGCTTGCAATTAGTCTGTTGGATAGAACAATCAACAGTTATTTTAGCTCAACAAAGGCTATTTTTTCCCCATGCAATAATGTGTGCTCTTAAGAAATATGAGTCTCCTCCAGCAGGGCTCAGTTTGTCACCTTTGGTCTCCTTACATGGGGCTTTTCTAAGGATTTTGACAAGATAGACAAATGCACTCATGTAATTCTGATGTAATTATACCAATATATTCCTCAATGCACCATACATTTATGAACATTAAGACAAAAATGGGACAGACTTTTTATCAAACTGCAACAATGTACACTTTTGCAGATCACACATCTTGCCATCACATACACTGTCAAGACCTATTGATCAATCCAAAACTGTTTAGAAGAAGAACTTTAGAACCATCAGTTTTGTTTTGCGTCTGGTACAGTTTTGTGTACAGTGTACAGTGTGTGTGTCTTAGAGATATAGCTGTAACATGTGTTTTTGCCAGCTGTAGCGTCTTCTTGTTTCTTTAAACCACAATAGTTGCAACGTGCACTGGGTTTGCCAGAGTTCACACAGAGAATGGTGCATTTGAGTCAAAGCAGGAAACAGGTGCTAGACGGCTGACAGACAATGTCTTTATAAGTGTTCTATGTAAATATATATTATTCATCTTGGTAGTATAGTATTATGTTTAAATAAAATAAATCAAATCAAATGACTTAATACGTTTTAGTATATGCCAGGGTAGATTTCAAACAGAAACCATTAGAATCAGAATCAACAAGTGAAAACTTTAAGATAGGGTAGAAAGTATCTAGTAAAACAATAGCATCTGGGAGGAATCTTTACACTGGGCATAGACAGAGAGCTGTTTGAGTAATAAAAAACACAATCATTGGAAATGTAGTAAGTATAATAAGAAGTAAAGCTATTTTCAGAGATTAATGTTTTCTGAAGTCCCTTCTTACATGTGGACTTGGAACTAAAATCCGGACAGAAACATCAGCTCTAATGTGGTAAGTTTTAATGCAAAGCGTAAAGGGGCTAAAAGCGTCCTGACTGATCAGATTGAAGGACTCATTCGGAGGTGGTCTTGTTCTAGTGCTTGCTGCACATCTTAATAGTAACAGTGGCCTATAGTTTACTTTACTTATAAACAACAAATAAACAGTCAAAAAAAGGCTGTTTTGACCACTCAAAAGTATTATTGTTTTGATTAAATAATACATTTTTTTAAAACAGAAAGGAAGAGTCAAGCTGGTCAAGTGTCCAGAAACACAGAAGAAACACTATAATCCAATGTCTGAAGAAGCCCCCATACAGTCTCATATTTTAAACATTATATTACAGTCCTCACATAAAACAGATGAGAGTTTTTGGTGGATATTGCTTGTCTTGTGAGATGTTGCAGGTGGTTGGTTTTGGGGTTGAGACGAGTCAGTTGCAAAGCCTACACTTGGGGACAAACGTGCTGTCTCTGAAACAGTCCATGTTGCAGCTCATGGACAGGTTGCAGAATTTTGCACTTCTAACACATTTTATTTTCTCCCAACCATGAACCCACCGCAGATCATAAGAGAACAACATCAACGTTTACAGAACTGGTCGGTATAACAGGAGAAGAGAGAAGCCATAATAGTAGCACTGAGCTGGCAAGTGTTTGAACCCACAACCTTCTTGTTTGTAAGGCAGGAGTGCTAACCAATTGTCCACCATTTTCTGTATTATCTGTAATAGTTATGGTGAGGAAACTTTCCAATAGCAGCAGTAAAAAAAACCTAACAGGATAAGTGATTGAAAATGAATATGAATGAAAGTATATGCGCCGGGATGTCAGTACTTTTACCAACCTACTTTTTTGGAGGAGGGATTGTTTCTATTTGGCCTCCAGAGGTAGTTCAAGTTGGAGTGATCTGTACAGAGTCTATATATTGTTGCTTGTTTGCCTCACTCAATGACTCATACTTCAGATAATCCATTACACGGCTCAAGGACAAAGCGCTGCCTTGGTCATGTAAAGCAGCTACTATATTATATTTTAGGTATTCCCAACATGACTTTACAGCGCCACTAATTAAAATTTTAATAGGTCTTTCCCCCACCCCCCTTCAACACTTCACTGAAATATTCTCCAAGTGACTGTGAGATGAGAAAAAAACTTAGAGAGTCAGGTCTGAAAGTTTTTAACATGCGGCGAAACAAAACAGTTGGACGGAAACAACCAATATCCGGACATATAAGGGAAAGACATGCCATTTAAAGTGATTGATTGCATTTGCTGGAGCGACAGGATGTCTCTGCGAGCTGCTTGAAATAGAATTTGAAACCAGTGGGAGCCTGCAACTTCCTAAAGCAGGACAGAATAGAGGAAGATGTATACGCTGTGCTGTTTAAAATAGAGTTATAGGCCATAAGGCAGCATGCATGTTTACTGAATTAAAGGCCTTAAAAGCCTAAAAAAAGATGTTGGTATGTCTGGCTCAGTGCTGACAGAGCGCTGAGTCACCATATGGGATGTATATGAACTTGGCTCTTGTTTGCTCATCACTTCTCGTAGGCAGAAAGGCATCTAAAACTAACAACAGAAAAAGGCTATTAATGTACACCAGGGCTATTTATAAATTGCATATAACTTGGTCACAAAGCAATTTGTAAATCCTTTCTGAATCATTACATTTTGGTTTGATTATAACGCAAGATTAAGTATACAAACATTTGTGGTTTGTAAAATGATCAATGATTTAATTTATATTTCTCATAGTATCATGAGGCTGATCTGGATAAATTGACTCGCTTCAGGAAATGCAACATATAAGCGGCACAGTGGCAAAGTGGTTAGCACGCCTGCCTCACAGCAAGAAGGTCCTGGGTTCGACTCCCATCCAGTACAGGGCCTTTCTGTGTGGAGTTTGCATGTTCTCCCTGTGTCTGCGTAGGTTTCCTCTGGGTACTCTGGTTTCCCCTACCGCCAAAGACATGTACAACAGCCCCCCCCAAACACACATGGGGCCAGAACTCCTCTGCAGGAGAGATTTGTAATCTCAGTGGGACTTTCCTGGTTAAATTAAAAATAAAATAAAATAAAAACCAAGGAAACTGTTTGCTGGTACACGGCTGGACTTGTTTCATCTTTACAATCATTTCCTGTGATTACTTCTCATTATGTACATGCATGTCTTGGTCTTGGTCCCTATGTCCTCCTTCAGACCTGATACTGAAACTTTACACAACAAGACGTTTTCCGAAACCACTGTATTGGATTACACAAAGCTGGCATACTGGCCCCACAAAAATGCAAAGTTTTGAATCTGGTTGAGGAGGTGTATATTTTGTCGTGGCTGCTGCTCTGCTCTCATGTAAACTGTAAAGTCTACGTCCTTGCTGAAAACAATGATATTAAAGATACACATGTGCAGGCAAAGTCTCTGTAGAAAGGAGGTAGCAGTAGTAGCAAAAGAAAAAAACACCCCCCACTGGTCTGGTAGGTGTCGTTTTGGCCGTATTGGGAATGCAAATTGTGTTGTAATGTGTCAATAAAATCTGCAACAGCTTTTTTCTGACCAATTCTTGTGTTCTTGTGTAAGGAGCCCCCTCACTCAAAGTGAACACTTCTAATGTTGGAAGCTTTAATGCAAAGTAGAATGTGCTAAATGTGTCTTGAATGCATCCAGAGCTTGGATTCAGGGCCCTGTACTATAAAGTTTGATTAGGGGTTCAGTAGAGGTAACTTTGTTAACAGTTTAACATTCACTTTAACAAACCAGGTTCACTTTCTATCAAGGGAGACATCTGTATAAACCTCCGGTGAACAGTTAACAATGAATATGGCTTGAACTCAGAGACCTCCAATACCTTTCACCTACTGTTTTTTAGCCCGTGCACCCCACTGTGGTATAAATGGGTGCGTGTCAATGAACCAGCAGTGTCTGCACATAAAATATAATCATTTACTGTTTTACACCAGGGATAGTCAGCAGAGAGATACTGCAGCACATTTAAGATTAACACCTGTTAGCTATAGACGCCTAGGTTATGAGACACTCATACAAGATTATGCACCTTGATAGGCCTAGTTTTTTTTTTTTTTTTCTTAACTAGTCAGTCAGACAATTGGGAGAGACACTAGCAAAGCAAATGCCAATTGGATGTTGTTTGCCAGCCATGAATAAAAACATACAAAACCCATCATTAATATGGACATTGAATAATTTTGACATGTTGGATACTAGTAAGTATATGAGTTATGTTACATCAAATTCACATTTCTTTGCTTTTGATGTACAGCCAAAAAATGTTGCATATTCTAAACCATTCCAAACCCTTTCTAAATGAGCCTTATTGTGAAGCAATACAAGACTAACAGCTTGTGCTCATAAATGATGGGATTTCTTTTGAGCCAGAACAAAATCTCAGACTTCCAAATGCAAATTCTTTAAATAAATATTTTATTTGAAAATAAATACATTTTCTTAAAATAGAATCAATAACATTACAAAAGCTTTGGGGATGAGAGGAAGGGAGGGGAAGAAGAAGGAGCTTTACCCAAATGAATGGTGTCTAATTTGGAACAAGAGTACAATCTCACACGTTTATCTACCATCTTAAGACCCCACAAAGAGCACTGTACATTCTCCCCTGCTTTGTGATAAAGTGGTGGCATCCCTCAACACTCACTTCAACAGCTTGACTTGGTCTTAAAGCTTCATTCAGTCGCTGCACCCAAACCAATGGCTATGATCGTATCTACAGACTCTGCAAAAAAAAAAAAAAAAAAAAAAAAAAAAAAAAGTAGGATATATTCTCTTGTCAACACATCAAAATCAGCCACTGATACATTTACATCTGACAATGTTTTCAAAAGTACCTTAAATGTGTCTAGATCAAACTTCACTTCTAGTCTACAGTACAAAGATACAATACACAAGAAGGCTGCGCGTATTGATATAGCAGAAATCAGAGGCCACTGTCTCACTAAGGCCAGAAGTATTGTCAGAGGTTGGCTTCAGTTTGCCTGGCAGAAAATTAAACTCTCCGGCACTTTTCCTTTACAGCAGTTGCATTTTGGCCATTGTTTCGAGAGCTTCACAATGGCAGATCTCCAGAGAGACAGTGATGGCACAGTTGTATTGGAACAGATTAACACAGTGCACCGGAGCGGCTCTGACCCCTCCGACAGCTCCACAAATAGCATTACAAGTGCAGGAACTTCTCCCTGCAGCGGCAAAGCAGCAACCTTGACAAAAACCTAATTACCAAATGCACTCAAAATGCGCCACAGAACACGTCTGTTTTATAATTATTGAGTCGTTGGAAAATGTGCAAGCCGACCTCAATTAAGACAAGCATGTGAGAACATGTAATTTAAATCTAATCAGTAGAAAAGCAGCAGTGCAAGCTAATCTATGGCAAAAAAATAAAAATAAATACAACTTTGCACACTTTGTGCTTCTTGCCCAGTGCTGATGTCTAATGTAATCAATGCCACAGGTAGTGGCTTTAAACAATGATTAAACTAACGGGAAAGCGCTGCATCCACACATTGTGGACTCGCTTATATAGCCTCCCTCTTTTTAAATATTCAGCTTCAGCAAACTGGGCAATGGCTGAGAAGAAATCAGAGTTTGGACTTTAAAATGGTGTACCGCACATCATATCAAAATTGTGCAGTTAAAAAAAAAAAAAAAAAAAAAATCATCGCTTCCCTTTTAAAAATGTAAATGCATGTTATGGTATGTCCACACTAATGGATATAATTTCAACTGCGCTGTTATAGGTAAACAATGTGAGTTTACACTATTTGAGGTACGGTCAGCTCATTCCAATAATGGTTAGTATCGTATTTTCTTTATCTGGCGCAAACCCACTTACTCGCAAACTAGAATTTTGTGGTTGCTTCCAGCAACAAAACAAGCTGTGTTAAGCAGCAAACGAATGCTGAAAAACACAGGAATTTTGAAGCAACCCCATGCAACTTTTCAGGATTTGCACTCTCTGGAAATGCACAGCTGCAAGCTCACATGGCACCGTTTGAGTCTCAAAATGTATTTGTATTTTGAGAGATTATAGCATCTGGCAAGTCAACTACACTGATAGATGGCATATTCAGTTTTAAATGTCGCCAAATGTTGACTATGTTGATGCGGGGGTTCCTGGTGGTTTTTTGGGGTACTGCAATGTTTGCAGTTGTAGTGTTAAAATAAAAACATTGGTTTGGACATAGCATTTTAATTGGCCATGACGCCTTGGACTTTTCTTTGATAAAATCCTTTGCTAAAGCCTTCACTCATCTTTTCTAGTTAATTAGCAGGGAACAGATGTGGGAAATTAAATGAATGCAGGTAAATGACATTGAATGCTAAATAATCAACACCGTTCACCCATAGAAGATAAACCCTGTCACCAAGGAATTCTGCACACCTCTCTTCAAGGAAATTTCTCCCTTTATTCTTAAGAACCATAGTTTTGAAGAGCCAGCCTTCAATATACACACAGATTTAAAAAAAAAAGAAAAAAAAAAAAAAAGAAAAAAAAATTCATTCTAAAATCCCTTGATCCTTGTAGAAATGGAATCAAAGGGCTACTGTTTATATAAATCAATCTGTAAAAAGTCTGCTACTGGGTGAGGGTGGCCTTTAGAGATAAAATACATTTCTAGATGCCACAAAATCGAGCAGAACCAAGTCTTTTCGGGTGACTTTTCCTGTTGTGTTTTTTCATTAAAATTAGTCCAAAGCCTCGGCACTGCAGGCACATGTGCTAAGGGCCAGATGGTTACAGACAGCATCAGGATGCCCCAGTTTGGCCAAAGACAACTCATTGGCACAAGAGAAACCTTTTGCACGTTTCTCATTTGACTCAACAAAAAGGTGTAAAGACAAATAGAGACACAAACACCCAAACAGATCACAGGGATTGTCTCGTCTCGCTGTGCTACTGCGACCATCCAGTCAATCTTTGGGGGTGGTGTCCATTTTAAACCAACAAACGCCCACCTCAACAGCTGACTGTACTGGGCTGCTGCTTGCAAACAAAGTCCGAGAAGAAATCAAACTCGTTCTGTCCCAGGAAAAGCTCCGGCAGCTCCTGAACACGGTCCAAGCCAAACTCCAGAACCAAAGATGTCAGAACCTCTTCGTCAATCAGGTCCATGTCCATGCCATTGAGACCCAACGGCCCACCAATGTGTTGCATGCCCGACAACTGGTTAGGGCCCATCCGGTACTGAGCTCCGTTGGTCAGGTGGTGTCCGTTAGCCGCAGTGAGAGGATGTCCGTGGTACTGGGTGTTGAGTTTCTGGAGGTGCATGCTCGCCATAAGCTGCTGAGAAGTGAGGTTTCCATGATGGTACTGCTGCGGGGCTCCAGCTTGCTGCTGCTGCTGCTGCTGTTGTTGCTGTTGTTGCTGCTGCTGCTGTTGTTGTTGTTGTTGTTGCTGTTGTTGCTGGGGGTGCAAATGGTGGTGCTGCTGAGGCGGACCCTGGTTGTTGTACATCATGTTCCCAGACATCATCTGGTGGTGGTGGTGATTAGACATGGGAGCTCCGTTGATGGGACCGTTCATTCCTCCCATCATGCCGGGTCTCTGCCGCATAGCTGCCTCCATGCCAGTCTGAGGGTTTCGGTAATGCATCATCTGGCCGTTGGGGAGGTTGCGCATTCCGTGCTGGCCCTGGTGTTGGGGGGGTCCGTTCATGCCCATTCTGAAGCCGTGGGTCATGGGCATCATCATGTGTTCAGCCATGACTACACTGGAAAACAAGAGGATGGCTTATGTTAACTTCAAATGCATTTTCTAATAAATTTGAAAAAATTTAAAACGTTGTATTCTTTGAAGCAAAACATAGACGTTTTCCCATTAACGAGAATAAAGACTGTATTTTCTTTGTAACTGCAAAAAGGCTTGAGGAAGATGTTTGTTTTGGCTTTTTGCCAACTTTCTAAAAAAAAAAAAAAAATTATTCAGAAAGCTGCATCACCTACGTCAAAATACGGTCTCCTTAGTGTCAAACAATTCTGTGCATGTTAAATGCAATGTAGACAGAGAATACAGGGTTTTTAAATTCACAAAAGATCTGTAAGATGCTGACTCAAGAACCAGAAACAGCTTTTGATATAAAAACATTTTAGCAGTTATTTTCCAAAAAGAACAAAATTAAGGATTCTTTGTAGTCTTTTCTTGGCATACACCTTGTTTTGTTTCTCATTTTAAGTAAGGTAGCAAGCCTCCTTCCAACAGAATGGTTTTGAACTGTAATACAATATTGGAACCAAAATGCTGAGGATTGAAGATGAGAGTAAGCCAACTTGAGTGCTTCATCCAACCTTTTGACAAAATGTAAACCAAACCCATACAAGACCTGTCCAGTGCTCCTCTAGTCATAACAAGGATAAAGACGTATGTAAATGCAGACAGACAAACTATTCCATTTGAAACCGCTGACCTTTGATCAGTCATGGTAATGGATAACTTCATTGGATAAATATTCAGTATTGTGATCAAAGTTGTTATTAAGTACATGTTTAAAAAAATAAATAAATAAAATAATAATAATACTTAAAATTAAAAGTGTTTAAAATAGGCCTAATATAGAATCACGTAATACTAGTATTTTGTGATGTTTTGTGAATGGGAGTCAATGAGACAGACTTGAAGTCAATCCCCAAGATTCCTTGTTGGCCACTGGATCCTCAGTGCACTATTGGTCTCAGAGTGGCTACATTGCTGTGGGCCATATTTCAATGGTTCTGTATCAACTTAAAAAAAAAACAAAGTTACAAATGGATGCCAATTGAAACCAAGTAAAATACAGTTACTATTAGGCTTGTGAGTTTTGTTAATAAACATGTTTCTGCAGTGGCAGCTGATAATAATGTTTGAGATTAATAAAAGTTGAAGCAGAAAATGGCAATAATCCAATTCCAAACGCAATCTAGAAACTATTGCAGACAATGAAAAATGTCAATGATGGTCCAATTAAAACATTGTCCTAATAGATTTACACAACCCAGTCTCTTTAATAAGAACCGTCTCGCGTTTGAAACCAGGACCAGTTTCGCTTAAACAGTTACATCATTACTGCCCGTTTCCAAACAAGCCCACACTACACCAGCACTTGGACATCACATGCGACAGGCGAGGGCAGCAATACCCTTGCAGCCAAAAGGACGCAGTGGAATGCTCGCGTGGACGGACCCCCACCCCACTTCAACCACACACACAAACCCTACCAAAGAGCTTCATTAAGATCACCCACAGGTAACACCACTCCAGAACCCCGAGAGACTGATTGGCTCTTTTCAAACCTGATGACATTCTGCTCCATTCTACAAACACATCCAGTATTAATAATGGGAATAATCACCAGCTGTGAAGACCATTTCAAGGCTTTTAAATACTCCGAATGAACTGGGGTGCTGCCCCTGGCTGCTTGTAGCAATTCAAGCCTTTTAGCGCTAATATAACACTTAACTCAATGGGCTAAATCCTCCTCAGAATACTCTGCCCTGGTGTTTGCCAGTTACAGCCAATCTTATCTCTGTGTTAGATTTGAGCAAAAAGCACTTCAAACATTTCGTGAAAATTCATTATC